>JAHXMU010000053.1:541611-565713 GCA_019455685.1 Philornis downsi | reverse complement strand
TGTCCTAACTCGAGTTAGGCTGTTACGGGTTGTGACCACAGATATATACATATAACTTAGTTGTCCAGTTGTATTTTGTCGTGTTATTAGATCTTCTTCGATTCCAAAAAAAAACTGAAGAACTTATCTTCGAATTTTGGTTTAGGATCGATGTCGTTTTTTTAAGTGAATTATGTAATTTGATTCGAATCCATTGATCAAAGTTTGTGTGGACTCATTCAATTTGCAACGGTTTTGTTTCCTTTAAATGCTTAATACATTAAATTTACGTTAATAAACAAATTAAATGGAACTGACAGAAAATGGGACATTAAGGAAGCCCTGAAGAAGTCGATGATCTTGGTCTTATTTCGAATTATGCTGTATTTCCCATCTTATTGAAATGCAGCGTTGTTTCTACATGATCATTACATACATTTCGATTTATATTTCAACTTTCTGATATTAAGATTTCGTATGTTCTAATAATATTTTTTTCGTTGATTTGCTCTGGTTCTACCTGTTTAAATTGAGCAACCAATATTCGACGAATTTCATACAGTTAAAGTGAAAAATTTTTAATTATCTACATTGGTTTTATCTACTATGGTTTTCAAACTTTTCCCAAGAGAAAGTTATGGTATTTTTCTTTGAAATTATAAAAAAATATTACAAAACGAACTACCTACCTATAAAACGATAAAAGTGTTAAAAAAATAGATAATTACCGCCTCAAAAACATTTGCATATTGGAGTGACAGTTGTCTTTAAGTTTAAATAATGTTACAATAAATTTGCAGTGTGTTATTTCAAAACGAATTACTCAATAATAACAAACAGAATGATTAAATACTTGTGGTCGTTGCTTCGAATGAACTAATGTGGAAATACGAAATACTCGTATACAGACAATATTCAAGAGAACTTTTTTTTTTTTTTGAAATATTGAAATGTTTGCAAATATTTTATGAAGCCCAGTTTCCCCAAGTTTTGTTTTGCAGACGATTCATTCATAAATCATATAAAGATCGGAGGATTTGTCAAATTTCAAAATGTAAAATTCCCTTTAAAAGCACCTTCGAAATGAGCAACAAATACAGGGTTATTCATTTAATGGTTTAAAAACCTACATTTGGAGTGTTATTTGTGTAGTGAAATGTTTGGCATTTACGCATAAAAGAACGCGCAAAAATAGTTAAAACTTACTACAAAACTTGTGATTCAAATGTGGGCACTTTTCGTGCATTATGGGGTGATTAGAAAGAAATTTGAAGAGACAGAAAGCGTTATAGATGTGCACCATTCCAAAGTGCGTATTGCCAAAAGTATCGCTTCTATTAGTGAAAGTGTTGCGGATAATCCGAATTTGTCTATTACACGGCTTTCTCAGCAATTGTACCTATTTTACGACTCATTATTACGTATTTTGGAGTTGAATTTGCATCTCCATTCATATAGAGTCCAATTCATATAGAATTCCAATTCATAATTAACGCCGGCTGACCATTGACAACGCCGTAGATATGCTGACTGGGTGCTACAGGAATAGGCTTTCAATGCTGATTTTTCGAACAAAATTGTCTTTAGCGAATTTTTACTCGATGGTTACGTCAACAAGCAAAATTATCACATATGGAACTCGAAGAACCCAGAAGTGATGCGTCCCGTTTGGGACGCGTTATAGTCTGGAGGCCGCATTTTATCGAAAACTACCTCAAAAGGATTCACTGCTGCAATCAATCCAGAGGCGGTCATTTAAATGACATTGTATTTCCTACATAATGGCAATGTCCAAACATTATAGTGAAATAAAAGTTTTATCGAAATCATAGCTTTATGGATAACCCTACACACATTCGAAGCAAATGTGGCCATAGCCCTAATTCTTATTTAATTTTCTATCATAAAAGAAAATCTTTTCTTCTATTAAAAATCAATAAAATGGCAACTGGTCGGCCAAATTTGTTCCCAAATTGAAAAAGTGTATTCTTTGTGGTATAAACGTTGTCACAACTATACATTCGCCTGAGCAGTGGAAGAAAACAGTGGTCGTTATAAGAAAGTTGACAACTAAATTATTTCACAATTATGCTAAGTATTAAATCAGTATCGCTTTAAGCATCTGTTTGTCTTAGAAATACGGTCATTTTGACTGATACTTTGATACTTTTGTGTCAGTTGCCTAATACAAAATTCTCAAATTTACGGATTTGCATATGTTGGCACACGGTCGGTAGATTCAGTTAAAAGCTTGAAGGATAAAGCAATAAAAAAATGAAAATACTTATGAAGCTACTCCAGTTTCGTCCGTCATATGCAATAAAAGTTGACTTCATTTTATTTAAAATTTAACGTTTTTACTTTATTTCTCTTAAACTTTCAGTCTACTCGAGGAAAAGCTGAAATGAATGATTTAAAAAGAGGAGATGGAAATTTTAAATTTTTCTTAAGTGAACTACCTAGAATGAGCTACATAAAGGCAGAGATGTATTATATTAATATACTAATATATTAATATAGTAAATAGCATAAAGTAATAATAATATAATAATATATTATATAGTATATAAATAACAGTATAAAGTTGTATGGTAATAAACAAACAACGACCATGTGATTGTTGCAGGAAAACAAGTCCAGAAGTAAGCACAGATAATCTGCCGCAACAAATACACATTTTCATCGCTTTCTGTTTGTCCTTTGGTTATCCTTTCATGTATATAATAAATGTTTTCAAATGTTTACATACAAATAAAGGGTTGGTATTGCAAAAAATTGACTTGAAAGACGAAAACCATTATCAACATATTGCTATTGGAAAATTGTGTCTACTAAGTAGTTATTTTCACAAAAGTTCACTTTCATCATCATTGTCTTTCATCTCAGTTCTTATATTGTAAATTTATTTAAAAGTAAAGTAGAAACTTGTTGCAGATTCTAGTTCGAGGCAATCATTCACTTCTTATATTAATTAGTATCTCGCCTTAAACTAAACTATAAACCTAAACTTATTCAATTTCTCTATACGTATATCTATCTGTATTTTGATTCGAGAATCTGAAAATATTGGTACAAGCATATTTGTTTCTTAATCTGAATCAAAGCTGAAACTTTATATATGTAGTTTCGTTTCTTGGCAGTGAAAGTAAAAATGATTCAAACAATTTATTTTCTAAATTTATGTGATACCAGGCTCTCAAAATTTTTCACATCTATTTCAATTTCAAATGATGTACAAATAAAACAATTCATAACCGAATCAAAATAAAAACTCTTTCTTATTTAGTTTCCGTTGATAAATCATAATCTTTATATTGTATATTGCATAATAGTTCTGATTGTTGGATGCAATATAAACAAAATTCAACACAATTTTGATTTAGTCGTGGTAACCAAAATCAAAATTGTTTATAATTTTAATTCGGATGCCAGAAATTGAAACTAATCAATGCTTTCTTAAGGTTTGATTTCATTTGAGTGGCTGCCACTGATTTTTATAAATCAGTAAATAATCTCTGAAAGCAGAAAATCAACTGATAATCTTTCAATGAAAGCAATAAAAATATGGAACAATTATATTATATTAATGGGAAACTGCACAAATGTTATGACAACATTAATTCCAAAGAAGTAGTTTCCAGCTACTTCCTTTGCAACTACTCCACAAAGTTAGTTGTTCCCTAGTAATGGCATGAAATCTTTCTTCCGATAAAAATTAATAAAACGGTTTTGTAAAAGACTCCTTTCAATTGTAGTATATAAGAATACATAAGCACTGAAATAGAAATGTCTGCTGTTTTTACATGACCTTAATTTTGAATAAACACAGAAACAAAGTTCTGTTTATCAAACGAAGGTAAAAAAACAGGCGTAACTCTAAATGTTATGATTTAGCAATACATCTATTTGAAAAAATTTTAATTTTTCAAAATTTCATAATCAAAATTTGTGCATTATGCGAAAAACACTTCATGTAATTGTGTTTGATTTATGAATTAAGAGATATGTCAAATTATAAAATTGATAATTATCAAGCAATGTACTCGAGACGTTACATTTCTCTATCACCGTACGTACTGTACTCTTTAATGTTTAACTAATGGACACTATAGAAATAAATTGAAATAAAATGCTTGATGTAGTAATTTTTCATGTACTACAAAGATTTTCATTTTCATTTGGAAATACTACTAATTCGTTGGCCAAATGCCAGATTCTGCAAATCGATGTAATTGCTATCACAACAATAGGAAGAATAGAAACCGAAATGAAACACATCATGTTGTCTGCCAAGTTATTTAGGTATCCAAATGAAATCAAAACTTGATGACGGAAAACCAAAACAACGAAGGTAATATGGCAAAAAAGTAATATTATGAAAACGTTTCTGCTCTTTGAAGTGATTTTCTATTATAGTGTGACTCAACAAACGACGCGTGGTATAGCCTTAATTCTATTATCAACACTATTCATCTTTAATACAAATATTATTTTTCAGGAAATGAGTCTTACATTTTATTGGAGTCAAAACTCAAGTATAGAATACTCCATTATAGAACACAATTGTCGACTTCCAACAAAGATTAGTATGCATTCTATACAAAATTCTCCATGTCGACATACGTTTTGCTATAATCTTCATACAAATATTAAGCATGAAAATGTTTCTAATGAAACTAATAGTTCCCCATTGTATGCAATTGCGAAGCAAAATAGTATAACAGAATCAGTACAGATTTATGAGCTTTTTTAACAGAGTTCACAGCCACCATATGGCAGCCACAAGAACTCTTTTTAAATAAATAACTATCGTGGCTCTCAAACTTTCCAAATTAATGTAAAAAATGGAGGTTAGTTTGTAGATGAACACAAAGTATAAAACTGGCAAACACAATTGTTCCTGTACATCTGCCTATTTCTTCCTCTGTGAAGTTTTCAGTATGAATAAAAGCACTTCTACTTGAATTTGTTCATATTTTTACTACTTTTTTTGCTAGTTGTAAATGCTCATCTGTCTGGTTTCACACATTCCCAAATATTTATGTATACGAATATGAAAAGTTTTATTCTTTACGTTTTGTTGCAAACGACTCTTACTCATACATGGTTCGAAAAGTATATCAAGCTAGTGGGAGAAAACAAGTTAAGTAATTTTTTCTATTTTTATATAAAACGAAAGCAGATATAAAGGTCGAGTTGCTAGTAGAGTATGCAAAAACGAAACCAAAAACAGAGAAACCGGTTTTGAAATTTTGTTTCTCTACACAAAATCTTTAACAATCTTCTGACATTTACGTTTCCATTTTTCAAAAAGATTTTGAAAACGAATTGGCCAATAATTACTTCAAATTGTTTACATTGCATTTACAACAACCAAACGCAATTCATATCGATTCGGTTTGGCCATGACTGCCTGTCCTCTAAGCTAGGCGACTAGAATTTTTCACGAAAGTATCTCACAGTCCTACGTAGGTTAATTTCGAAATTAGAATTACAACAGGAAAAATCCTACTATTAAAAGGACTAAGACTAAAAATTAATTATTTCGGATATGGGAGAGTTCCTGACATTTTAGACCTTTTGACATTATGATGACAGTTTTTCCTAGCTTTGCCGTTTAAGTAGCCATATATGATTCTATAAGCGGTAGAACTCACGATCATATGTAGGTTGCAAGTAGACAGAATTGCGGCATCTTCTTTCTATAAAGCGACTAGGAAAGAAATTTGTATTCATTTTTGGACGAACTTGGGAAAGAATTCTAAGCGTTTCGGCCTTTCTGTCACACTTCTCCAATCCATCACACCAAATTTTAACACTGATCCTTCCAGTGTTTTAGACCATCCGCTTAATAAAAGCTAATCACAGCAGCCGGTTTATTCTGACAGTTTTGAACACATCGAAGCCTCTTTCCATTAACTAGTATGAAATAATAATGTAACGTAAATGGTTTTTATTATAAATTAAATTAAAATTACATAAATTACTTTTGCAAATTTCTGCATGGGTATGCTTTGTGCACTATTACTAGCACACCTACCTATCTCATCTAAAAGACCAAATAAATCATTATAACTGTTAGTTCGAGAGAAATCGTCATGTGGTAATTTTTGGTCCATGAGGACGGGGCATAGGTTGATGGGAAACTAAGGTGAGTGTGTGTGTGGATAGTGGGACCCATAAAAGAAAACGGATATAAGGACGACGCTATGGGTCATGGCAGGGCGGGCACAGTGTGAGGGCGGCTACAGGAAGCTCTCTTGGCAAATCGATATATGTCGTGTAGTGTTTCATTTTTGTTTAATCGTTAGCAACAAATACTTTTCACGTTCGTCCCCTGGGACTATGGTTGAAAGGGTTAGAATCCTTCTGGGAGCCCGAGCTGCCGGAGAAGCGACCATAGTGCCGGTGTGGGGCACGTAACAATCTAAAACATATACAGTGTCATAAATGTTTTTACGGTTTTTACGGTTCCCTAAAATAGAAAAATTCAATCGGTAATTTTGCGATGTTGAAATTTTTTTAAGACTCGCCTCAATCACTGCGTTGTTCAATAATGATTGCTTTTTCCAAATAGCACATTTACAACGCAGATAACTTAAGGTGCATTGCCTATTCCCTTTGTCTTACCGTTGCCAAATACGATCTGGCAATTAAGACAGATGATCAGAAAAAAACTTAGAAGCATTCAATTTTATCTATAAAGGGTATCCCATTAATACGAATCTTAATATTCATCAAGTCTTTTGCGGCACACCTTGAATCGATATTCAAAATATCTGAAGACATCCACATATATTCGTCAATAGATCTTATTATTTCGTCCTTTAACTATCGATTAGTTGTAGGTTTGTTGCATTGGATCTCTTTCAGTAGTCTCACAGGGTACATCCAGGGTACTTTTTGTTAAGATGACTGTGCAACGTGTGACGCCATCATGCTAAAACCGCAAAAAATCGATAACGGCAACAAAAAATGTTTATCGCTGCACAGTAGGAATCACCATTTACTGCAACAAAATTATCGCTGGCATTCTTGAAGAAAAAGAGGGCTAATATTTTCATCATTAAGCTACAATTTCATGACGTCCATTGTTCTGAATTCAACACTATGATTACTATTAATGTCAAAATACTCAATTTTGTTATTCGAGCATTCGAACTGAAACACAAAATGTTGTAATGAAACCAACTAAAAGCATTGAATTTACTTTAAAAATGTTTTATATACTCAGACTTTCCTTTGAAGAAATCGGGGTATTTTTTGTAACATATTTTATGTAAAAATTTATTCAATATTCCTTTTTTTATTAAATGTTAATATAAAGAAAATTTTCTATTTGCTTAAAGAAAAGATTTCTACTAAAGCTCCGCCTTCAGAAAAGGCAGATTCATAAGAGAAGAAAATGTGGAACGGGATTTTTTTTTTTTTTCTGAATACCCTAAATTCAGGTTCTGCCAAAATGTATTTTTGGCTTAAAACTGAAACTGGTTTTCTAAAAGTGGCAGGCATTTGCAGCAACTACAAGAATTAAACACGCCGCCTCACAAGAACTACGTCACGATCGTAATTAAATTCGACGCGAGGTAACGATGTAATGTTAATTTGTTAAATCTTGCCAACGACAAAGAACACGAAGAAAATCACACTTTCATAATTTAACATTTTCCAGATGTTAAGTTTGATAACCCATAAGTACGGTCCTCATAAATTAGGCTTTAGCTGTTTCAACTAAATAAGTCTGATGCGAACGCGAACAACTTTTAAACGAGACACGTTTGAAATTGCGTCTTAAGTTTTCCTTTCATAACATGTGCAGCTACCATAAGAATTGTTTGGTAACACAACTCAATGTGAAAAGTTTTGCGGCAAATATAAGCCGTATCTCAGGATGGGAAACTTGCAAACTATTTCTATTAAGAGCCTTGGCCAATATTTTAAGTACAACCAAACATATTTAACCATTTATTAGTTTTGCTATTTTAAAAATAAACGGATGAATGGCAGTTGCCAGTAGCTCTCCAAATTCCAGCAGCTACCAGTATTCTTAAATATCATTGATGACAAAATTACGATCTTATTTGCCAATTAAATGCCTCGGGTCTGCTGCAATAGTTTATACCAGTTCTAAAAAGTTCAAATCGTTGTTCAATAACACAGAGAACACTCACAGTTTGTTATTATCCGCATCATGGCCACAAATTGAATTTGGGTTGACAAAGCTCATATTTTTGTACTTTTTTTTTAACACATTTCATGCTCCAAAAGTACAATGATATCCCGTAGTTCATCTAGTACCTTTCTGCAAAAATTTGTTTCAATATCTGTCGGCCAACATTTAGATAAGACAGAAGTGAACAACCAAACAAATGCGGAACCAAACAATCGGAATGCAGCCTATTACAAAAACTTGATATGTATTCAGCAAAATTATAGTAGACTTTGTGAAATGGCAAGATCCAATTAGCCTAACAATTAAAGCCGTATCGCCATAGCCGTGAGCCTTACGAATACGCTCTGGCATGACTTGAAGCTGATACTCTGTTCTGCCACAGCATGATGCCCAAGTTCCGGCTGGGCGACCTAGAAAATAAGTCAAACTATCGTATGTGTACGGATTTCTTTTAATAATATGTCAAAAAGTTGCCGGTGCGTTCTCTCAATGCAATTTTATTCTCTATTCTTCGATTGTTTTTAGCATAGCTAAAAATTGGAAAGTACTCTCGGATATGTCCTTCGATACCATTTTGTCAATGGCATTCATCATTCCTGTATTGAATTCATTGGGAACTGTGACACTCATACACAGACACAACACACAACCAATCACAATCACGCCCCCGCTGAAAAGAAATAAATCGTACACATATGTGGCATTCCTTTACTCATACATACATATGGGCGGTGAAGGACAACGACGAATGGAATCTCTTTCCAGCGTAAGTATCAGAGCCTCCACAATCTGGCAAAAAATGTGCTAAATGACAAAAATGTGCAATCGGGGAAAAATGATGCTAAAGTGATCCAACTAAAACAAAAATATTGTTTCTTGCCAAAAATTACATATATATTGAAAGTATTTACCTCTTCTAAATGAAATAAAACAATTTTTAAAAGAAGTATAAATAGGTAAATTATTTGGCGAAATTCATACCTAAAACTTTTTTTACGCCTATTATTTACCATTTTTTTAACGTCCGTAACGCTAACAATTGACTGAAATACTCCCGTATAAGAGTGGCCCGCAATGTTTCCAAATTCATATTCAACATCCAACGGAGACTTAAGTCTTTTTTTATATCAATTCCAATTTTTAGCATTTTTCGTTAGAAGAATTTGGAAGCGTAAAAAAATTTACAAAACCATTTTCATATGCAAAGTCTTTTAGTCTTTTAGAAGGTGATAATTCCACACAAAATAGATGATACATTTCTGAAATAAATGGATGATTCATTTCTGAGTGATATGCAGATAATTTCAATGTTTTACCAAAATTTAATTTTTTTTATCCCAATATTTGCTACTGGCATAATAAGTTCCAGAGATAGGAGCTAACAATTCGAGAATACATTTTCAAAATGTTCGGCCATTAAATTAAAATTAATTCCATTAATTTCCTGTTAGTTTATTTGCACTTAAGACGTACGCCATTGTAAAAAAAATGTAAAATGAGCTTTCCGCATTCGGTGGGCTTACCCTCAACGGGGCGTACGGTTTAACAACGATTCCGAACGTCACAGTTTAAGAAACATTTACTTGACTGAACGACTACTCGACAACACGAAGCGTTCGGCTTCAGGTTCGAGGTGATGTCGCTCAAATACGCACGCGTGTTCTAATCATCTTGCCGCGATCGATGCATGATTCGATTATCCGCTGGGCCAAATGCTTTTTCAACATCTCCCAAGAATAAAATATTTTATTGAAAAAGCTCTTATGAGCTTAATGTTTCTTTCTGCATCATTGAAAATTTTCTTTCTATCGCTGATCGTATTGAAAATCAATAAAATGAATAATTATAGAGAAGCCAGATTATTAAATTAAAATCCGAGTTCAAATTGTGAAATTAGCCGTAAAATCATAATTAGTTGCTTGGCAAAAACAGAAAAATTTGATTTCGTTAAAAAGAGGTAAAAATGTTTCAATCCTTCTCAAGCGAAATGTTTACCAAAAAGTGCTGAAACCCATCCTGAGCACTTTTGCAGAAGAAAAAGGCAACGACCAAAAATGTGCCAAAAAAATGTCCGAAATACATCACATCTGGCAACACTGGAGAGGACTACAATCTCTTTTTGGATAGTTTCTGTTCATTGCGATAGGATGGAAAGTAATTAAACCACAATTCAAAATTAATTTGAAATAGCTACTCGAATAGGATTATCCCATTATTCTTTTCACAGCAAAGCAAACTGGAAATTTAGAATAAAGTCATATTCCACACATGAGAAAGCGGTTTCATTATGTGGCTTGCAGAGAAGTTTATTTGGCTGCCACTATTCAAAAACATTGATAAATGTTTTCATATGTAATTATTTAATGAGATTTTAAATCAAAGCAAGTTTTACCGCCAAACACTGATTCAAAATTAACACAAATGCTTTTTAAATTCACCACCAACAGTTATGGCTGCATTTTCTTACAAGGGCGCTGGCGCCTGCTTCAATAATGGCGGAATAAAAATGTCAAGGTCACAATTTTGTAGGGTATATGGATGATTGTACAGAATACGTTTCCACTGTTAAGACTATGAGTTTGTCCGTAATTTATATGCGTCATTGCGTCCTTTTGTGGGGAATTTATTATCATGCAGAACGTTCTGTTACTCTAGAGTACATATTTATTTATCTCCACATTTCTCTACAATTACGGGAGCATCAAATTATTTAATGAAATCTGTGTTTTTACTACTGGAGATGGTTGGTATTTCAAAGGACATTTCATTTAAATGATTGCAAAAGACGAAATAAAAAGACAGTACAAAACAATCATCAAGTGCTGTAAAATTTTAAATTTATGAAACTTTCGGAAATTACACTAAATTAATTTTGTCGCATAAAACTCAGTATACTGAAAATTAATTTTTTGAAATGTTCAAAGAAATGCTTCTGAACAACGCCTGCTGGTAGGAGACCACGAAAATATCAACATTTTCTGTTGCGATGGCATATTTGGTTTCTTATGGCTGCCTATTGCGATAAGACCAAAAAGAAATCACAACTACAAACCGTTTCAACTAAATGATTTTTCACCCAAGAAAGAAATGATCCATGCAGTAATTGAATTATTCCGCAGACTATGCTATTATCTTGACATCACACATTGTTCACATCCATTATCTCTAAATTCGCAGCAAGCAAGGAAACATTATAGACAAGTTTGTTTCTCACTAATCGCTTGTAGTTTGTCGGACATGCTGGAAAAGAAAAATCTAAAGAAATATAGAAACGAAAAGCAAACATTTTGAGAACCTTTGCAAGCGTTATAACAACAATTTAGAAATAAGCGCTTGAAATATTCCAACCATGTGTAGGGAAATATCCGTCATCAAATCAGTGGATGTCCCCAACAAACCATAAAGCAGACATCACCGCCATTCAGGATCTGCAATAGACAGAGCAGGAAAAAAAATAAAATTATGACATCTACTAGTTGACGTTCAGAATTCCGGTGTGAATTTACACTTAGCATGACACTTAGACAACTCATATTGCAGTTTTATCCAACAAATTGCTAAATAGTCACATTCCTCATCAAGGCGAAATATTCCACTCTCAGATGAAAAGGCGGAAGAAAAAGACGTTGATGCGAAAAAGTATTTTTGTCGCAATTGCTCAGAAAGAATATTAACTAAAAAATTAAAATATCCTTTGACCGTCTTCGGGAACATTTATTTTTCATAGCAAAACCTTCAATAATGGATTGAGATTGGCAGTAATTGGAGCCAGATTTCAGTACAGAGTAGAGACTGCCTTGACATTCACTCTGTTAAAAATATGGACTTCACAAATGTCCACACTCCTGGTTGTTATCACAGCCTGTTCCGACAACTCTATAGCCACAATCGGGTTAATTCTCACACTCAGGGAACACACAGCGCCCGTGACAATTGTGCCATGGGAAGCTCTAGATGGATGAGGAACATTTGATTCAACGTTCTTAGATAGGATTTGATAAGGGGCAATATTTCGAAACAGATTAGATGTAAATATATATAATCAGATCCATTCAGAACTAAATTAATGCAATTAATTGAATTGTCTTTCAGATCCAAATGGACCTACATTGATTTACATGGGCTGTAATCGTTATGGTCGGTTTGGTTGTTATACAAATTCGGAAATTTATTTCATATATATTTGAATTTATAGAATTGAAAAATTGATGGTATGATAACATTTCCAGACATTGCTTTTAAAAGTTATTGTCTTTAAACACATTCATATAACTTTTACCGTCTACTTAAGTAAAAACTTTATTAAATAATATAACATTTCGTTCTCAAATTAATTATCATTTCGGAGTTTTCAGTTTAAGTTCACAAAAAACAGCATTGCGTTCTATTTTATTTTTACACAAAATAGTTGAAGTAAAGAATTATGTTTCAGAAATGAAAAAATGCAAGAGAAGGCAGAAACGGTCAATGAATTTGTCCCTGTTAATATGCTGCAAGTAGTGGGATTCCTCAAAAACATTCCATATGTTATTTCTTGAACTATAATATGGTAATAAAACTGTAGTAAAGAAACAAACAATAGGCAGCTGAAAGAAGTAAAACGAAGAGTGAAATACAAATACCAATAATGACAATGATTGAGCTTTCTTTCTATCACAGGATTTCATTCGAAACTTTTTCTATGTTTTCGCCACTGTACTTTTTACAATTTTACACATTAGAGGGAGTTTTTGCAACTGTTTTCTGCTACTCCTTTGCTTATAAAAAGTACTAGAAAAAGAGCTAATGCACCGTTTATTCGTAGTTGCAGTGTTGGCCTGAAATATTGCCAATATTCAAAAAACCGTGTCAGTATTTCAAAATGGAAATATTTAACCCACAATTTTGGTATACTTTCAATAGTATAATAACTCTTACAATCCTCCAGAAAGAGTTTTTGAATTTCCCATAGCAAATTTACTAGACCTGGTTCCACTCCCTATTTCCTTCAATAAAATGTGCAGTTTCTATCTGCATCCCAGATAGGGCCGTAGCAAAATTCTTGGCAATGCATACAATGACATTAATTGCAGGCTCTGCTGCATTTGTAATGGTAACCTCACAATAATTTTATACACGTGCAACATTTAAAAACTTTTTTTGATTTCTTCTCCGGCTGATTAATTTTCTTCCAATTTCTCATCACAATGAAATGACACGTATTTGATGAGTTTGTCCACCTAATCCAGATTTCTGCAAGGTCACATTCACTTGGCGGTTTATCACAGCAATTCTGTTTGCATTCGAGAGCATCCCTATCAAACGATTCTTCAAACTGTCTCTTATCAATTTTAATATTTGTGCAATATTTTCCTCAACTATCATACAGAACGGAGCCTTTGCATTGAAAAACTTGCAGTTTGCAGGGACATAAGTAATTTTTTCCATATCACCCTCAATACTTTGTTATTTTTAAATTGATTCCTCTACATTGTTGAGCATAACTTTTTTTTACGTCAGCACTGATATTCAAATATATACTTTGAAAATATAATTGATTCGACAATTGACTATAGCTGCCAACAGGTGCTGAAACTGACAGGTATAAACTGGTCTTAGATGATAATTTTTAGCGGAATACATTGTGCTAAAACCAGAAATTAAAAATTATCAAACAAAACTTTTTTCGTACACATGCAGACACACATTTATTAAAGTAAAATTAAGTTATAAACCGCTGCTCACAGAGTAACATTTAAAATGGATTTGTCACTTCGCTGCAAGTGATGTTTCATTCTATTATTTCACTTAATTGTGCACTTGCTCAAGGCTTTATTTATATTTTAAAATTGTCATTGTATGAGGAGACATGAAATATACTTAAGACCTCCAACTATCATCGAGAGTGGCATCTGGTAAGAATTTATCTTTCATTTTCAATAAAAAGGAGGTAAAACTACGAAAATTCTACGCAAACAAACACTGTGAAAGACCTCAACTAAAAATAAAATAATATTTCTTTAAAAGAAATGTTATTTCATTACACTCGCACATAAAAGAAAAATTCAAAAGCTGACTTATTCTCTTCATTAGTATGGGTGATTTATTACTGTTGGAAATATAAAAAAGAAGAAATTTTCTTGCATTCAGAATTGAAACAGAATTGCTGTGATAAACCACCAAGTGAATGTGACCTTTCAGAAATCTGGATTAGGTGAACAAACTCATCAAATACATGTCATTTCATTGTGATAAGAAATAGGAAAAAAACTATTCAGCCGGAGAGAAAATCAAAAAAAGTTTTTAAATGTTGCACGTGTATAAAATTATTGTGATATAGCGGATGTTACCATTACAAGCGCAGCAAAGCCTGCGATTAATATGATTGTGTGCATTGCCAAGGATTTTGCTACGGCCCTATCTGGGATGCAGATAGAAACTGCACATTTTATTGAAGGAAATAGGGAGTGGAACCAGGTCTAGTAAATTTGCTACGGGAAATTCAAAAACTCTTTCTGGAGGATTGTAAGAGTTATTATACTATTGAAAGTATAGCAAAATTGTGGGTTAAATATTTCCATTTTGAAATACTGACACAGTTTTCGTGAATATTGGCAATATTTCAGGCCAATACTGCAACTACGAATAGACAGTGCATTAGCTCTTTTTTAGTACTTTTTATAAGCAAAGGAGTAGCAGAAAACAGTTGCAAAAACTCCCTCTAATGTGTGAAATTGTAAAAAGTACAGTGGCGAAAACATAGAAAAAGTTTCGAATAAAATCCTGTGATAGAAAGAAAGCTCAATTATTGTCATTATTGGTATTTGTATTTCACTCTTCGTTTACTTTTTTCAGCTGCTTATTGTTTGTTTCTTTACTACAGTTTTATTACCATATTATAGTTCAAGAAATAACACATGGCATGTTTTCGAGGGAAATGAAGCAGCCACCTACATTCTTTTTTTATACCCTCTGGAAGCGATGTTGGTAGTCTTGGCTCCGAACGACAGTTTTAACACTCGAAGTGTTTGTCAACACATTAAGAAACCGCCCTTCAAAGAATAGAATAGATTACTCTTTAGAATCTATGAAACTGTCCTCTGGAAAATTACAGACTTTTACATCAAGCGATTCGGAATTTATAGCGCTTCGAATAAGCAAGCAGACGAACGGATCCATATATATTTTTACGACGACCAACAATACTATTCTACATATGTATGTATTCATTACGGGCTCTTAGATAAATGTCTTTACAGTGGAAAACTTAAAATACATATATGTGTAATATATTTTGAGATCCTTTTTCGCCTCCTGTTTGTATGATTTTTGTCTGCATTGAAACGAAATTCTTCACAGAAATTGACTTCAAATTTACAGTCATTTATCATGGAGTCATTGGGAACTACATCCATGATACGGTCTATTCGTTTAGCCAGCTGTCTCCTATACGCAAATGGAAAAAAACGTCGTATCCAATGCCACCAACTTTTTGGAGACATGTTTTAAACCCCTTAGCCAGGCAAGCTACCCGGAAGAGGGAACCAATCTGTGCATATAACTACGATGTTATTATTGTTATATTTTCTACTCTTAAGTAGTAAATGATTTAAAGCATTCAATTATATTTTTATTTGTGCCACTAAGAGAGCCATTTGTAGTTATCACATTAAAAACACTGCTACCACTTCAAGAACACCGTGAGCATGCATCATATGAACTTTTGCAAGACAAACAAATTGATGGCCAATTAAAACATAAGCGTGTGCAGGAAAATAGAGAAAACTTTTAAGTTTTTACAGCGATCGTGACCATTCACCATTAAGAAATATAAGACTTATATGTTTAACCATTTCGTGAAAGTTGTTACTACGTGTTACAGCTCATAAACTCAACTCATATCAAGAGAAGTTTTATGACTGCACAAATGATACCCGGGGTTTTTTTATAGCCAAATTTGAAATGTTTTCGTGGAATGAAAATCATAAAAGTGGCTGAAAATACTAAAGTAGGAAATTGTTATCATTGAAAAATGTTACCAACGAAATGACAGCAGTTCGTAGCAGAATTTAATTGCAGAAATATAAACATCTAAAACGTATTAAGAAGGCATTTACGGGACTAATTAAAAATGCGTTGAGGGAGGGCGGAATATAATCTAAGTTTTTACTAACGATAATAACTAAAAACACTCAATACTTATACTGATATAAGATGATTGAATATTTATCATTATGTACAGAGTAGTGGCAATCACACCTGACTTTTTAGAAGATTTGGTTTCGGTGTTATTTGAAGTTATCCAGGAACTTAGTTTTGGATCATTTGACATAGCATTTTTCGTTATTAAATAAGAATTTTTGTAAGAAAATTGAAAGTTCTTTTCGATAGCTATCAGAATTTTTCAAAAAAAAAAAGGGAATAATTGTGCAAGATATAGTATACATATGTCTATTAGTGTAATTTCTCTAAGTGTATATTTCAGAAAGAATTTCACGACAGTGTGGGCTGCACACCCTACTGGAAATTATGAAAGGTTCGACCGGACAGAGCATTTAGCACGTATTCAAGTTTGAGCCTGCGCAACTATAAGGAAAAAAAACAAATTCCTTTGCATCCCATGAATGGGACGAGGGCAACTTTCCACATTCAATGAAAAGCATGCAGTATATTTTTAATCTCTTCCTATTGTTTAATATCGAACACCAGTTTGTAACTTGCTAAACTGGTCGATTATTTAACAATACAAAGCGATCGTCGGCATGACTACTGCTTAAAGATAAATAGAAGGCTGTACAAGCACTTATACATTCGATTATATGCGGCATTTGTGCTTTTTTAATTGTTGATTTTGAAATTTTTTGGTGCAATTTACTCTACATACCAATCAAAACTAGGTCAATATTTTTAAGCAAAAGTATTGCATTTCAAAGAGTTGGGTTACATTTATATTAGAGGGCTCAGAGTTGCAGCTGAGCTTATATTACATTTCTAATGTATTGCAATTTTTGAGTTTTTGTGAAAGGCAACTACAAAACTGGGTTAATGATTTATGCATAACCTTATTCTCTTAATAATCTGTTAATCTGTTTCGTACATCACCAATAATAATAAACAATAACCTCGTTGCATTTTATTAAACTAACACTACTAAGTAAGGTTTTCTTATTGTATTATCTAATTATAGCTCACTGAACAACATTCACTTGCAATTTAGTGAATGTAAGTTTAGCAAGCATAATTGCATTATTGCGTTTGGTTCTTGTGCACGAAAATCATCAAAAAAAAAGACAACGTAATGAATGTATGATAGTGCAGCCTTTTCAGAGAAGGAATGGCAAAATCGATTAATTTAACTCATTATATTAAGACATCAAAAACGACATCATATGCAACGTTGCGCAACATTTCGAATTCTTTTATGAAGCAACATCCTATATGTTAACGCAATTCACGCAAGTTGCTTTTGCTTTTGACACATTTGTGGAATAACCAGTAAAGAAGCAACACTAGAGAAGGATTTTTCATATTCAACAGGATGTATTTCATGGAACAATCATTCGAAAAAAATACAGAAAGTAACGCTAACATATCTTTTAGGAAGTAACTTGAAATTTGTATAATAATAAAATTTCTTTTAATAAATACACCAGTCAAAAATACATCTAACCATTATAGGTGCACTGACGTCCTTTCCACCTGTCGTTTTGTGTTGGAAAAAAAGTGTAAAGAGAGTTGAATAAACCGCTGTGTATTTATTTAATGTTATTTCTAACTGCTCTACATTAAAAGAAGCAACATTTTAACGTAGTAAACTCTTCCATTTATAAACTATAGAGTTTATTTCTATCAAATCGAATCAAATGAAACCTTAGAGCCTAAAGATATATGAGATAAAATCAATCATTTGCACAGAGGGGGCAGTTAATTGATTCATTTACTGAAATTTTGCAAGGTATAATAGAGCATTAAAACATCATTTAATAACAGGATTAACAAAACATGTATATGATACGTGTCTAACAAAAGATCAATATTTAAAAGCCGAGTCTCATGTATTGATTACAATTTTTGCTGATGACCAAAATACCATTCAAAATCTACAGTGGATTCAAAAGTATTAGTGCAATTTTTTCCCGCCAATGGTTTACTAATTTTGAACCCGATAGTAAGGGCATCGTTAATGCTTAAATTAGTGAACATCCAGAGGAGGAGACTACAACATCAAAAAATTCTGAAACTTATTCTATGTTATCAAAAAGATATCTTAAAGATATTAAAAGGAAACGTCTTCAGTATTAGCATGAAAATGTGAAAATTTGTTTTAGATAACTCTTTTCCAAACTGGTAATACATTCGCTACTAGATAAGAGATTTTAAGGTGTTAATGAGATATAACGCTGCTTGGCAAAATTCTACATAAATAATTTTTTTTTTTTTTTTTTGAACTGAATGCACATTTCGCTTAGCGAAAACAATTAAATAAAGCCAGTACAAAGCGACCAAAAAAACATCTGTCGCCTGTGAAATGATGTCCTCCATATTGTTAAAAAAGAAATGCATTTGATTCATCAATTTGCTTCAAAAAGGATGAAAAAGAATTGCGAATCTTGCATGCCACATTATGATCAAAATGAGGAAAGAGCATAAAAGCGCGAGGAAAAAACGTGATTTAACCTAGATAATGCACTGGTCCATAAGTCAATTACAATGACAAAATTGAATGAATTGATGTTCGAATTACAGCTCCATTCTTCATCTCTAGAGCTCCAAATAAATGATGCTCCTGCGAAGATCATTTGAATTGAAAGATGACGAAAACTGAGGCATATCCCAAAGGTCTTAACCAAACCCTCAGTCCACAGAGTTTGTTGCTAGATTGGATTGAAATAGACCTGTTACTACCAACCTGTTACTACTTACAAAAATTTGGCTTAAATTCTGAATTTCTGTCAATTTGAATTGGAAGCAAGATGGCGGTCCAATAGGGCCAAATAACCTATGTAACGCCAAGTTTAAAGAGTTTTATAGGAATTTACTACACTTAGCATAGCAAACAGGTAGACAGCCAGACATGCGGCTACAATTACAGTCGACCTAAAAGATCACGAAACATATTTGGTCAAAAAATACTCGGTATTTTGGGCATTCCTTTGAATGATGAACAAAGAAAACGTGATGAATACCTTTATTACTTCGGGCAAAGGCAATTATTGACGATTGTTTTTGCTCGTTCATATCTGGTATACATTGTCGACTTACGTATAATTTTAGCAGCCTACTCTAGGTGTAAAGAAATACATTGTAATACAATAATACTACAATGATATAGCTACAAATAATATTTCTTTTTCACAGTCGAAAAAGATTTGAAATCTTTTTTTATAAGTCTCAAGTACTATAAACAAAAAAACGTCAAACAACATAAGTGATATTAATATGATATTTAAGCATTATATTTGCCATTCACAGTCAATATCAATAAACAAATGATTTGCAATTTCTTTGATTTCGTCCTAATGAAAAATTCAAATTATGGTCACAATATCTACATATATGCATGCCAATATAAATTTAATATAAAGGCTGCTGATAAATATAATTTTTAAACTGTGGTTCATATATAAAGCATGTATTTAAAATATTGGAGATTTTCTTAATAAACTTTAACTAAAATATGTACTGCCTATGGGGGATAAAAAGCTAATATGACCAATAATTTTTAATTTTTTGGCTAAGTGCAACCATCAACTAACTAAGTTGATAAATTACCACTTTAAAGCATATTCCCATTTATTACAGATGGAAAGTCATTAATCATTTGTCATTTTCGTCCCACAAACTGAGCATATTTATTATACATTTGTCTAAAAAATAATAACCAGCAGAAAAAACACGATGTAACAACTGTTATGACACAATGACGCAAAGAAAACAAAATGAGATGACGAAATTATATCATTCTCCAAAAAGCAAAAAAAAAACTAATTTTGACTAATGATTCGACCACTTACAAAGTCGGAAATAATAAAGGACAGCCAAAAATCCTTAGGTAAATTGGCATTCATAAACAAAAAAGCCACAACTTTCAACATGCCGTTGGCGGTTACCTACGTTTGCTTACATTTCTCTGGCTTTACCATTAAGAAAATTTCCATACGATTTGAGTTAAATTCATGTTTTTCAAGTCCCCAAAATGGAAATGAGGACAATTTCTTATCGCAAACAACTTTGAGGCCGAGGAAGCGGCGGACTTGAATAGCAGCAGTTACATTACAAATGACAAATGTAGAAAAGTTTGAAACAATGGATTATAAGTTATTTCCTCAAGCTGGAAAGAAAACGTCGTTTAATCGCACCATTAGAACGCAAGAGTTGGTGGGGAAATGAACAAAATCAAACCACAATAGAGGAAAATTGCAAAATTGTGTTGGCAAGATTGCGAAGGTAGGATATACTCGATGTGAAACATCGTAATATATCATCCAAAGAAATTTATGGACAGGTTCTCTAATTTGCAAATTTATAGCAACTAAGCAGCCTGCTCTCTGTTATTTTTCTTCTTTTTCTTAACTGCATTTCTTGATACAGTAGAGGAAATAACCTGATCCCACATTACGAATTCATGAACACAACAATATACGAGTATTTATCGAATTTTTTCAAATGGGGAATTCATCACCGTAATAGAAAAAATTAGCATTTCATTTGCCTTATTACGAAAAAGGTAGGAAACTAACATTCCTAATCTCCTTAATGTGTCATAACCAATGCCTAAATCGGCTTTTATGGCTTACCACCACTCATTCTGAAGTAGCATATCCGGAAACAGATAAAATGGAATTGTTCTTTGAATTACCATTTCCTGCTTCTTTGCATCAGCAATGTTTGCACATCTGGCTATTATAATAACCAATCTTCTCGAAAACATCAGCCAACATCAAAATTGTTCACTGAGATTGCAAAAACATCAAGAAGTCATAAATCCGTATCTAACAAACGTTATCATAAAGTTTCATAAAACGTCTAAAGTTTATTTAAGTTCCCTATCATGTACTTCCTGTAGAGAAAGAGGAAGCAATCTTCTAAAAACAGTCAGTGTGTTATCAATAAAGTTTTCGGTCTCGTTTTCAGAATTAATGAAAAGGGAAACACTTTCATTCAAAAGGCTGAGACTTCGCGAACCACCCTGTTAGGTTTTTGGGTATCACATACAGGGTAGGCTTCTAATGCGTTGGAAGCAAGAAATGATGAAACCAGACGATATTTGTTTGAGATTACAGATTTCGTAAATAACAAAAGGTATATCAACTGGTTATTTATATTGACGCCATCTTTTTCATAGTCACTGATCCTTTAATGCATTGAGTCGAATCGATTTCTGTATTTCGCTCATCCAAGTTTTCTATAATCCTGCCAGAATATTGCCGATGCTAGGATATCCTTCGTGTATTGCAGCGGGCATTGTAGTTTTGTCTTATTGTACTTTTAAAATTGAGAAAAGTTTTCCATAAGCAGCAGCATTGACATAAGTTTGATTTTTTTTTTTAGTAGTACACAGCTGTTAATATCCGATAGTTCTCAGCTTTTATTGCAACTTTGTTGACTTTTCCAGAATTTATAATGGTATTTTTCAACAATTTGCTGCAAGTGTCATAGTAAGAAATGTTCCAAGACGACAACAAGCGTAAAAAATTAACATTCAGTGACAAATCTGATGTTTTTTTTTTTTTTTTTTTTTTGTTGAAACTTTCACTTTGTAACAACCTACAATTCTGCTTGCATCTTGTTAGTAAGTTAAGATAAAATACGACATGGTAATTGTGCTAAGTGTTACAATTAAACTTTGATATTAAATAGACAAACGCATTTTCATATTTCTTTTAAAATACTTAATTGATATATAAACAATATTAGCAGTAGTTAAGACTAAATTGTTACGTAAACTAATTCGGCCAAGGTTCACATAATTGTAAAGCATACGCTTGAAGTAACTTAAAACGCGAGGTAAGATGAGACTTTATGCCATTTTGGGTGCTACAAAATTTAACTCTATATTTGTTTTCCGGTTTGCAAAATTTAATATCAACTTTGAGAAAGTAAAAATAGTCAACGTTTTGTGGTAAAATCATTGATGGTCAATGTCACCATTACTTGGAATACATTAACTTGCCGCCACAAAATATGTATACAAGATCGTGTTATTATAACTTAGTCGTAACCATAAGTTAACTCTATTTGTGGATGTAACTTAATTCTATTGGTAGATATTTCCCACATTTATTTATTTTATTTTTTTATTAATTTTTTTATTTTTTTTTTTTTATTCAATTATTATATTTAATAATTAACAATTTTTCGTGTAAATATTTTCATATTTTCATCTTTTCCGATTCAGTCATCTTGAATAATTTGGAGAAGATTACGTCAAAATTCTTGAAAGCTTTCATATACTGCCGATTAATGGAATTTATTTTTGTTTTTTTTTTTATTTAGTTTATTACATTATACAAATTCATATAAATTACGCCTCAGCGCCGCATGGCATTATAGAGGCTAGTTGGCAAAATAATTACATTAACACATTTATGAAAAATCTAATTTCTTGGCATGTACTTCAATATTAACTCAAAATTCATTTCAGAAGCTCTTCAACATTTTGCAATAAATACCCTTTCATTGACGATTTAAATAATGAAAGTGTTTCTAGTTTCTATTTTAATTGTTGTGGTAAAATATTGTACTGACTACTATCGGAATGTTCTATACGCTGTTTTGTTGTTTCAGATCGACACATAGCTACTCTCAAATTGTCATTATTTCTCGTATTAAAAATATACTGATTTCGGGAAAAATTTATCGTGTGATGGCCAATACTATGCAAGCATTTGAAAACATATATTAGCAATTTTAATTTATAACAACCATATACTGGCAAAACTGTTGGAAAAACATCTCTATACAGAGAAAGCGTACAATATGAAATTGGTAAGTTCGCTACAGCTTTTAGTGCTTTATTCTGTTGCCGCTGGAGTGATTTTAATTCAGAACTCTTTTTATAACCATACATAAAAAAAATAGTTATAATGGCTTTGAACTAAAGCTTGAAATATTAGAAATTTAGTATTTTGATCAAATTTATTTCTAAATTTATACAATAAACCTATGGCAGGTGATACTGTAGACAGCAGTGTCCAAGAAAGATTACTTTGAAAATATAATCCCAAACATTTAACTGAATTAACTTCTGGAATTTTTTCTCCATCTACGTATATACTAAAGCTGTCGTTGAACCGACAATGTGGTCTAAATCTTATCAATTTCGTTTTTTTTAATTAAGGAAAAGTTTATTAATACGCAAATACTCTATTAATATACTTGCTCCTCGTTCTATATAAGGCTTCACAGCCATTTCATATTTATATGGATAAAAAATGGCAATATCATCAGCTTACACAAACATTTTACCTGATAAGTCAATATTTTTCAAGCCATTTATATACAGAGAAAATAACAAGGGGCCCAATACACTTTCCTGGGGGACTCCATGCTCTACTGGTTTCAAAGTACTTTTACTATTAACAATTTGTACAAATTGTAGCCGCTTCGTTAAATAACTTTTTACGAGAAAAAGTTCTTTGTCACGCACACCATAAAATCTGAGTTTCTGAAGTAAGATATCATGATCAATTGGGTCAAACGCTTTTGACAAATCATAAAAAACTCTAACTACACCTCTATACCCGTCATTCAACGACTTACATATGAAATTTTGCACATTAACTGTTGCCTCCTCTGTTCTATATCACAATAATATATTACATATATTATAGCAATGAATGGGAGAGAAATTAATCTTAACTCCAAACGGAGTTTCTCAATCAAATATTTAATTTTTGGTTATATTAGAAGATTTAGAAAGAAATATATCTGTGGTCACAACCCGTAACAGCCTAACTCGAGTTAGGACA
>JAHXMU010000053.1:368473-541211 GCA_019455685.1 Philornis downsi | reverse complement strand
ATCTAAATTTATTTGCTCTAAATTTTTCATGTTTGTATCTCTTCTAGGAAGGCAATTAATCCTAAAAAACCTAATAGCTTAAGTTATTTTTCTAAATGACTGTTTTGGCATAACTGCCTAAGTCAATTTAGGATTACAACAAATATAAACATTATTTTTTCACCATTGCCTAAATCAACTTAAGTCGTTAATCCAAAAAATAAAGAAACAATTTATTTTCCTAACTTGAGTTAAGCTCTTATTCCGAATTACAATTTTGTTTTTTGATAAACATAAATTGAGTTAAGGTCTTTCTCCAAACTTAAAGTTTTTTATTTAATCTGGAATAATAGCCTAACTCAACTTGCACTTTTTGACTTTCTTTCGTTCAACAATTCATAAGAGCCTAAGTGTCTTTTTCTATAATATCTTTTGACTGCGAGAATAAACAACTATTTTTTGTTAACAACTAAGTAAAGAAATTCGTTTTCTTGGAATCTGTAGCAAAGTTTTCCAAAAAAACAGCTTCTCCTGATTTTCAGTGAAGATTCAAAACTTTAAACTCCTGTACTGAAAATATTGAAAAACAGACTTAGGCTGTTATGGATTGTGACCATAGATATACCCCCACGACGAATCGATTATTTACGTTTCTTTTTGCGCCGCTATTTCTTGCACTGCACGGCCTAGATAGCAGGCTAGATGTTCACCGTACTAACGTTGTTCACTCTCATAGCGACAAATTCTGTACTGAAAAGTTATAAATTTAATAATTTTAAAACTCAGCATATTGCAAATTAAAGTCATGCAGAAAATATTGAAAATATATTAAAAATATTGATTTGCAACCACAAATTTGAAAATGTAACATTTATTGATGTAGCCTGAGAGCAGGAGAAAGCAAATATTTAGTATATCATATTTCATTTTCGATATTCCGCCAGTAACAGTGTGGAACATTTTTGGGGTTTTTGTCTGGGGGGTAAGAAATTCCAAGTCAGGGTGATGGTACTAGGTCAGTATAGTAAAATCCTCAAAGGGTTTCGCGTTCGTATGTGTCAGTTTTTTTAATGATATTTACATTTTCTCAGAATTAAAAAAAAAGTAATAAACAAAAGATTATTTGATTTTTATGGTTGCTGTAAAAAACTGAAAAACGGTCATAAATATGTGCGGACAATTAAAAGGAAAAAAGGAAAGTGCACTTTTGTAATTATTTGGGTTTTTTCTGTTGGCTACCTGCATGATTTTTTTTACACAAATTGCACCCACATTCATGTGTGGTCATGTTTTAGAACGTCAGTAAAATATTGAAAAATACGTAGTATAAATAGGTGTTCATTGTTCGATTTTTGTCATTCATTTTGTCATAGAATATGGAACTGTGTAAGCCAGATATAAATAGCTTTTGCTACTGCTGCGGTCAATATGTCTCAACACATAAAAAAAGGGGAAATTTCAGTACTGATTTTGTTCAAATATACGAGGTGTATTTCAACCAAAATGTTATAGTGAACAAAAATTGGGTGCCAAATATAGTGTGTAAAAGCTGCTACAACCGTCTAATGGATTGGAAAAATAGAAGACGTGAAAGTATGCCATTCGGTATCCCAATGACTTGGACTAGTCCTGGCGAAGGTCACAATCCATTGAATTGCTATGCATGTGCGAATAAAGGAGCCGCAAAAAGGATAAGAAAATCGTATAATTACGTTGGTGTTGCAAGTGCCGCAACTCCATTGCCTCATTCGGACCACATTCCTGTGCCAAAAGCTTCTAGCTCAGATATTTTATCTTCTATGACTGCTCCGACTTATGATTTACGTGATGATCCCCCATATGAGCCATCAGTATCCCATGAGCCAATTTTAATAAATCAAAATAAGCTTGATTCAATTGTTGCCAAATTGGAATTAACACAGCATAAATCGGAAGAGCTGGCTTTGTTTTTGAAATCAAACAATTTGTTGGCACCCGGTGTGAAAGTCACAGCTTATCGAAGTCGTCAGGCAACACTCCAAAGTTTATTCCTTGTGAATGATGAAAAAACTTCTGCATATTGCCCGGATGTAGGAAAATTGATGGACGCAATGGAAATAAAATATGAAGCAGATGACTGGAGATTATTTATTGACAGTTCAAAACTCAGCTTGAAGGCAGTTTTACTGCATAAGACCAATAAAAAACCTTCAGTTCCAATCGCCTATAGTACAGAAACGAAAGAAACATATGATGCACTGGAAAATATTTTGAAAATGGTTAACTACGCCAAACATAGATGGCGCATACGCTGCGATTTAAAAGTTGTAGCTATGCTTTGCGGTCTTCAAAGCGACTATATAAAATATATGTGCTTTTTGTGCGATTGGGACACACGATTTTCCGGTGACCAATATGCATGCCACGGATGGAAACTCAGAGAGCACAGCAGGTTACAAACAGCCAATATTATTCGTGAGCCTCTAGTACCGAAGGAGAAGATATTGCTGCCTCCACTGCATATTAAACTTGGAATTGTTAAGAATTTCATCAAAACTATCGCCAAAAGAGATGAAGTTTTTTTGTGTTTGAAACTAATTTACCCGAGACTCAGCGAAAGTAAAATTAAAGAAGGTAAGTTATAATATCACATTCATTTCCCATGATTTTCCATCTTTACAAATACATTTTTTCCAATCAGGCGTACTAAATGGTCCAGATATACGAAAGCTGATTAAAAGTGACGCATTCAACAAGTAATAGAAGGCTTGTTGGGAAAGCATCGTTGTACCAACTACGATGTTTCTGTCGCAAGGATGTTAAGATCGTTCTCGGAAATTGGTGTCCACATGTCCTTGAAAATCCATTATTTACATCATCATCTGGACTATTTCAGCAAATAATTGGCTACCGAATCTGATGAACAAGGCGAACGCTATCATCAAGTTGCTATGCCATTTGAAATGAGGTAATACTGATTTTTTATTTTTTCAAACTCATTTTAATAAAACAAAAACTTACAGATATAGAGGCAAAAAGTCGCCGAGTGCAAAAATTGCGGAAATTTGCTAGTGGAGTAAGCTTGTGTGGCAAGACAAGGATGATCCTGATGATAAAGAATTTTCAGGAGGTGCAGAAGGGCCAGCAGTGGAGTCACACATTGACATTATGTGTGGTTCAGAAACTGATGACAGCGATGCATGCGATGCCAATAGTCCCGAACAACCACCATCGAAAAAGTCTAGGCAATATTTATTAAAATAAATAAAAATAAATAAATAAAATAAAAATAAAAAATTATAAAAATGTTTACTTTATTTTTTTAGTAGTTTATGGCCAGAAGTCTGGAGTTATTGGGGAAAATTTATAAAAAAACGCGATAAATGACACTTTTTTGAATAAAAACAAATATCAATATTCTTGTCAAAATGGGATACCTTCACTTAATTGTAAATAAAAGCAGAACGCGTTAATCGATTTCTATGATCTATGTCGCATTTTGTTTATAGGTTATGTGGCCTTACGTAAAAGTTATAAGACTTGACACTTTTTTCCGTTTGGGATTTATATGATTAAAAAAAAAAAAAAAAATTTTTTTGACGAAATTTTCTTCATAAATTTATTTATAATTGCAAAAATGTTGATTTGGTAGAGAAACAGCATATGAATGGATTAAAGGAAATGTAATTCTTAATTTTTCTCAATTTGTTATAGCAAAATCGAACTAGTCGTTCTCGAGTTATGTCAAACTACGTTTTTGCCAAAGTTTTACAACTAAGCGAAAAAACATCAAGATAAGGAAAAAATGTAAAAGGTCATAAAAAAAAACTGACACATACGAACGCGAAACCCTTTGAGGATTTTACTATACTGACCTAGTACCATCACTCTGACTTGGAATTTCTCACCCCCCAGATTGGCTGTTGTGCTGTGTAATAGACGTTATAGTGTTTGCAACTAAACACAAGACGTAAAAACTATACAAGCTTTTGTTATTTGTTCTTAATATTCACATGGCGGATTTCCATTTTAATTCAGGAACTGTTATTACTTTCCTAATTCTATTCTCACATTTTTCGACTTCCTATGTCATTACATTACTTGGTTTGTACTTTTTTTCCTTTTTTCAATCATTTGCCGTTGCCCACAGCAACGTTTGCGGCTACCCGTTTTGCGAGTTTACGAATTCAATAATTCCATTGAAGCGCATCCATAATGATGTTACTGTTCATTTGCATCATCGTCTATTTTGAACGATAATTCAATTTTCACAGCGCGGCCGTGATGTGATGGTTTGGCATAATTTTTCTGAACTGAATAAAGACAGCCGCAAAGTCATTTTAAATCAAAATTTTAATTTAAAAGCCAAACAATAAGAGAGAAATTAATTGTTTGCAGTCATCGACAGAGGGTCAGTATACAGGGAATTATTTTATTTTAGAGAATTATTTTATTGTACGGTTGTGCATTTTCTGCTAGTCCTGGTGGTGGTGCATTTACGTCCGTTCTTTGCAGAATTGCATACATCGATTCAAAGTCCTCAATAGAAGTAGATGAAAATTTTACAAAACCGTTTTGCTCTAAACGAAACTTTAGGCGATACTATAGTCAATCTTGCTATCGATTCAACGTTCTTATGTAGACAGTAGTGAAAAAACACGTTTAACGGAAAGTTTAAAAAAAAGTTTAGTTTTTCACTGGTCAAATACTGGAAAATATCACTGCAGCCTCCTCAAACATCAAAAATGGACATGACAGTAAACGTTGACAAAATAAAGGCATAGTAAACATTTGAAGTGGTCAATAAAATAATAGACGCCAACGTAGAGCATAGGAATAGAATGTTGCTGCCAAATAGCTGTCATTTTGAACTTAGCCAGCTGTGCAGTTACACTGGTCTCTCTTGTCTAACAATAGTATAGAATAGTATAGAATCCTGAATTATAACTCACGCGGATTAATCTATTGTGGGGAAAAAAAATTGTATATGAAACATGAGCCGCGTATACGGCATCGAAGTGGTCAAATTCACTACAGTACAACAACTGCGCTGGCAAGGTCGTGTTGTGTGGAAGTATCAAAACACTATCAAAACGCTATATTGATAGGAGGAAATGAAGAAGAGACCACAGAAGGCTGAAACTCTTGAAATTGTTTATTAAATAGACAATAAGAATATAATAAATTTAGCTTTTTTAATTTCAATTGATATATTTTCAGGACTAAATGATGTTTGTTGAATTCTATTTAATATATTCACAATTTGAAATGATGTATTTCGAATTTCAATTGATACATTTGGAATTTCAGCCGATCTATTTTAAATTTTAGATATTATATGATATATTACACAACATTTCTCCATTTTATTTGTGAATTGACAACATAATCATTAATAAATATGCAGTAAGCTATGCCAAAAATATTGTCAATCTTTTAAAACTACCTTAGGTGACCAGCTAATCGCTGTATAAAACGCCTTAATATTTCATTCACACATTCTCGAGGCACACAGTCACATTTGTAATACATGTCATTCCTATTAATGTGAAAAAAGTAATGATTGTTCGTTCTCACCGTGCATGTTCTCTAATTCCGTTCACGTACCTTATCAAGACCAACAATGATCACAAAAATGCCAGTCAGCAATATGCCACATTTCACAGCCATACAGAGAAGAATATAAGTGGACTGCAGAGGCCAAGATAGTTTTCAGAAGCTGAAAGTTAAACAACAAAACAAAAAAAAAATGACAAAAAAGCAAATAAAAATTACATAAATCAGAAAAGATTAGATGTGGAATTGTATAAACGTATTTATGGGCGTTTAAATAAGTTTGATTTCCTTTACCTTCTTCTGGGGGAAAAAATGTATAGTAACAATTCATCAATATAGGCCAAATAGAAGGCTGCCAGAGACACACCTTTTAGCAAGTAAATAAAAAATATAGCACATATTTATCTTTTGTGAATCAAAGTCTTTCTAATTTTAGTTGCACGTAAAACGAAATGGGGACAACATAATGAATTACAAAAGGAGCAATTGGCAGGAACTTTATTGTGCCATTGTGGATGAAATTATACACTGTGTCTACGTATGGACAGATAATCATTTAGGTATTTAAAAAACAAAATTACAAGTTATACAATTTTTGATTTTACTTTTTAAAATTTATTAAATTTCGTTACTAAGATGTTCTTAGTAAAATATTGTACCCGTAATGGAGAAAAGGTTTCATATTTTCCACTTATTTAGTCTACGGAAAAATATCTTCAGGTTAGCACATATGTTAAAAAATGGAATAAAGTCCTAACCATATGTATTATCAAAATTTTCTAAAATATTTTGTAGGAAAATGGGGAAGCCCCAAAGCGAATAAAAGATAATCACTTTGGACATTCAATTATGTCAGAGAAAATATCATGCAGAAAAATAATTGCTGTAAGGTAAGGCTGAATTCTAGTAAAATGTAATTCATATCCCAATATGATCTCCTTTTAGTACAGAGCACGTAACACAACGATTCCCTGATTTGTATATGCTGTATAAATGATTTGCAAAAAGTCATAAAAAAATATGTTCTCTTCTCTTTTTAGATGTGCACAAAAAAAAAACCTATTAAAAATTTAACATTTTCGGGCATTCCTTCGCGGTCAACATTTCTGCCTGTAAGTTTTTCTATAACAAATTGTAGGGATCATGCGAACAAAAATTATTAATTTGCTATCAATTTTTCCTCGAAAATAAGGAACACAAAATGTTAATACTAAATAGAAAAATCTCAAAATCTACCAGAGATAGGGTACATAATTTAGGGATGTTACCTTCTTTACACACATTTTCAACATGCAATCTTTCAATTTCATTTAAAACAAATATAAAAAAAGGAAAATATAACAAAATAAGTTCAACATAAATAGAAAATATATAAAAATAAATAAAATATATAAAACAAAATATTCAAAAAATATAAAAAATATAGAAAATGTAAGAAAAATACAATAAAAAACAAAAAAAAAATATTTAAAAGAATATACAAAAATAAACAAAAGTATAAAAAATATAAAAATATATATAAAAAGATATAAAATATATAACGAAAATATGAAAAAAAAAATATACAAAAACCATAAAGAGCGGAAGAATGTGGCTGCCTTTTATGACAATTTTTTGGGGCTTTTCACATCTATTTTAAAAATAAAATTCTACTTACAATGGGACAGACATTGTCCAAAACTATGCAAACAGAGAGCATGTCGATTTTCTCCAAAAGCGAAAATGTATCTAATAACGTTGTAAATGTACGCCTCTGGAAACCAACATATTTATATTACAAAGGTTTCCGGTGTAGGTGTCTGTTACTAATTTTAATGTTTTCGTCGGATTTTTATGAAATTTCAAATATATTGCATTTTTTCAAAGAACAATTGGAATGTTTTTCTTTTGCTATTCCTATTGACTTCCATATATAATTTTAATCACTTATTGGCACAAATAGAAGTAATGCCTTCGCTTAGCCGTCACTACTAATACAAATTGGTATTGCAAAATAGCTATAAATTTCTGAAATAAAATAGTAAATATTATTTGTATTAGCTACGACAGCCGGTCACAATATTAACCCGGTGACAATATTAATTTTTATGAGAACAAATTACGATCGAACGTATCTGGTTTTATGAACGTTATTGTATAAACAACGTACAAAAATGTGTCTATATGAAGTTTGAAAGGGAATGCTAATGGCAATTATAATGCCAATTCACAACTATTTACGTTACGTTAATGTAAGAAGTAGTATAAATAGTACAGAGCGCATGGAAAACTCCTGTGTCAACTTATTTGTGCTCCAAAAAGATGTATTTGGAACCCAATACCGCACTCAGATTTAACTATGTAAGATTTAATTCCATATCAGTTTTAGACAGTGAAAATAATATATGTAGGTCGCGAACTATTTAAATATATCCGTTGTTTGAATGACTATGAATGTTTTGCGATTACAAAAGGGACAGGTTGACAGACTTCTGGCAAATTAAAGTCAACTGTGGTTTAGATTACCAGTGCATCGCGGAAAATTATTTTGTTTATTTTGCAGTCGATGTGGACTCAAAATATTTTGCAATTATTAAATGAGTATACTTTTTCTAGGGGCCATATTGGAGCCTTTTCAAACACGCTTTTCCTCAACAATTTTTGTTTCATTCTTACATGCAAGTACTATTTAATGAAAACTTGGAGTAGATTTTCAAAAATCCAAGCAGAATATGACCTTAATCTTGACATTAAACCGACTTCGTGAAAGAAAAAGAAAAAGAAAGAAAAATGTTAAATATCCGTTTTAGTATATAAACGCATTGATACGTCGTATGCCATAAATAGATTATCTCTGATGGCATTAGCTAATCAGAAATTGATATGTGATATGACGATTCCGATGTCACTCCACCCTGTGTTTCTGGATAACGAAACGATCTCGAAACGATACCTCTGGTATCGAAAGCCCGTTTACGCACGGGCGTCAAAAGTATCCATACAAAAAACCAGTAATCAGATCTTCAGTGCGGATGGCCTAATTTCTCTCTTCCCAAAAAAAAAAAAAAGAACACACATTCGTTCTATTTAATACACATTTTAACAATATATTAGATACATAATATTTACAGCATTATCGAAAATCTCCGCTCTTACATCGAATTATAAGTTAAGCAGTACTAGTGAATCTATACAAACACAAAAACAATTGTCAACTATTTTCGTCACCAGTTTTCCAGTTTCACGCAAATCAACATTCAGCACGTTTGCAAAATTTATCGAATAAAATAGACAATTATATAAATTTTTCCAAACAGATTTTATACGAGTGACAAAGTTTTGACTAAAAACACAAAGAAATTATCTATCAAATTTATATTCAAATAGAAACAAATTTGTCTAATAATGCCACTTAAATTTAATGTTGCAAAAACGTGTCAATGTCGCAACTCAACAGAGGCCATTATTTCATTCATGAGATTTCTATTGATATTGTGAAGAAAAAGAAGACAGCTGTTAAGTCAAAAGGATTTAATCATACTCAAAATGTTTATATTAAAATAATTTACATAATTTCGTATCATGTCATAATTTCGTAAATCTCATTAAACGTCATTAAAGAAATTACTCGTAAACATGTTTATATTTATATTTTATAGAGAGGCATCCATCACTCTTTATCAGCAAACAATGTTAACATTGATCAAGGATGTAGATTTTTCCACAGTAATTTGCGACATAAACTTTAAGAATGGGTTGAAGGCAAAACATTGGAGTAAAAATTATTAAAGCACACTTTTTTCACAATGCTGTGAACCATTTTTCTGAAGAACATGTGAAACTAAATGTTAGTGTTTAATAATACGAGGTTTGGTTGACAATTTTCAGACTGTTATCAATTTTTAAGACAATTGAGAGATGTTTAGTTTAAGCTTGACGTGTATAACCGTTCAAAAAAATTTTTATATTTTATGTATTAAATATAAATATATTATATTTTTGTACTATCTTCAATTTGATTCTTCAATTTGATGTACTGTTGTGGTGAATTTTTCTTAACGCAAAGTAATCTAAACAATGTTTTTCTATGGAAATGGCATGAGTTTATGTCGGAAAAGTACTAACAAGTTTCTAACAAAACTTTACAAAAGTCAAGTTATCGGCGAACTGTACGTATAATTACACTTCAAGGGATCTACAATCATCCTCATTATTTATGTCGTAACCAACTTGCGATACTGCCATAGTCGTACTCGAATTTATTATAAATATAATTTAAATTATATTACATATTCGACGAGGTTGCTTTTATGATAGATTTTGTTTGCATTTTTTAAATTTGTACATTTCTCTGGTCCAAGAAGAGAAAAACTGTATATATGATTTATTTCCACTACTATTTTCCTCGTTTTTGTTTGTTATTTCATTTAATATTTACATAAACAACAGGAAATGTTACAGATTTCTGATGATGAAAATGTATGGTTGAAAGAAGAACTGACTCATATTTGAAAATAATAAACTCACTGATAATCGTATAATCTATTTGCATTTCCTTCATCTGCAATAGAAGGCTACAGCAATCTTCTTTAATTTTAAAGGCAGCGTCAGTATCAATGTGTATGATGACTATATTACACCCAGTAGAAACAATGCAAAACCACACTAAAGGAAGTTGATGCTACAATTTATATTAATATAGGATGTGACTAACTGAGAGTAAATGTCGAGTTTCATGAGCATAGAACTAATGAAATTTACATGCACGTTTTAATATGATACTATTCGTATTCGTATTTTGTCTATTATACTATGCCTGTTATTTTCTCAATATTTCTGCCCATATAATACAATTCGACATATTATGCCGGATTTCAGACTAAAAATGACCATATAATGCTGAAATGTGCAAATTGTCGAGTCAATGATTCAACTAAGACATACATAAAACGAACCAAAATTATTTCGTAGTGAACTTTGTTCACAGGTTATTTTGTATTCACAGTGGCCATTTTAATGAACATTTCTTGATGGTGTGTTGGTGTAATTGAAAAAGTTCAAGGAGTTAAAAGATGGACATTTTCGCGTGATATCTACTTCACATTTGCATAGTCTCCTTATAAATAGACATATATCGTATACAACAGAAGACGTAACAACATCATCGATTCAGTCACCAAAGAGTCTGAATGAAGATGGACTTGTCACAGATTCCGCACATCGGGGTGATTACTGAATTGACTGTTGCTCCAATCAGACATTTTAAAACCTTTTCAATTTGGAAACGTGTACTTAACCTCACAGCTTACTGATTGTACACTATCAAGAAATGAACTTTTTTGTTGAAATCAGACAAACATAAAGCAAAGCTGTTGTCAAATAATACAAAAACTATTTGCTTTTGCTTATCACCCTCCACTCATGCTCAATAGTAATGCGTTTCAACATATTTGTTTAGTCTAGAGAATAAAACATCACTCAATGGAAAATAATGCCTCTTATCTCAATGACTCATACAGTAATGTATTTGGCAAGATTGTCAAGAAGTCCGACATTACACACTTTATGTCGATATTAATGCTGGCCCTGTTGCGCTAACCATAGTATAAAATTTGTTTGTAATAAATATGGTAACACACAAATAATCTACTCCACATCCAGATCCATTAAAGAATTTGTGCCAAATATCAAAACACACAACGACATTAAATAACCACAACTCCTTCATAATTGTCATGGGAAAGGAGTGAAGGGAAAGCGTAAGGAATGTTAGCAAATTAGTTGGTTGTGTTTGTATGAACATATAGAGTTTTCTCATGCCAAAATGGTCTGTGTGCATGAAATGCATTGAAAGATGTAAACGAATTAATTATAACCATGCCTTTAATATGGCACACAGCCAAGTTTCATATAGGAAAACAAGAACACATACAAGACGATTAGGTCTTACAAAAAAGTAGAAACCGCAATTAAGAAAGTTGAAAAATTAAAGAAACTTGCTTAAATGGATATTTCAACTTGCTGATATAAAAAGTTAAATGTCACCATTTTTCTTTGAAACCATTTCTAACACAAATATTTAACAACAAAGTAGATAAACAAAACTGTTTCCAATTGCAAAAATTGCTCATGCTATCCAAGATTGCGACATCGTAATGATGTCACTATCTATATCCTTTTTGATATCATATGCTCCTCGATAAAATGTTTTTGCGGTAATTTCTGCAACTTGAACGATTATTATTTTTCCGATTATTACAGTTTCCCCAGAAATTATAGACTAACATATCTTTAGTGATTATCCATAATAGCTGATGAGAAACCATTTCCGAGAGAAATCTAATGATATCATGATGTCTCAACAAAAAAACTTGTGGCGTAACTGCCTTTTATTGTACCCTTTTAAAAGCAAACCAGTTTTTGGAAGCTATTTAAGCCGGTCACAAAATACCCTACATTTAGCCGTATCTAGAAGAAACCTTTTGTAACAACACGTTTTGTGTTATGCGATGATAAATCCGAGCTTTGCGGATGAAAATATAAATCAGTAGAATCAGTTCCCCGTAAGGTTTATCCCTGGAATATGCTACAACTTCCCACTTGCAGCGGGCTTATACTAATTTTTAATTTTAGGTTCATTGAAATAGACCTGCATATTAACGACGATTCCATACGTCAATTTCACAAACTCTCATTAGGCTAACCAATTACTCGACTATTCCAGGTAACTCTGATTGGGCACTTCGAGGTGACCGCTACTCAAAGAGATGGGAGTGCTTGAGTATTTAAGTCATTGACGGGCTTTTAATATATTGAAGTAACCATATTAAAATAAAAAAGCGAAAATCCAAGCTTGAATTTCAAATAAGAAATCTTTATAAAACTTTGACCTAAATTATCATGATAAGGGGATAGAAAATGAAGAAATATATCACGTCCATGTATTTTAGTATACTTGTAGGATAGGCGGATGCATTAATTTTATACAGAATTCACAAACCGACTTTCATGCTTTTCAAGCGCTTTAAACTTTTAAAAAAGAAAACTTTAGGACAATTTTGGGTCTGTCAAAACGTATTTCTTCAATATTGATAGAAAACGAGGTTCATCCAAAGAAAAGAATACGACTGGGTGCATTAAAGATTGGTGTTAGAATTTCCTGAATCTTACTTAGTAGACGAGATATTATGAAAAGAAATTTCGAAAATTACATTTTGCAATCCCATATGTTATAAATTCTTAAGAAGACTTATTGGCGTTCATGGCATAATCTTAAATTTTTGGTTATATCAAAAATAGTCGTAAGAAAAGCGCTGTATAAATTATATGAAATCATTAATCATTTATGAATAAAGCTGATATAGATAAATATGGGCACCGTAAATTACAGTTCAAGCTTGGTGGCAAATATGGACTTTCAAAGTATGGTCGTGACGTTGCGTCTCATTAACTACAGATCCATCTGCAATCTCTTCAACTACATAATATTTATCTTTAACCTAAGATCTTGACATAAAAAATAGCTTTCGAAAGAATTTGCAGTATCTGTGTAGTAGATTAAAATACCAACATTCTGATTTTACATTTCCTTTCTAAAACAGAAATTAAATTTCTATATTAGGCTATACTTCCTATCATTACTGCCGAAACAAGTCCTTGCATATACATCATACAGCTGAAGAAGGGAAGTCACCTTCAGTTTGTCACTCAGGGTCATTTATATATACTTATGTATACAATTACCAAGTCCAATAATTGATTCGAAATCATTAAATACCGTTTAAAAACCAAAAAAGAGCTCGAAGCTGTGCAAGTTATTGTTTTAAAAGACAAACAGTTTAATTTTCCTTTTTATGTCATGCCTCTGTGCTATTTACTTTGGGCTGTTGCATTTTTAATTAACGTTTACGAAGTGTCCAATCGATTTATTACGTTTTCTTTCATTGTTTTGCCACCTTGCTGCTGATGCGGACACACACAATGGAACTATGACGCCTTTGTTACAACTGTCACTAAGGTGGTGATTGGTGCTACGTTTCCAGTTATTGCATTACTCAAGCCAGAGAAATATTAACAAGACTTCTTCCAGGCTGACGTTGATATCTATGCATATCGATGACAACCATTTCGCAATGTCACTGGGAATTGTAATTTATTATACTCGACTTTATGCCTTCAATCAACAGCAGTGCAGTATATTTTGCAAAACGTAACGGAAACCGTTTGAATGTTCTACAACTCAGTTTTATGTGTATGAAACAAAAATAAAGTATTAAAATAAAGGACTGGGATTGTGCTACACAGTCGCGTTTTGCAAAATAATGTAACTTTAAGACACGACAGTGTCTATGATATCCATATGCCTATGATATGCGATGCACATTAAATACAATGCACGTTAAAGAATAGTGTGTCATCGTTATAGTGGCAAAAGTAACAACTTAAGGACGAAGAACTACTTTCAACTCAAATGCGAAATATGATAAATTCCTAGAAGCCACAACACAAAATATTTTGATGTAGCACATTTTTAAATTCCAGATTTCAACTGGCAACAATACTCTTTTCCCAAGCTTCAAAATATGTTTGTTTTTTGATAATAATCCCAATTAAGGACACCAATAAATTAGAGCATCTGCATCTAAGTGTTATGGCGATAAAAAAAAACATTACTGTTGACATAGCAGTGATACTACCATGCACATTGAAAGACTAAACTGGCATACACTTTCAACTAGCTCCCTTTTATCTATATGACGTTGTGCACTATCCACGAACAGAACTCAGACACTTTCAAAATCCAATCACTGCATAAATTCTGTTCTATTGACAATTTTCCTCTTCAATTGTAAGAGCACATTCAAATGCAACCATTCAATATTTTATTGTTGCAAACAAAGTTTACAGACTTTCCAAATGCTTCGCTTTCAATTCGTACGTTATAATTTCAAATACAGATATTTCATCACTTCCTTATATTCGATTATCCAGCATTGCTGCAATAATACTGAAGATGCTCGCTTTCAAATGTTGTCAAAGACAACTTAAACATCGTGGCTGTCTGAAAATTGACATCTGTTATGGGAAGAGCTGAAGGTGATGGCATTTACAATAAGCAGCATTGCTGCAAGAGTAGATAGTGAGCAGATAATTGCAGTATATTAACTTAAATTTCACATTAAAATCAAAAATTGATGTGTTAAATTGCTCGTCATACGATATTCTATAAAAAGAAATCTGTAGGCGCAAATTTGAAAAACACAATTGAATTCAAGTTATATTATAGCCGGTCAAGATCAGCTTACACCAACAGTTCAGCGAACAAGTTTTTCCGAAACATTTCTAACTTATGAGTTATTTCAACTTTATATGGAGACAACAATTCAAGTTTTTACAAAAGTATAGCTAATTACCCAGGATTGGATGTCCCCCCCATTAATTATCGATTCCATTCAAGATGCTCTATCATATTTTGAATACAATTTGTTTTATTTTATGAAAGAATTTAATCCGAATAACATTAGGCGGTGTTATTTTCTGTCAGACCAAGTTGGACCTGGCTTCACTTGGATATTAGTATGAAGGTCAAGCTGCTTTGAAAATTTTATGTAAACTTTTACCGGTGAAATTATTTCAAAACCTGGTTTTATGTGTAAAATGTGATAAAGTTCTTCCTGAAAAATTTTAAACTGCATTTAAATGGAGGCTATGTGAAATAAATTATATGTACAAAATATAATCAAATTCCAATATTAAGTCTGACCTTTGCAGACAATAACAACAAGCTTGGATAGTCAATTTGTTTTGGAGTTCTACGAAATCACTATTGAATGTGGTTATATTTGCAGTAAGATTAGTATGCAACTATAACAAAATATTTAAGACAAATTCTGTTAACAACTCTGTCTTCGAGAAGTAATTATGCTTCACTTGGGCTACCAATTTTTATGGGCGCTATATCGAAATATGCACCAACATTGCTTTATACTGGCAGTCTGTACCCTTTCTATAAGAACACATAAACAGATAGGCAGATATACATATAGTTATCGGCAAATCGGATCAGAAAGTGATTCTAAAGGGATCAGAATAAAATTTGTTGGGTGTATGAATTTAGTATTTGAGCGTTACACACTATTAATTAATCAATATGTTCCGTGCCACTTATACTGCATATGAGTATAAATAGACATTACTGAGATTATTTTAAAATTACATACAATACGAGGGTTGTTACTTAACTTGTTAAGGAAATAAAAAAAACGAATTTTCATCATCGAAATGGCATCCTTCTTTTTTTAAATATTTGTTTTTTTTAATATTCTTCATGAAGATAAATATAATTTTTTAATATATTTAAGCTAGCTCTTGAAGCACTTTTTCCACTTCGAAAACTACCTTTAAAAATTCATTAACTGCAACTGAGTGTAAAACAAAATCAGTGTTATTTTTTTGTTTCTTTATATTAATCTTTATCGGTTACTTTTCGATCGTCACATTGTTTGATTTGTCAAACTAAATGGGTCAATAAGTCCCGGTGATTTCACCTGTAACAAGAAATAAAAATAAAAACAAGAAGTAAAAACCGTCATTTATATTCGGTTACAGAGCTTTAAATGAATTTTCCTGCTCTCCGTGTCTTGATGAAATTTTGCGAAGAAAATAGCATTCAAACTAGGCTGTAGATTGAAAAGTGTCATTACAATTCTCCTCTGTCGAAAACAACCATTTGTGGACGATTTGTTGATCGTGCTGGCATCGGCTTTACGCTTCGTAGTGGCATTTAAGAAAGATTAGATTAAGAAACAATTACACTAGAAAACATAAAAACATGAAAAAATAAAACATAAAACAGTACAAAATCCTGCAAATTATTAGAAAAGCAAAGCTGTAAGAAACAATAACCATGTAAAGATATCAGACGACACAATTCACTATTCTGAATGAACATTTGGGCCTGAGAACAATGTACCGAATGTACCAAATGGGTGCCGCATCCACTAACTAGAACCATTTTAAACGCTATAAAAAGAATTAGCATGGAACAATGTTCGAAGCATAATTCCACCATTTCGCTACCAAATCAAATCGGCAGTTCTCTAATTGGGTAGAAGTTGTAGAAAGCCATATAAAGCGGTCAAAAACGTCACAGTCTGATGGTAAGTTTATATTATTATTTACTCCTATCTATTTATTCCTATATGGAGAACACTGAGTAATATATGTTCTATTAATCATTAACCATTTTAAGGACGAAATCAAATGAAATGTCCCCAAATGGCGCAGTGTGACTCGCCAAGACAAAAGTGTTATTTCGTCAGGACAATGAAACATGATACAAATGCTTGTGATGATTTCGATGGCAAAATTGCATCAATTTAAGTTTAAAATAACTACTATCTATTTACAAATCACAAAAGAGGCTTTCGCGAAAAAGTTTTGTATCAAATGACGAAGTCATTGTAAAAATTGAAGAGTATTTCTTTCTCTAATGTCAGAAAAAAATCCTTAGTACTTTAGAGATATATAATTCTTCGAAATTTCACTAGAACTCATGAGCATTTATATTCCACTTTATTCAAATTGAAATCATGTTACAAAAGGACACCAAAATGCATCACGGGCGACTTGAATCTTAGAATCTTATAATAAAAAAAAAAAACAAATTTCATTGCATCCCATTATTGAGATATGGGAATGCTTCCCGCATTCAGCGATCTTACATTCATTCAACAGGACCTACAGGTTAACGCCAATTCAGAACGTCGCTATTTGGTAAGTGTCTAAACCCAATGGTGTAGACAATAATCATAAGTTTGTTTATACTAAATTTAATATATTATATTTCAAGACTTTTTTAATTATTATAAAAACGTAAATTTCTATTGCAAATTTAATTTAAATGAATTCAATTTAGCCTTCTTCTAAATTGTATGTACTATTATTTATTGTGAATTTTTTGCCATGATTGTTAACATAAAAAGAAGAAAACCGATGTTATGTTTTAAGTGCACCGGATGTAAAGAATTACTTATAATTTATAACCCGAACGGTGAGCTACACCTAATTAAACTTAATTTGAATTCCCACTAATTCAAGTTGTTTTTTATCTCTAATTACTATCAGAGCGAGAAATCTTCCTACCTTCAACTTTTTTCGCTAGAGTGGAAAAAATCACTCCACAATAACGCTCTTCAGAAATCGTTTGAAGCTGTCACCAAAAGCTTGTCCTCGCAACGTCTCTTCATCCGCATCGTCAATCAACATCGCTTAAACGCCGAACTGAACATTGCAGACATTAACCTCACCCCCCGTAAGCCTACATACGGTCCACTCTAATTTAGAATTACAGCTCTCCAAAAGCATAGCTGCAACGCATTAACTAGATTTGTCGATTACTCGACTATTTGAAGAGTTCGTCAGAATTATCGAGCTGACCATAGCTCAAATAATTATAAGTGATTTTAACGGGGGAATGGACCTGCGAACTAGCCGACGATAGTTGTTTGTACAAGCCGTCTCGATACGGTCGGTCAACTTGACAAGACCTTGCCAAATAATTTTATACAATTTATATCTTCAGAAATGTAATAATAAATAATAAAGAACACCCAAAATAAGACTTACATTTCAAATACTAAAAAAAAATATTATGCATCATTTTCTGGCCGAATTTAAGTTAGCATTAATTTTTATTTCTTTTCAAGTTTAAGAAAATTAAATGTCAAGTTATTGTCAATGTAGTCAGTGGCAGTGAAATACGTGGATATCGTCCATACATTTACAAAAAGAGTTTCCGCTTACTATGCTTTACGATATTTTTTTGCTTCCCTAAGCATACTGGATTACCAAAGTGAATTGGGACAATTCCCCAGCTATTCTATTTATTTATAGCTTTTAATCACTTAAGTTCATAAAATGGTTTCCATGTCTTTGGAAAAATTCTATGTGGGAAGCGCATTTTAAAAGTAAACAACTTTTATCTCAGCACCCATAAAAAAACTTATGATATTGGATACAAAAGAGAGGACTGTGACTGCTGTCATGTGGATGCGAATGGCGGAACAAAATGCATTTGAATTGAAGCAATACCCACACACACAAAGATGTGAGGAACATTTTCCGACGCTTAATACGACACAGCTTGGCAAGAGTTGACTAATCTGACGAAATATTTAGCACTGATAAATATTTCATATGGAGTAATTTGTTCACAAATTTCAATTATCTCTTATTCCAAAATCGTTCTTTGTATGTAAATCTAAAAATCACATTAGCATTATTTTATAACTGTTCATTAATAAGTTTATAAAAAAAATCAAAATCGTTATCGACAATGTCAATACCGAATTCCGAACTGCATAAAAAATAAAGTGACTTTACTACAAACTTCATCACTAAAGCATATCAAAAACCATTTAGGAAAAATGCGGCTTTCAAACTTGAAAACTTGGCAGCTACATATCGGTTCTTAAGAAGGCAGTTTCAAATTCTCGTTGTGGATTCTCGTAATTGCTTCGTGTACAAAGTTTAGATCAACATATTTGCATTGTTATGAGAATAAAAATAGTATGTACAAAACGGTTGCTTCTTGCGGAAGACCAAATTTGAAAACGAAAAAAAAAAATCCAAAATTGAATGAATTAAGTAGAAACCAGAAATGAATAGCCAGTTGAAGACTAGCGAAGACAAGCAAAAAGAGTCGTCCTGGAATAATAAATCTACTTCTCAACCATCTTCCAGAAAGAGCTACTTACTATCAAGCATACAGATGGAAATCCTACGATTATTCCTACGTACTTTCATATGATAGTACTTATAGGAAATCCTAATTATAGATAAAAGATTTTGTAATTTTCTTACAAAAAAACGTGAGAAAGTGAAAAAAGTGATTTAAAAGATTTCTAATTCAAAGCTTTGCCTTTGGTATTTTATGAAAGACAGGTACAGAAAGTTTTATTGATCGAGGTTTTCAAGAAACTATTTGACTGCATAATAAATGTGAGCAGAAAAAATAGATTTTGCAGCACGTTAAAAGTATCTTTAATGTGAAAAGATTTAGAACATTTACAACATTTGCTAATTTTCTATTATTAACCCTTTATTTGTAGTTCTTAGAAGTAATGATCGTGTCAAAATTCTTTAATAATGCATAAGGTTGTATAAGTAATAGTCGAATTAGACTAGTTGCAATTGCGTATACGTCCTACATACCTAACACATTATAATTATTAGCACACACTGAAAATGTTCTCAAATATCAAAAAACATATTGCTTCCTAATACTTGAGAATATACTCTTAAAAATTTGAATGGTTTTAGTTTATTTTATTTCTCAATGCTTTTGATTAACTAATTTCAATACCGCTCATATGAATTTCTGTGAAAAGTGATATAGGAAATTCCGGGAAACGACGAGCTTTTGATTTTTTGAGATGCCGGAAGGCCGGAAATTTCAGATATTTTTCTAGATTACCCAAAAAGTCCGGAAAATTGTTTTCCCAAAGCAAATTCCAAATAAGCCAAGTTTAGTATTTTTTATATTTAGATGGGGATTCAAACGACCTCTCCATCTATACAAGTCTAAGACACCTGTGTATGATCTATGTTGCTTTATCGTGAATTTGACTTTATGACTTTATTATTTCGACACACTTTCCATTAATTTGTGGAATATGCGGATATTATAAAGACTTTACAAATGTGGATGTTGTGTTAAATTTAAAGTTTATTTTATGTATTGGAAATTTTCAACATTCCTAATGCCAATAATAGAATAGCTTTTATTCGTAAAATGGTTACGGTACTACATCAGAATTCCTTCTTGGTAGTTTGTAGACATCTAAATAAGCTATACATCTTCTTATTTCGAATTATACATCTTCTTATTTCCATCATACAATGTATATCATATATATGGATTTATAGTATTTTTTCGGGAATTATAAAAATGCATTTTAATACGCGTGTGCTCTAACAAGCACCACTCTTTGCCGAATTTGTCAACTAAATTAAAACAATAACCATAACTTACTTTGCGGCTTAAATTTATTTAACTAAATGCCAGCTGAGGTTTCGTGACAGCTTTAACAGCAACAATTATCTTCATTCACTGTATTGTCCTGCCATGGACATATTCATGTGAGAAAAATAATGCTTGCTTAGATATAAATTCTACTAGCTGCCATACAGAACTGCTTAAATATGTACATTAGGGTGGCAGTTAAAAGTCATTCTCGGAATTTTACAATTTTTACAAACGAAGAACGCTTAAAAATTGTTAAAACTTATTACAAAAATGATAATTCAAACGTGGGCTTTCCATCGAACAAAATTTTTCTTGATGATGAAGCTAATTTCTCACTCGGTTGCTCGGAGAAACCAGAAGTGATTGTGGAAAAGACATTGCATCCTGAAAAAGTAACGTACGTAGTAACGTATTATGGTTTGGAGAAGGTATTAGACCGTATTTTTTCGAAAACAGCCTCAAAAGGATCCACTGCTGCAATCAATCCAGAGACAATTACTTAAATGACATTGTATTTTACACATAATTTCAATGTTCTGCCATTATAATAAAATAAAAGTTTCATCGAAATAATAGCTCTATGTTTGTTTTATTCAACTGTACTTTTGGAACCGGATAACTCTACATTTTGCGACAAAATGCGATCAGCTTAATAATATTAAAAAACAGAAAACAGAAATGAAAATAAAAGCGTCACATCATAGAGTGCAGATGTAAACAAAGGAACATAGAATGTGTCATAAGTTTTAGTTTAAACTCTAACAAATTTTTATGCATCTAAAGAGAATTTTAAACACTTTACTAATTTACAGTATTTGCAACTTTAAACAACTATTACGGAACATCCAATAAGGCCATAAGCCTTCCCTGTAAATGGAAATTTATTTTCAAACTCTGTTCTTGAGAAACACCATCTGCGCATAAGAAATCACCCAATAATGGTCATTACAAATATGTTTTGTTCCTGAGCATAAACATGTGGGTGCCCCCGTAAAAATAAATCCACAAATGATTCATATTAAAAACTGGAAATTAACACTTCTCTCGTTCTAAGCGCGTTTTTAGCAAGATAAATAAAAATTTTCCAAACAAATATGTAAAATATGTATACCAGGTATTCAATAAAATTCCATTGCGCTTTCAGCGTTTCAAAATTGATTATATTTTTTGTGCCTTCATTATTTTAAATAGAAAAAAAGTTATCTTCATACTTTCAGTCAGAGTAATATAAGTAATATATAGACTTCGGACCCATATGGAATATTGTGTAGTAAACTTGTGCGAAATTATGTGGAACATTTTGCGGAACACAAAGTGCTGAAACCCCTATTCGGTTTATATTTATTATCATTGAAAAAAAAAACTAAATGCTGCCAAATATTCGCGACTAAATTTAATAAGTACTGTTTTGTAATTTGTGCATTAAAATCATGCATTTCGGGGATTTAGTAGATACGGCAAATATATTATATAATTTAAGGTTTTAATGTAAGAGATACGAAGAATGACTGTACCTAATTTACAAACTACTTTATGTGCCAAAAAATATTAAGATTGACCTAATTTTAGCCCATGATATTGAAATTAAAGTCTGAAACGTGATATTACACAAATTCAACATTTAGTTTTGGAAGTGCCAAAACGTTCTATTATAGACCTAAAGTAAAAAGTTGGAAAATAACATGCCTACTATCATCCTTGCCTACTACATTAAAACCAAAAACAACTTTTGTCATACCAGCTAAGACTTTTAATACATATGAATATATGACTGAAACTAGGTGGAAATTAAATACTAAATATTTCATATGATTGATCGAGCTCACAAATTTCAGAATTAACCAAAATGACATTGGTTGAGGTTCAGTTTACTTTACTTAAGTTTTAAACTCGTTTTAGAAACCGAAAGCAAATGAGGCTTGAGTGTTCGGAATAGTAAAAAAAAATTAAATTTGTTGAGTTTTCTAGTGGCAAAAGAATGTCTCAAAACTCAAATTAAAAAAATAATTCGTACAGTAACAGCACTTACACCATTGCCATCGCACTGAGAAACAAATTAAGGGTATCTGGTGCTCTTGGGCATCAACACATTTGAATTGCATTTTAACAGTTTCCCACTTTTCGAAAAGTTGAAGTTGCAGTTGAAGGTGCCAAACATTTGAGAAACTTTCTATATCACTTGAAAAACAACTCCGTATTTAATAATAATAATTCCCATTTAAATCAGAAAAAAGAGCTTGAAATTAAAAGTTGTATTCGATTTTTCAAGGATTTTTTGGCTTACGAAATGCTACGTTAGGGAAGTTCATATATAAGTTATTTTAATATAAACGTCCTTTATACCCTTCCCAAAGCCATTTTTAACTCCAAAATCTTCTACTGAATACGAAATGTATCGGAAATAGGGATTACAAGACAGCAGTTCGTTCTTAAATGAAATGAAATGACGAAACAAGATTTTACGTTTAGTCCTTTAAGGTACCAAATTAGATAGGTTTCGTTGAGAAATACTTTGTCTTTTATTAAAATTTTGTGAAAATAGAAATAGTGTTGTTAAGTTTGCATAAAAAGTGTTTGCCTCTAATTTATTTCAACTAAAATAAATGTAGTCCTTGCACAAGAATTTTCGCTGCAGATGCATAGTGCTTTGCACAAGTAAAATTAGTCAATTTTTATTCTATTCCAATTGTTTCTTCTTCCATTATTTGCATTCGCATTAATAATTTGTTTTCTGATAACCATTAACGCCATCTTCTTGCATTCACCAAACACCATATAATAAAGTAACGTTCACAACTCCATTAGTCCTCCAGATATTTTAAAGCGGGAATTGCCTCTCGAGAATCGGATTGGAAACACCCATATGAATATTTGATAGAAAGAGAAATAAGTTGGTGGGCCACATGCAAGCAACAGTATGAAGAAATTGTTTGCCCTTGAAAATGCAAATGCAAAAAAGTGTAGATAAAGTTATAACGTACTCGGAAGGATTTCAACTTTTTCAAGTGTTTTCAAATTTCAAGTGAAATTCCTTGAACACAAACATTTCTAAGAATAAACTTGGCTGGCAAAAAGTACTGCCGTAGTATGGAGAGAGAATTTGGTGTACAAATGCAGATGATTTTATAGATTATGTAAGAAATTAGGCTTGGCTTTAAAATATTGTAAAAACACAAAACAATATGAAAAAAAAACTTCTTACAACAAAAAAGTCAGGTATAATAAAAGTTGATTTTATTATAGTTTTGGAAAATTTTGTGTCTCCACAATTTGACCACAATTTTCAAAATTCGCCGTGTTGTACTAATTTTTAAAATCAATTAGATTGTACTATTATTTTGTAAAGTTGTTGTTTTCGGCCTTGCCTGGTCGATCCCCAAACAAACAAACATAATTTTCGACATATTAGCGGAAATTATTCCTTCTAAAATTTCGAAACGGCAAAGGTAGAAAAGTATTTACTGTACATGATTTTATGGGAAAGTGTCGGTTGTTTCAAAGTTTTGCTGTATAGGAAATTTTGCGACGTCAATTGAAAACAGTTCGAACTATGTTTTTTCCAGGTTAGTGGTTTAGCACAAACACAAGACAACACAGAGCAGCAGTATACAAAATAATTAACTCAAAATGCATTCAGGCATCTTATATTAAATTTATTACTCTACTCTCTTCTTACTATTCCACTTAATAATATCTACAATTCCTTGCATTTCTCATAAATTTTGATTTAACATATTTAAGGTTTCATTTAATCATATTTAGTATCTATTAAATACTAACATATCACAAATTCTTTTGATGTTTGAATTCTTAATGTCCTCCTTTAAATGTTTGTTGTGAAACATTTATTCCATATTGGTCAACACCGATTTTTTGACTGGACATCTTTTCACACATTCAATCCAATAAATGTGACATTCAGAATGTCATATGTACATATATATTCATTTGTGGTTACATTTTAAAAGCATCAGTATTTCCATTTTTGTGTGTATTTTTGTGGTTACAGCGTAATCTATCTTATTCAAAAGGTCCTTGTTGTGGCTAGAAAATGTGACGAGCTGTAATCAACGAACATTTGTTGTGACCACAAAATGCTTTTTCATATTTGAACAATAAAGTAAATGTTGGCCCTTCTTTAAATTAACTTGATTGAGGGTTGTACGATAATTTTCAAATGAAAGCATTCAAAAAATTATTAATATTCAAAGCCTGATAATGTAACCGCTTGGAATGTTTAGAAGACTGTCCCATTTAAGAGTGTTTGCGACATAAAGGACATATTAAAATAATATATATAGAATACATCCAAACTTCTGGCATTGAGCAGGTATGTCGTCCGCCATAATATGGGAGCATTTCACAAATGGTCAAAGCTGGTCGAATGGAAGCAAAACTAAACTAAAGTAACCTCTGAATATTGCACCAATGTTCAGCATTTTTATCAAGTTTTAAAAATAATTCCTTATTTATAAGCAATATATGTTGTTATAATGAAAATAATGAGAATCCTTCCTATTTAGAAAACGACGATCTAGCTGTGGATGTAGTTGTTGGAAAAATGATAAAAAAAATTTTTGTCCAAAAAACAAAATGAGAAGAAATATAGCATACGAAAGGATGTCGAATTTGACGAAAAGACTGCATATCTTCCACGAAGCTTGGAACGCAAGATTTATTAGTGCGAAATTTAGGTAAGCAGCATAAACTTTACCCGAAAGAACTAAATCAACCTGTGGAAAGATCAGACTTTTTGATACTTTTCCTAAACTTTTTACCATTTGTTCATTAATAAAAACCATTAGCGGAAACTGATGTATACTATTTTCAAAAATGTATTTCAAGAACTTTTCACTGCAGCCACCAGAAGATTCCAACTTTTTTCAGAAATATTCAAAACATATTAGGCTCTAAATTTAAGAAAGAAGGTGGTGGAAGCCTTTCTTCGATAAAAAATCGGTCATTTTCCCAGCAATGGCGGAACGATTCCTTTTTTATACAATTTTCCAATGAATCTATAAAAACTTGCAGTAGGCCGATTAAAGTCCGAACAGTAATCAAGGGAATGACGGCTGGCTATTTTCTCTTCGGTGAAATAAATTGACATCATTATTTTGCCGCTGACGTACAGATTTGCTAGTTCTGAACTTTATTTTTAAATTAATATTGGATTTCAAAGTTACATAAATTTATAAACCATGTCTTATGGTCTGCTGCAATTTCCTTCTACGTGATTTTAATGCTGATGACTGTTCGCTTGAAGGAACACGCAAAACCTTCGAAGACAGCATTGCTTGATGGGTATCCGTGTCAAACACAGGTAGAGCTTGTTTCAGTATTAGGAATTACCCTCCAAGCCATTTCCAAGCGATTGCATGTATTGTAAATGATTCAAAAGCAAGGAACTTGTGTTCGTTATGAGTTAAAGCCAATGGACGTTGAGCGTCGTTTTTCGCCTGTAAACTAATGCTTCAGCGACAAAAAAAGAAGAGTTTTCTTCATCGTATTGAAATGGATGGTGAAAAATGGATTCATTACAGCAATCCAAAGAAAATAAAGTCAAGGGGGCTGCCCGATCATTCTTCTACGTCGTCGCCTCGTCCGAGTGTTCACACTGCGAAGGTTATGCTCTGTGTTTGGTGGGACCAGGCCGATGTTATTTATTACGAGCTGTTGAAACCAATGCGATTGATCCGAGCCCTGCACAAGAAATGCCCACAACACGCGGAGAGGCACGAAAAAGTACTTATTCACGAAAAGTAATTCAACGCTCGGCCTCAAGTGGCCAAGCCCATTAAAACCTATCTGGAAACGCTGCAATGGGAAGTCTTACAACATCCGTCATATTCTCCAGATATTGTGCCGTCCGATTATCGCTTGTCCCATTCGATGACACACGGTCTGTCTGATCAGCAGTTCCACTCATATGACGACATCAAGCAATGGCTAGCTTCGTGGATTAATTTTTTCCCCAAGAGCTTTGAAAGGTGCTTCTTTAAGTCGGCTATCAAAAATTACTTCTTCGAAGCATATGTCCTTTAAAATATAATTTTTTGGGCACTTCACTCGCACACAAATGAAAATAAAATCATTTCTGTAAGCACTTCACTAAAGTGGTTCAAAACTGCTTCATTAGAATCGATAAATATGTTATTCTTCTTTAATGAGTTCCACTTTTTTGCAAGTTTTATCGCAAAAAGGATGCTATTTTTTTGTGCTGACTTTTTGGAGCTTTTGATTCAGTGTTCATCATCTAATGAAAATGTGATTCCATAACAAACAAGCAGTAAAAACAAAATATGTGGAAAATTCAAAACATGCTATAAATTACATATTACTATTTGTTTAAAAGTGTACCATTTTGTTGAAAATTATTCAGTTTTAAGATTTTGTAAACTTTTTAATTTCTTTAGCCTTTTAAAATTAACTATTTTGTTTGGAAAATGATGTACCATAGCTGATGCCGCTTTCCAATAAAAAAAAACAACACCACAGTATGATCCTGTCAATCGCTCAGGTTTAGATTCCACCATATTTTTATAAAGATACCTCCAACGGCTACTGGAAATTACCAACAATTTATTATACATTTAAAATTTAATACATTTAAAAGCACTTATTTTTAACGTCTCCTAATATCATTATCATGTTCGATGGCTACTGGTAACGAATAATAAAATACCAGCTGTGCTCTTAAGCTAACGCAACTCAGATGTACATAAGCAAGCCATCCAATAAGCTTCTCGTCAACTTTGGGCTTAAAGTGATTGGCATGGGCTAATACTCATTTTTTGACACAATAGCATTACCTGGGAAAACTTTTGCTAACTAATTAATATGCATAATGTTCGACAGCAGCTCGGGGCTTTTGTTCATAAAGCAAAAAAGTTTTTAAATCTGGGATGTCATGCACCAAAACAGCGTACATTGATCTATGACCAATAAAAAAGGCTACTCTCATAAATATGCTAAAACTTATACCATGAATATAAATATTTTCAGTATATTGTCAATGCATTGGTTACTTTAAATCGTGGTATGAAGGATATAAAAATTATATGTTTCTTCAACGAGTTGGATTCAAATTTTAAATTTAATAAATGTGATCTTTTCTTGGCCAAGATGACTCTAAAATTTCAACTAACATCCGTTCGTCCCAAAATTAAAAAAAAAGAAAAGCATCACATAAAGTTTTCGCATCAAATGGCAACATTTTAAGACGATAAATTCTTGGAAATTTCGATTTCATTGTTAACAAAAGTTGTAGCATAAAAAACCTGCAGCCTGAAGCTACCTGCACATTGGAGATAACTGAACATAATTCTTATGCTCAAACAATCCATTCTCGACGCAGTTTTTGATTTCCTCAAAAAAGGAATAATGGAATAATTAGAGGTAAAATATTGAAACGTTCCACAAAAGACGTCCATTAAATTTTTCTGAGGTTTATAGGCGCAATATTAGGAGGGGGCCTAATAATTTCCAAACTGTGAAGATCGCAAGTCAACTCGCATCTTAATCCATGTACGTGTATATTGAAAAATTTTATTTCTAATTTTAAAAATCGTCCATTGTTCGTTCTTTTAATAGATTTTATCTTAACATTAGAATTAAATGTAGTTTCGTCTTTCTGTAAGTTTGGATACAGAAAGTAATCGCTGAGGGTTAAACTTAAATTATACTCGTATAGAGAACATTTTCAAATTAATTATTTAGACAATTTTTTGAATTTTAAAAAATCCGATATGGATCCAAATTGGGCCGCTTCGATTATCAATATTTCCATAAACGCCGTCACAATGAAACTTCCAGTCCATTTGAAGCGAATGTTACATGGCAGCTATTTGCCAACAAGGAATAAAGAAATAGAAGTCCAAGAAAATCGACACCACATACCATTAGGATAATGTTAAGATATTCTGTAAGCCTTTTTTCATCACACACATTGATTGTAAAGAGAGTGTATAACATTTACACAGTGATTCATTTCTCTTTTACATTTTCTTGCTTGTAAAAATTTACTTTTATTTCATCGGCTGAATAAATTATAATGATTAACATTATTTTAATGTGCAACACTTATGATCCCTCATATGGTAAATGTTAATATCCTGTTTAATTCCAAAATAAATCAAACGTTTTTTTCTTTTTAATTATACGATATTTAAAAGGACTAAAATATTGCCTTGCGCTGTATTAAATATACAAACCATCTCACCAACCGATACGGCGCGTTGTCAATTTTGCATTTGCTTTCCTGTTTTTTAAGCCAAATAAGCGTTACATGCAAGAATTTTTTCTTTATTTTTGTAATGTGAAAAAATCTGGAGAAACACATGGCGAGGTTGCTTTAAGTGGGGCAATTTATTGTGAGCGATTTTAAAAGTTTACGAACGGCAAGCTTGACGTCGAAGACAAAGATCATAGCAGGAAATTCAAAAGAAGAAAGATTCGTGCCAAATGCTAAAACTTACAAATATAGGAGTGATTTAACAAACTATTTTACTTTGCTTAAATTCGTTAGGGATGATTTAAAAGGAAATAGTTTGTGTTCCATATGAACTGATGACCAGAATTATTCAACATTAATTTTGCACATGTGAGTTGTTGCTTGCAAGGCATAAACGAAATGGTTTTTTCCTCGTCATACAGCCATTATTGGTGAAAATGGATCCACTACGATAACTCAAAACAGAGGAAATCATAGAGACCATGGGGACCATGATCTCTACATTGGACACAATTGATGATATTGAGCTGATCACTAGAGGAAAAAAAACACGATCAATGACAACATTATTTTATTGAGGTGCCGGTCACATCCTCAATGGTTAAATCCTTTATCACCCGCCGTATTCCTCAGACATTGCCCCTTTTGACTATCACAGTTCCAATCGACCACACACGGCCTGCCTAAGTAACGTTCAATATTATACGAACAAACTAAAACTTAGGTCGGTTCCTGGATGTCTTTAAAAGGTGAAACTTTGTGTCAGCAAGTAGTGGTTAGTGTAACAAAAGTAGTGGTTAGCGTCTTCTCATGGTCAATAACTGATCAAGTTTTGACCAAGAATGGGGCAGATCTATTTATATTCTTAAAGAAATTCATTATAATTACTACTATTGTTATTCTATACTTACTAATTATAGTTATTCCGAAATTATTACATTCCAATTATAATTAAAATTAGTACAACTTCATGAGATAACATTGCAACAACTATCAGTTATTATTATTATAAAAATTATTATAAAAATCAGACAAACAGTTAGTATCGATTTAAATGTCACACAATACCCCCCTACAAATGGCATGTCGTGATGTGGGGATGTGCCTAAATCAATATTATATATAATAAACGAATTATTATTTGTAAGATGTTAAACAAATGTCTTGATAAAACATCTGACGGCTACTATTTTGAGTTATATCCGAACACCCATCTTACAATAGAGTAAACCTGGCGAAATCATTGTGTGGGTGAATTGTTTTGCACCATTTTTGGTTTTGTAACCAGTTCAAAATCTTTTCAGAATATTAATCACTACAGAAAGATTAAATCATATCTAGATACTACACAACACACTCTTTTAAAAAGCCTCCCAGAATGGAATATAACTGGAGGAAACTATAAATCACTATCAAATAGATACCAATATCGCCACCTAAGCTATATCAAAAGGGGATGACCCTTTACAAAGTACAGTCTTTTTTCTCTGTCTTTTCTTCGGGTTTTATATCTTCAGTTGGAAATTAGGGAAAGATTTCTCGCCTTTTTTTATTCCCTAACCACTCATTTACGCCTGCCCACTTAGAAAGGACATAGTATTCTTGTATTCATAGACCAACAACAATAAAGACCAAAGAATGATGGCAAGTGATTACCTACTTTGTATGATGCTTCGTTGAAAGAAAGAATTGATGGTCCCTTCCCATTGTATAACTAAAGTGTTCATTGGCATTCAGTGCTGTTTTGTGACATTAAGGTCATTTCGTTCCATTTCAGGCTCGTCCTTTCGCTGTATTTTCTCAATGTCATTGTTATTACTGCTGCTGCGGCTGTTGTAAGAGCTTACAAAATATATTTTAGGTGCTGAAATGTTGTTTTTATTGGTGTCCTTATAGCTGTCATTGTTGTCACTGTTTGTGTTATTACACATCTGCTGGCCCCTGAACGCCTGAACTTTAAAAGTGTTTTAACTTTCAGGAAACAGTTCAGACAACTAGCGAATAAATGAATGAAAAGTTTTGCTGTTTCCTTAATAGCTTACAGCTGTTAATACTCTATAATTGTTAGCAATAGTTTTATTTCTGTCGACATAATCATAACTTTGCTGTATTGAAGGCAAAGAAGGTATAAAGACTTTCATTTAATTTCAAACATCAGCACATCCGCAATTTAGTTTTATGTCTCAACAGAGCACCTCTTCAGTTCAAACCTGTTGGCCGAAAAGTCTTCCAATATCTGAATCATTTTCAAATAATAAGTATAACAACATCGAAATATGATTTGGTTATATTAATCAAAGTTTGAAGTATCTTGAAAATAGCTAACTTAAGAATAGTAGACCAAAAACGGTTGTTGTTGACTAAATCCACTTAGCTATGACAAATTAAGTTATTAAGCCAAAGCGTTATAATGATTGTTGGTCTATTGTAATATACATATATAATAGTCCGAACTAATTACTATTTCTGTACTAAATGTTTTTACATGTTTGTTTTATTACATCAATGTAAATGTCTATTTTATTTTATAAAAAAAAGATCAAATAATCGTAAATTTCTTACTAAAATTGCTACAAATCAGAAACATATTTTTCAGATCATGGTCCATACACTGAAGTTCTGACTTGGTATAGTAAATAACACAAAATTTCATATCATCGTTTCAAAGCTCAATCTGATAGTAAAATGACCGTCTTTCCATTACTTAATATCTCTTTCAAGATATTTAGCTTAGTTGAGATTTTGTTGAATTCTGACAACTGTTATTTCGGGCACATTATCTGAATGAATTAGTTCTTTACATGACAACTTTTTTAAATAAAAACTGTTCCTAAAGCTAAATTCTATAAATAAAATCCCTTCCCAATAAATTTTCCAAGATAATTTTCTTTATGATAACAATTTTCAAGATTCTTTTCTGTGCGAAAAGTATTTTGCAAGGAACTTGTCTTTTGACGAGAAACCGTCAATAAATCAATAAAAAATATGTCTTCAAAGACACATTTTTATGAAAAAGAGCTTTCTTATAAACTTGCCAATATATAAACCTTTCAAAAGCCAAGTTTACATAAACACATCTGCAATGACAGTATTTTAGATCTTTATGAAACCGTTGTAGATGAAAAAATTTTCACCCATATATATACCTCTTTTTTTTTTTTTTTTTTTTTTTTTTTTTTGAAAGAGAATTGGCAAAGTTTTGATAGGCATCTTCGAACGGGAGTAGCGCTTGGAAGATAATTTCATCACATCATTTATATAGAACATTATGGCTTCCACAACATGTCGATGAACATTTTTCCAATGCGAAAATTCATCTCCATAATTTTTAAGTTTACGCCGTGTAATATTTGGTAGTTGACCTTAAACTACACTGGAATAAAATCAGACATATTTTATATGTAGTCAAGTTTTTTGTCTTATGCGTTACTACATAAATATCCCCAAAATCAATATTTTTATGTGCCCATTCATACAAATTTAAGGACAGCTCAGTTTTATCTACTTACGGGAAGAAAAAAAATTAAAAAAATTTAATGACTGGAGAGTTGAGAGACATAAGAAAGTTTGAAAAAATATTTGCTATTTTTGTCAGGTGCAATTTTTCGACGCTCTTAGTTTTTACATCTGTATTTATAATTATCCTCCAAGGAAGTTTCCAGTAGTGGAGAAAAACTTGTAGAGATCGGATATTTTAAGAGATGAAACAAATATAAAATTTTCAATAGTCGTTATTGTTTTGAATATAATCTGAGCATAAATCTTTATTTTGTTATAGCCAGCAAAGTTGATTAAATATTTAAAGTAAATAAACATTTAGAATATATATAAATCAAGAAGAATAGAAAATCACAAGTATGTATAATCAACACGCCGAAGTATTGTGACAATACTTATTGAAAGCGTATAGACTATTAGCTGAAGACAGTTAAGTTACACTTCAATATTTTGTCGTCCTCGGATCCAAAAAACTGGTTTTATTTTCAATACGTTTTTGTCAAATTCCGGATTGGTACTCCCACATTCGTCGAATGCTCTTTATTACTTTGTTATTCTATAATAAACCTGTACTAAAAAAAGTCGTCTTTGAAGTTAATTTACATTTATAATAAGAGCAATACTATAGTATTTGCGAAAAATTATGCCGGTTAATTCAATTTATTTGGAATCAAGTATTGTCTTGAAAATAATAAACTGCTTATGACGTTACCCGTTGAGTCGCCAAAATGTGTGATGCACAAAGAGGACAACAATTGAATTGGCCTGGAAAATATTGCAAATCCAAATGCCTTTGAAGTCATATAAAATATGCGTAATTATGAACGCATAATTCCCCCCAAAAAAAAGTTAATTATTTTGTCATTGTGCAGTAACTGATCTACTTTATTATCCTTTCCATTCGTTTTTAATTTGAATTTTTAAAATTCTATTAACACAACACGTAGGAAATCAGAATGCAGCAACAAAACTCAAATATTTCATAGCCACAAAACATTCCATATTTTCCAAACGTTATAAATATAAATAAAACGTATTTAGGTTCTCTAATTAGAAATAATTATGCTCATAATTAACAAATTAATGCAAGAACTCGCTAATTACGAAATCCAATTAAAAAAAAAACACAACATTGGTGCTATGTGTTATCGAGCTACCGCGTAATTTGTATTTGGCTCAAAAGAGTAACAGTTAATTGCGCTTCCAACATCCCAGTGGTTTGGAAATCTTCGACATAGGAATTAATCAATACACAATTTGCTAAAACTTCAGTTATGCGCCGATATTTAAAGAGTTTTGGGATTTATTTTTATTTCCACTGCCCAGCAGATGAAAAAAACTGCAACGTCGGATAAAAAACCGATATCGCATTACAATAAAAATGATACATTTTTATATCTTAAAAAATGCATAGTGATTTTCAGGAATTCTTTATGTGGTATAGAATTGAGAATGTGGAAAGGCATTCCAGATTAATTTTAGGTCTATAACTTCAATTATATTTCTCTTTTATTCATAGAAACGTTTGCAGATTTGGTTGAAAATTTGCTGGAAAACGGTAAACGGTTCACTAAGTTGAATAGTTTCGAACTTTATTCACAATTGTGCAATTTTAGTCCCTATGGCGACTTTAGGTCGGCATGACTTATATCCATGTAGCGGATGTAAATAAGAACACTCTCCCCATTACAATTTTTAAAATGTTTACTTCTGAATTACAGATTCGGCAATATTTGTGTGGTAATTATGAAGGCAATTATGACAGAGTCGTAACTTCAAACAGTTTTTTTGATCATAGCCTTAAATATTTGCAGTTTACGTAAGTTAAAAAAAATGATTCGCTTTATGTTGCTCCCTGATTTGCATCTAAACTTTATAGACATCATTGGTTTAGATGTCCATGAACAAAACTATGCTAATGAATTAAATATTGCTTTTTTTATTTCTTTTTCTATATTGTTAAGAAACTGATTTTTTAATTTGTCTCCATTTTTAATTTCTCCAAACTAAAATTTAAAGAAAAATTAAAAAATTATATAAAAATTACAAATCAGTTATTTTCAATGTACTTATTACAACTTTATAGACTACATACACTTTTAAATCAGTGAAATAGAAATTATATTTATTATCAATTGCACAAACTTCAAAGTGTCAGCTATAAAAGTGAGGGTTACAAAACTCTCAAGACTCCGAAATTCTGTCACATTAGCGTTTGACAACAGCTTCTATAGTGGACGACAATTCCAAACATCAGTTTAAGAGACATTCACTAGACTTGTCGATTACTCGGCCACTCAAAGTGTTGATCAGACATATCGAGGTGATCGTCGCTCAGAATGATAGATGGTTATATCAGGACTTGAACCTGCCATCATGTGGATGATAGTCGCGTACCTCAATATCATACCACTTTGGCCAAAAATTATTGCACACAACTACAATCTGAAGACGCCTCCTAAATATAGAAATCCAAAAGACCCTCTTCGAAATTAGAATTAGCGTTAGAAACAAAACTAAAATTTTCTTAACTAAATTACTCAGATAACCTAAAACGCCGAAAACGTATTCATATTCATGGACAACTTTTATGTTCAAAATTTGCTACAAACAAACAAGACGGTTACAAATATTGTTCATATTATAAAAAAAAACACATTTCCAATAGCGCTTGATGCACAATCCTCAATGCGTCATTCCCTATTTTTTCTCTCATTTCAGAACAAAATACTCGTATATAAAGGGTGTCCCAACAAGAAGGCAATATTTAAATTTAGCGCCATTCGAAGTGTTATTGTTTGACATTTGAACAATTGTTATTATTTGCTAGTAGAAGGTACGAGGTTAGTAAAAATAGTGATGGTTCATTCGTGTAGAATGAACAACGCATTCTCATTGTGAAATTGTTTTACCAAAATGATGAAAGTTTTGCGGCTACAGTTCGCAAATTGCGATCAATTTGGGGTCACAATAATGCTCCAAAAGAGTCAATGGATAAATTTGCCATAACTGGGTCTGTTAGTGATGTAAAGACAACAACGTGCCTTCGACCAGGTCGACCGACCGAAAATGTCGCAGCTGTACGTGATGATGTCGCTCAAATTCCATCCACCTCAATTCGACACCAAGCTCAGCAAATTGGTGTCTCCAAATCCACTATGCAGCGAATTTTGACTAAAGATTTGCATCTTCATGCATACAAAGTTCAATTGACTCAGGAACTGAAGCCAGCTGATCATGGCAGCGAAGGGAGTTCGTTAATTGGGTATTGGAGAGACAACATGAAAATGCTGATTTTATCGATAAAATCATCTTCAGTGACGAGGCCCATTTCCATCTTGATGGCTTCGTCAATAGGCAGAATTGTCACATTTGAGGTGAGGAAAATCCTCGATTGATTCACGAGAAGTAAATGCATCCTCAACGTGTCACTGTGTGGTGTGGATTTTGGGCTGGAAAAACCATTGGACATTTTTTTATAAAAATGAGGCACGTCAAGCGCAAACAGTCAATGGTGTTCAATATCGTTAAATGATAACTAGATAGATAGATAACTGACTAGAATTGAAGAAATGAATGTGGAAGGCACGTGGTTTCAAAAAGACGGCGCCACATGTCATACAGCCAGAGAAACAATTCAATTGCTGCATCAGTCATTTAAATCTTGCGTTCTTGTTGGGGCACCCTTTATACAAAAGTTATTTCTCGCCCACCTTATAAATTAATTGATAGTAAATGATTTCAGTAATTCTGATGCTTTAACTATGTGTTCGTTTGGAATTTTTCGTCATTAGGAATTTCACCCGTGAATCGAAAACATTGTGTTCACCGATTTCCGGTAAACGTGATTGGGTTCTGCAATGAGAACACCATGAATATAAAGTTGGAAGCATAAAAAATGCGAAACTGTCACTTTACCATACAGTCAACAAAAATGACTCACTTTTGTTACAGAATACAGATGTCACCACATCCTTGCACAATGAGGATTTCTTAAACTTTTGACAAGTGTTATATTATATGTTCTTCGACACAGATTTATTACGGAAGATAGTCTAACAAAAACTACTGAAAAAAAACATGAAATTCATATTCTTTAAAAAAAATTCCATTCACAAAATATGAGAAATATGTACACTTAAAAATTCATATTCACCAGCAACGAATCTATAAGAATCTCTTTATGCGTTGTAGTACTTTGCTTTTGTCATAATGCGTATTCAATGAATTGGGCGAGATCAGTAAGTATTGTTCTAACTACAATCAGCTTAAAGAAACTAGAGTTTTATGATCAATCGAAAATGAGTCAATTATAATAACTACGAAGGAGTTGACTGAATGAAATACAGCTCTCATTTAGAATCATCCTAAGCGTGTGCTACTAAATTGTTCATATGTACTAAATTGATCGAAAGTTGGTGTTCGCATCACTGGCTCGCGATTATCTGACAGACCGATGCTATGTACTATATGATCGCGGCATAGGGCACCCCGATGTCCACCAACCTGTCTTTCTTTGTGGTAGAAATTTTCTTAAACTGAAGTTGGATCGTTGTTCGATTTCACACATTTTTACCTGTGTTAAATAAAAAAATATAAAAAAATACAAATTGAACATAACCTATGTCATTCATTACTTTTAAATTATTAGGAAAAAGTAGTATTGTTCGCCTACTGTGCGGCATCCCATTCATCAGCAAATGATGAATGATGAACGTAAGCAGAATATACAACAAATAAAGGACACTACTTTATATTTTGTCTTGTTAATCACAGGTAAATCCACAACGTTTTGATTTATGCCACAAAGTGATGACTGTGCTGGATGGTTGGCGATATACTGACACGTTTAATATTCCAAAAACAAATAAAATGTCACTCAGACCACTTGGTCAGAAAATGCTGACCAAAAGTTTTATATACCTATACATGGATATTTCGTACAAAACCCAAGATAATTTTAACAACGATGTTGTAATGTCACTAAAACGTAATGGAAACAACGACATAAATTAAATTTAATTAATTTAATTAAAAAACAAAATGAATATAGGAGTAAGTAAACACACAGTCCCCATGCAAAGAAATCATTTATATTATAATATTTTATTGTTGTTGTTGTTTTATTGTTTGGAGTAACTTCAAAACCTATATTTGAATTTGGAGGAATTGCTTCAATCAATTTGTTTCTAGACCTAAATTAAGTTGGTGTGGTGGAACAACGCACATACGAGTACTGCAGTAATATTTTATACAACTTTCAGCACTTCTTAATTACCTCAATAAAACAATATAGAGCAACGTATTTGTTTTTATGTGGCAACAAATCTCCCATGGAACCTCAGTGCAATATAAACTAAAGCCCGATGGTACAAAACAATTATAAGATCACGACAGCTGGACCCATCGTTCGACGGTTTCATCTTTTCGCAGTGAGTCAATTCCAACAAAATACTTTGAAGCAAATGGTAACCAATTTCTTGTCCAACTGCAAGTGAAATATAAGCATTTCATTTCTTCAATAAATGTGAGCTTCTACCTAAAGGCTCCAACAAATGAAGTACTTGGCTCACAAATGATAGATTGCTTTTTATTCTCTCACATTTAGAATAAAGAGACGGAACGGATGACGATTTCTAAATACCAAATTTCTGAGCTTAATGTTGTAGCCAAAGTCAGACCAAGGATGTCCAAAAATGTACATCGGATTTGAATTTTGGGACAGTCATGCGCCAATATGATATTGTTCAAAATAATGGCCGGTTGCAACCGAGGATTCAGTTTTATTAAAAATGGAGGGCAACACGATGGAAGAAGTTCTTTGAAAGTGTTCATAAAAACATAAAGTGGATGTCGATTTTTCATTTTAGCGAACGTGTCATCGTCTAGTGTGGATTTTGAGCTAGAGTCATGATAGTAATATTCTTCTTCCGTTCGTCAATTGCCGTTAAAAGAGTTTGCTATGGGGGTAGTAATTCTATAATTGTGTGCTCTAATATGGATGACACCATCTCCTGCAAAATACTGGCGGTGTGAATTAATTCTACTGATATATTAATAGTCTAGCACACAGCCAAGTAGAAAAATAGCAAACTGGATTCATTATCTTTCCCATTAAGGCTTGAAATTAATTGCCTTATCTACATGATGACATTTACTACCCCTAACTAGCCATTTGCAGTGACATAAGATTTCAAGTGAAACTCAGTACAAAATTTGGTTTTAACACGTGATTCATTCGATTTCAATAAGTCTGAAAGAAAAACAAAAAACTTTACCGTTTTTCTTTAACTCTTAAGATGAATATCAAATAATCATCACCTGTGCAATACCAGTTTTCTTGAATGAAATAAACATCAGCTTCCTCCACAGATAGAAATTAGCCTAAAACAAATGTTATCTGCTTCCCCGTATTTCTCTTATGTTATTTAACATTCTTTTTGCAATAAGAGAACATCAAACTCTCAAATTAGTTTAAGATTCTGCTCCAAAATGGAAACAATTATTGTGCATTTATTTGTTAATGTTAGCGAGAATAAATTCAGTTTGTTGTTATAGCTCGTCGAGTTAATAACACTGAAATACTTTAGACTTTTAATAAATAGTTAAAATCAAAAATTTCTTCAATAATAATTTTTTCACTTTAAAAATATTTACCTACAAACAAAATCACTCTACAGGACAAACTGAAAATTCGACACTTATTTATTGAAAATTATTCAACTCAGCAAATTTTGGGAAATTAGCATGTAAGATAGAAAATAGAGGTGCCAAGTTTCAAGATCTTAACTTCAGTATGGTTAAATCGGTAACTCCACAAATACACCATTAAATATTTTGCAGTAATTACTTCCTTATAGGAAAACTTTATGTGAAAATGCAAAATCGCAAAATCCTCCAACTGAATTGACAGAACTATTTTTTACAACAAAAAATTATTATTTTACTTTTTGCCCTAAAAATACGAAATTTGCAAACTTTGAACTTTACAAATTGTAAAGCAAATTAATGCAAGATGTAATACAGAAATGTGAAACTTAAAGGCAGTGCTAAAGTCTATAATACCAATATTTAACAAAATTATAAATGTAACTCTATTTCAATGCGTTCTCAACCTATTATTTTAAAAGCCCCATGAATTCACTAAGATATTCTAAAATATGAATAACTAACCTGACATATTAGAAATATTAACGCCTCTTAAACTTATCCTACCTAACCCACCATGTTAAACCTCAAATATTGCGAAAGAACATTTTCTTAAGGATTCCAAATTGAAAATATATATTTCGCCAATACACTGAAAATTATAAATGTGAACAGACTTCAAATTTTTATAATTGTTAATAACGACTTATTAAATAAAAATAAAATAAAATAAAACAAATAACACTGAGCTACTCAGAACCGAATCACTTTTTTGATCGGGGAAAACCGTCGTAATTTTTACTAAGACCCCAAGATTTGAACTACAAATTTGACATGATTCCTCATTTTTGCTAACCGTTTTTGAAATGTTACAGAAAAATATTAAGAATAATTTTAATACAACGTTTAAAATCAACGAAAAAATTTGCAAATTCGTTCTAATTTGTTCGTTGTAAGATATTTTACAAAACATAAGACTAAAACATGCCCCCAATAAGAAAATATAACTACCGACTTTTAGCGGGAGTTAAATGGCAGCTTTTATAGTGTTAAATTTGTCGACATTTTCAAAAACCTGAGTTTCAAGTCGCTAGACTAGACTAGTTTTTTTCGAAAATCTGGTTTTCGGTTATTACAATCTATCAGTCAGCAATTGCTCGCCTGAGAACATACGTATTATTAAAAATGTTCACTATATCAAATCTAAAAGTGCGAAAGAGAAATTTGATATTGATTTTGGAATGAGATTGTGAAGATTGAACACAAATTTGCAATGCATCGACTAGAAGAGCAAGTAATTTCATAGTAATTTCTTGATCGCATCCCAACACTTCATTTCCAAAACTATATATCATATGAGCTCTTTGATATGGATCTCTTCATCTTCAGAAATTCGCAATACTTAGCATTTGTTTACAATGTGAGTTAATTTTAATTACAAATATTATGCAGATTTCCATCTAATGGTGTTCATGTTGATGGGATGAAAATAATATTGAATATCGTACATCTCCTGCAACTCATTTTGGATGCAAAATACTATATTGTTTAGTATAGATATTGTTAATGTTACAAAGTCTACGATTTTATTCCCCATATCCGCGTACAATCAAAATCGCTACCAAGCCAAATAATAAAAATCTAAAAATTTAAAAATGTATTATACTCGTAGCTATTTGCCAACAAAATTACAAACATTTTTTATAACGTTTTGTTTGTTTTTTTTTTTTTTTTTTTTTTTTTGTTTGGTATGAAAGGAATTGATCTTGCAGGTATTTTCTGTAAAACTAATAAACTTTTAAACGCTACTACAATTATGATTCTATGAGATATAGCGATTTAATTAAATATTTGAACATTGATATCGGATCTTCAAAATAACGGGCATATGCATTTCATAAGATCACCAAATAGCATATTTTAGATATTAGAAATCGAAAGGAGTCTGTTTGAGAAGGGTGAAATTTGTTATATTTTTTTCTTATTTTGTCAAACATCAGAGAGTGGCTTTGGAGAATTTAGTGATTTACTTATTAATATTCAGTGCTAATTCAAGGTTGGTACAAGAACACAACAGCTACATTTTATTGTATTGACAAGTTTTTCCATCATTAATCTTAGTCTTATCTTAGTTAAATTTTATTAACATTTTATCGAACATATTGGGTTTATTTTGGTTTTTTTTTTTCACAGAGAAAATGTTTTTATTATTTTCGTTATACGGCTGACATGTCAAGCTACAATCTCTGATATGTTACAACATTTTGCTCTTTTACTCCAGAATGGTCTGGACGTCTTAGCAGATAACACGTTCCGAATTTACTTCACGTAATTCCAATATGGAAATTTCACACTGAAGATGACCACTGAAGCGTCTGGCCAATTTAGATCAATGAGTACAAAATTAAAACCGTTATCGAGCCGGACGTAAACATTTCTTTTCGAGGACCATTTGAAATGGCTTGGAATCGTTAGAAAGCTGGAGAGGCAAAATACATTCTCTGAAATAATGTCAATCGTAAAAGATCCTGATATGAACGCGCTTTTGCGTCATCAATTGCTAAATTGCACCAAAAAATTTTTTTGCTATCAATTTTATGAAATTGTTCTTTAAGTTCTACTGGTATCAATCGATAAAGCTTGATGTAGTACAAAAAGAAAAAGACCTGAACTGGAAAATTGCAAATTCTAGATTTATCGCAAAAAATACTGGCGCTTGGGTGGAAGGTAATGAAACATTCATATTATAATCTTGATCTGCCACCTCTAGATTTTCATTTATTACGGAGTCTGCCACATAATGGCAAATCCAAAAATCCAAAATACAAATGAAAGGCTAAGAACCGAACTGTTTCAGTCTTTTACTGATGGAATCTAATTTCAATTAATTCTGGATTTGAGACAATTAAAATTGATGAGCAACTTTAATAAATCTCTCGTGAAAACTGGGCCTTGTAGGATGATCGATACAAACTTGGGCAATCTATTTGCATCACGACTATATAAAAACATATAAGCATCAACATCTAAAGAAAGTGCAACTCTGGTACGATCAGCCAAGCAAAGCATCTTGGAATGATCGACCTGTAACTTTCTTATAAATATAAAAATGTTTTTCGCCAAATAACTGCATTAGGTATTAAATTGTGAAAGTTAAAACATGGGTACTTTTAGCAAAGTAAAGCGAATCGTAGCCGAAATCACTACGGTCACATTTTTCATTTAGACGGAAGAATGAGTACATGAGTACGTGACTTTTGTCCCTGCCATGCACTTAAATATTGCATTCGTATTTAATTTATTTGTTGGTTTATTTTGATATAATAAAATGTCTGAAAAATAATTGGCAATCAGATTACGTGTTACGGGGCATATTTTTCTTGTTGAAGCAAATACTTTATCAAGTTGTTTGGAGACCAGCGCAGGTTGGAATGGATTTGATAAAAATTTGCTGAATTTCCTTTAATTTTCGAAATTTGAAAACTCGAAATACTAAGTTAACTATATTCAATTCATCAATTCAATTTATTTGCAAAAAAGATTGTTGTGTTCAATAGAGTATCTCAAATTTGCAGATTATATTTGATAGTAATTTTATAATATTTCTGATTACTGGTTATCAGTTTATATTCAAATATTATTGTATACATATATGGAGAAATTTCATTACCATTGAAATTTCATTACATCTATTTCAAATAATAAAAATGGAGAAAACTATATTGCTACTATTACTATTACAATTTAAATAGTAAATCAGATCACTTGTTTAAAATACTAAATACGATTGGTTCAGAAAAAAACTTTGTCTTTACACCAAATATCCTTTTTGAAACATATCAGATAACAGAATCACTTTCTTCGAGGAACGAGAGATGTCAGTTGCAATGTGGAGGTAAACAGCTTGAGTAAAATCAAATTCTTCTTGTCAAAACGTGTATGTGGCCGCACTGACGTTGTAATGATAAAGATTAATTTTAATTAAACAGTTCATTACACTTCATTACAATTGATAAATGTAATGAAATTACATACAATTGGTTTAAAACGTATTACTATTGATTAGAGTAGTGATAGTTGAAACTACAGTTGACTTTAAATAATCGCAATGAACAAACTATACATGATTGTATGGTACTTTCGCAGTTAATAACCCAATATCAATATCTAACCTCTTTTCTGACCAATTTTTATTGTTTTTTGCCTAGTTTTTGATAAATACAAAATGCTATATAATTTATTTTGATCTACTTAGAACTTTCAAGATTATTGTGTACTTTTTGAATTAAAAACATTTAAATATCTTTTAAATCCCTTATTTCAGCTCAGGTGATTTCTGTTGATCTCTTTACTTTCGTCTTCATTAGATGCTGCGTAATTTCCGCACGATCGAATGAAGTCATCATTAGATATAAATAGTTAAATCAGCAACCTGAAATGTTTTTTTTTCTTCAAAATTTCCCCGAGTATTGTAAAATCTTATTAAGATATATATGTAAGTATGTTCTTGGCTTAAATTTGATACCTTGATTTGCGGTTTGTTAAGCCTCCTTAAATTACATTTTGGCGTACTGGAACAGCGACTGCCGGCAATTGCAAATGCAGCTATAATGAAATTGAAGCACAAATTGTACTTATCGTATGTACGAGTATGGCTACGAGTACTTATGTATGGCTACTGTCTGCTACTGTTTTGCTACATTATTACATTACAATGTGAACAGATTTTCTGCGGTTTTGATGCACATTCTTCTCCTTCACTACGCCGTTCATTTACTCGTATTTTTATTTTCCGCAGAATGTGGCTAAATCACTATTCGATGGCTAGAAAAAACCATGTTTTTTTCTAAACGGATTAGCAAGTAGAAAACATGGCTATGGATGGATCCATCTGTAGATTTTATTATCCATATGTTTGCTGAATACAAATGATTGCAGTTTCATGGGATGACATCATTTATGTCGTAGTTACTTTTTGTTATCACAAGCAGTTCAAGAGCATATAATGACTACATTATTTGCCCCAATTTAGAAAATTTAAGTATACCGTGAAGAAGCACAACAGAAGTGAAACTTCATAGATGTGGTTAAGTGTTATGATTCAATACATTTTCTTTCCTTTCTTTTCTTTTCTTGCATTTCATTAATTTCTTCACAGGATTAATTCAATATCAAATGTACACATATTTCCATGACTCCTAAATAATAGTACCATAGAAATATAAATAGGTCAATTCATAAATATTTGTCAAAACTATTTTAGTTGAACTCCACCGAATTTGTTACAGAAATGTCTCGATAGATTATTGACTAAGCCATTGCCATTGGTTAATTTTGTTGACGATTTCTTTCTTTATTTTTATTATTCCGATCTGGCCTCAGCATTTATTATACTGCCATATACTTGCTCATTCCTTTGGACCCATAATCTGAGGTAAGTCTCGCAAACAAGGTATTCCTTTGCAAAACAATGCTGAAACCAGTCTGGAGTTATGGCTGAGAACTATGACGAACGGCAAACAACTCAAATGTTGAGGTATTGAAGTGCTACCAATCAAAAATTTTAGATTTAATAACAAACTCTCCACGATTTGTAACGGATAAGGTAATACACAGAGACCATAAAATGTCAACAATTCGAAAAGAAATTAGTCAACGCAGTAAAAAAATATCTAGGAAATCACTAAAATTCATTAGCAATCTCACTTTTAGACGACAGGCTTGAGACTGAATGTTGCGTACACTGGTAAGCAATATCATACGCTATATTATATAAAATTTACTTATGGTTAATTAGACAGTTTGCAATAAAAGAATATTAGAAAAAAAGATTTTGCAGAAAGTGGAAAGTGCAGTAGAAAAGGTATTCCTTTTGAAATTAAAATTAAGTATTTTTCCGCCACTGGGCATCCTGTTTTCTAGCTATCAACATACTCGTATTTAGGCTTTTACGATTTCTTATTTTGACCACTCTTGGAATATGTTTTCACAAAATAGGAGAAATAGGTATCGTTTCCTTCAAACCGATTATAGTCCCGAAGATTTGGTATTTTTCATTTCTTTTTATTTTGGCAATTCTTTCATTTGGCGACTACTTCTTTGTACATACAGGATGATGAAAACCGCTGCCTCCAGTCCTATAATCTTTAGTTGTTTTTATTTGATATCTTTTAAATGTATTTAAATGTATAAAATAATGGCTACCATATTCACAGTTTCCTCGAAAGCCCTGAAAATATTCTAAGTATCGCGATTAAGTCCGCAGTGAGCGAGATATGGACAAATTTGTAATTTTAATTTTGAACCCAGCTCCGAGTTAGACTCTCGGGAAAGCGAACCAAGAGTCAAAACTCGTTCGCGTTGCCACCACCTAAAGCTCCTATGCTCCGAGCCAACAGTCAATGAGAACTTTTGGTACAGTAGAAAGATCTAGAGGGGAGAGGAAATGTCGTACATTTCTGAGACAATCGATGGCAAGTGAGATATGCAACTTCACATTTTACACTGTCATCTTCTGATGCAACGGATACAAAATAACGAAATCATTCACTAAAATTGTTAAAACACATTTGTTTACAATTTATGGACAGATAAAACTTAAACAGACCGAAAACAAAGTCTTATTTGTGCAATATATGCACATAAGTACAATTTTCCTAAGTGTATATTCTAGAAAGATCGTTAAGATCGCTCCCAGAATATTCAACTATCATATATAACATTATATGTAATCCCTTTCTCTCTTTATCTGTAAATTGGAAGTTTGTAGAATTGCGTTTACGACAGTAAGTTATGTTTGATTCTTGTAAACCGATTATATAATATATTGTTATCTCTTTTTCACCTGTTAAGTAAATAAGAATATTCTAGAATTAAGTTTCTAAATGTAAATATGTTTGTCTTTAACGCACACATTATGTAAATATCTCAAATCTTTTAACATTTTTTACAATAAATAATTTTACCATAAATACAGCGATTTCCTGTTTTTTGATTAACTAATAAAGATGACATCAAAAGTTCACATAACAATTTACAATATCCATAGTTGGATCCAAGAGGACCTCAACTTTACGAAAACTGGGACAGAATTACATCAAATCAAAATATATCAAGTTTCGTCCTTGAAAACTACACATACTTACTCGTACTGTGGTTGTAAGAAAAGGAAGTCTTAGAAGGGATCATAATAAAAAAAAATTACGATATTGAAAAATTCGAGCTGTTTGTGCAAATCGAAACTAACAATAATAATTTTAGATACAAATCTAAGAACAAGGAATAACCTAAAAGTTGGAAATAACCGAATTTTTATAAGAAAATATTTGTCAATTTCTAATATCTGTTATGACCGGCTATTGTATGTTGGTTGGTACACGCGATCGACCGTCGTTCTTATGATCATGGCTTCAACCCCTCATGGAGCTTAAAACCTTTCTATGAGCTTTGATAAGCTCAATGTGCTGACAAACAAGTCTGGCAAAAGATTATCAAACTGATGTTCAGAATCATCGTTGACCAGTAGGTCCCTTTCAATAACTCGAAAAAGAAAATGCATGTAAAAACACTGAATATAGGAAGCTTTCCCATATACCATTCAAAGGATGCAAGGGAATTTATTTGGTGTATTTAAAATGTATGTACTGTGATTACACATGAGTTACGTCTATCAGAGTCAAGATCCTGATGTATATTAGTAAGCATTTGTAATACAAATTAATATATTGCTGCTGTAGTAAGACATGCAATAATTGCATGTTTATATTATATTTTACCCAACAACTTCATTGCTGTACAAATTAATATGACTTGCTTATAATTCTTTTTATTTCTTTGCTAGTAATTGAGGGGGGTTAGTTCGCTGTAGCGTTTATTAATCATTCAAAATCTTGAATACTGAATCATATAAATGGTCCTCTAACCTAGATATGTACAAGAGATATGGCATAATCTTTAATATATCTTCTACAGGGCACAGTGTTATTTGTACGTGTCTGGCACCACCCAAATGTCTGGCCTTATTAGGCACACATAAAAAGCTTAATAACATGCTGGCCTATAAATAGTAACGCACTATGTCTGTCTGCGTTATAAAAATATCCATCCGCTACCAAAGTTAATGGTCATTTGCTGGCACGGGCTATTCCAATGTTGTGAGGTTTATATACGAGTATATTACAACTGTATCCTGTAATACTTAATACATTCCAATGTGAGCTGGTCTGCATATCCGTACACATGTCTGTAACAGTATAAAACTGTATGATATAGAGAAATGTATACTATGTAAGTGGAAATGAGAACTCTTTTAACCACTAAATGATACTTGATTAAGGTGTTCACGCTCGTCCTACCGCATCCTTCCTAGCTATAATACAATTAGTATTAAGGAAATGATTTGATTCTCAACATGTCGTTATTGCTATTGTTATTACTATGCACAGGAATGGATGGCGATGTGTGAATATAAGAGCCCAAAGATGTGTGAAGAGGATTATACATATTTATATAAACGGATTATTCCACGAGAAGTGATAAAATTAACTATGGTGGTATTTGCGGCTATCTCAAAGTGGACTGACCAAATAAGATCACTGGTTTCTGTTGGCGGAAAGGATCTGTTACTCCAATATTTGAAAATATTTTCTAAATTCTCAACTTGTTGAGAGTTAAAAGCAATCTGTTCGCTCAAATCGTCTAGCCTAATTGGTAATTTGAATATAAAATAGCATCACCATACGTCAAATGTTCTATTACAATGCGTAAAAAGTTAAGGTTGACCGCTTGGCAATGTTTGGAATAATATCATATACAACACATGGACTTTGAGTTAAAAAAAATACGAATCTCGTCTCTTAGTTTTTTCAGAAAGTCGAATGTTCTTAAGACAATTGCATTTAAAGTTGTAAAAAGCACTACTTTGAAATGCTCTGAACATCTACACAAACGTTTTCCATTTATCCAATATAAAGTTTAAATAAATTTCATGTAAGATATTCCAAAATCGTTTATGATTTTTTACCCTCACCCACAAGATATGACAAAAATCGAACATCCAGGTTTTTTGCCGGATATTGTAAACAGACTATTCCTATCTACCCCTTGTGGAATCCCCCATATAAATTAGACGATTTGTCGAAATTCGATTCTTTCTATTGAAATTCCTAATTGGTTGATAACAGCAGCTAAAACTTCAGTACATATTTTTGCGTCATAACACTTGGCACAACTTAAAAAATTGACCGTATAGCCACACCTTTTCTAGTACCTCTCATGTAAATAACCGATTTAACCCATACAGTTACGCACCTTTTATTCATACCCACTAAAATCAGTCACATTTGGTACACGTTGAGAGTTTCGTAAAATTGAGTCTAAGAATAGAAATGGAAAGCATTGTCACGCTCCTTTTGGAATCTACTATACAAATTGGGCAATATTCACGCAGATTGCACATACGATATGAAGAAACCTGGAAAAAACTTAATTTATGTTGTTTCACACACTAATAAAATGTACCGTCCAAAAGCAATAAAAATGTATTTCAGAGCAATATTCAATGCATAGTTTCATAATCTTGTAATGATACAACGCAATCGAATACTTCCCAAAATTACTTTGAACTAACAGATTCGACTAGTTTTTTATACGATTGTCAAATTACGCAATATTTAATGTGTCTGAGTATAAATATTGTCCAAGCTAGGCTCAGTTATGCTATAAATCGTATGACAATTTTGCACTATCGCTTTTCACATGTGATACAATAACTTGTTTTGGAAGATTTTCACATAATGCGACCTGGAGGTAGCAACGACAATTATTAAATTTGAAAACTACCCAAACATGGTAGAATAGAATAGTGCTTCATCAATAAGAATCTAAGTGAATTGATCAATAAATTGTTGATGCCACCTCGGAAATCACAATAAATCATCTCACGAAATGTTTCCTGCATAAATCAGCTGTTGCCAAGTTTGATGCAGCTACTCTTGTAATGCCACACTTCAAAACTGCAGTGCAACTCACTTATACTTATATATATTCTATATATTCTAAACCACCCATCGTTAGGACAAATAAAACCAATCAACCATAGACGTTGCATTTTGTGGGGATCATATTCTGGAAATGAGCTCACTTTTACTCCAACTATTTCTTCTGGCATTTTATTACAATGTGCAAAAATTTTAACAAAAAAAAAAACATTTTAACAATAACAGTTGCTTTTACCCCAACAGTCTAAATTTAAACAAATTCTGATTGGAATTATGTAACTTGAAAAAACATGTTTCGACTTGAGGACTATGTAAAAATATTTTTCCATAATTAGTTATTTTTATTTTTTGCTAAACAGTAATCCAAGTTCATAAATTTACCAACTTATTAAAAAAGATCGGTTCGTTTCTTATCTGAAATGTAACTGGATGGCGAAGCTGTTTTTTTTTAATTTTTTTATTTTCCTTTTCCTATCCGTTATGAGTTAAGGAATACAAAAAAAAAATTATTTATTATTTTAAAGAACTTGAAAAAGAAACAATTTTTCGGAAGAGGGATTTGAACTTCCTCCCCTCCGTTAGAAGTGCTTCTTTAAGAAATGTCCACTTAATTACTTAAGAGGGCATGATGGACGAAGGCGGTATCACTGAACAGTTATCTTACCAATAACAAAACGCGTCCGATGGCGGTGCCATGGCCAAATGTTCAGTCCGCGTCCGATGGCGGTGCAATGGTTCAATCCCTGCTCAGGCCAAGTAATTTTTTTTTTTTACTTTTTCAAAAAATTACTATTCATTTTTCAGAATAGTTGGCTCTTGACGGAAAGTATGTAACTTTCCTATTCATGTATGTAGCTATTCAAAAAAATAAGTTTAATCAAATAAATAGTAAAAATTCACAAACTCAACTGGTTTAGTTTTTCTATCAAAAGTTCAGATACAGATGTACTGAACTGAAGCTGGAAATGGAGTTACAGTTTTAGATTCGAATGTCAGTCTTAAGGAGAACTTATCTTGTATTTTCATTTCGTGGCGAAAAAAACAGTCCGTATCAAATTTCCAACTCTAATAACAGTTCACTTTATAACTACTTTATCAATAGCATTCCAGAAATATTGACATTAAGCTAAATATTATTTTTTTTTTTTTTTTTTTTTTTTTTTTTTTTGAAATGTTTTTACATTGAAAAATTTCGAATGAAAACAATCAGAATGTAATTTATTTGTCTTTATTTGTACATTCGTTTAGAATTTATAGTAGTTTATAGTAGTTTCCACTTCAATCTGATTTTATTCCGACATAAAATCGCGTGGTCGCAATTCTTCTGCATGTAGTAGTTTGTTGCACCGGAGTCGCATTGCCTAAATCAGAAACAAAAGTAATTTTCAAAATTGGCAAAACCTCGATTCGGTATTAAAATTGCTTGCAGTTTGATTTATTAATCAAGATCCTATCCCATATTCACTACAGTAAAGGTCCTGATTACATGTTGTTTTCAAAAATCGGAATCGGTTTTGGATAATCAAATACGTGAATTTCAAACAATTTAACTACAAATTTTGAATGGTTTTTGACTTTTCTCATAAACTAATAAGATTTAATGTAAATTTATTTCCCTCATTCGTTTACGATTACGAATATTACATAAACTGTATTTGTTATACCAAAGCACTTACATAAGGTTGAATGATGCCACAAACGTTCTTACCTGAAACGGAAAAAAAGAAAAATTTATTAGTTAAATAAATAAACACAGCAATGCTGAGAAGGAATTGATTTGGCCAAAGTATGATAACGAGAACAGCAATGCAGATGTTTAGCTTTAATGGCTAAACAATACTAAATAGACAGTTTATTGACTTTGTAAGGCAACATCAAAGTGTTTTAATGTTGAAAACATTCATTGTTCAAAGATTAATTTTAGTCCAATACAAAACAATTCATTGATTGGTACTTTATTTCTTCCGGCTGCTTGCAGAACGTTAAAACTGTAGGAATGTGATTAAAACGTGAATATAAACATATGTCTAGACTAGTAAATAGGTTCATTTTTAGGCATAGGGGAGTTGTATGACGATGACAACGCGACGAGTACATAATGTTATATGTAAGGTTATAAGTTGGTCTATAAGGTGTGTTTCATATTTATAAGGCCAGCCATAAATTTGCTTTATTTGTGTAACGGCGCATATTTTGTTGCTATCGAAATACTTATTTGAACGAAACAACTATGGACACAAACTTTAAGATTTGTGCAGATAATGGTACTTTTGTCCTAGCGATAATTCTGGTTTTAGCGTGTTTCACAATTATAATGCCAATTAGTGAGTTTTGAAAAGTGCAATCGATAACATCATTATCATTTTCGTGAAGAAATAGCTAAATTCAGTAATAAAAAAGTTTAACAGAACACGAAATAGGTAAAATAATCGGTTGCAAGGGCGAAGAATGCAGTGGAAGAGAAATTTTACGCAAACTGAACAGAAGCCATAGTTTAATTCAAAGTTTTTACGAGATCCTGACGCTTATGGTTTTAATAAGCACTCAGGAAGGAAAAAAATTCTTTCTAACTGCGATGAGTGACAAATTATAAAAAGTCTGTAACACATCGAGAAATTTACGCGACTTGCCAAAATGTCACTCGCACCACCGTCTGGCGGACATTAAAGTGTTCAAATTTTATAAGAAATGAACGAATGAGATGCATTTCAGCTTTAAAAGCTGAACACAAACTTGCTCGTATGGGTTTTGGCACAAAACTATTAACATATTTGTTTTTGAACATAAAAATTATAAGCAATTTTTTCGGATGAAAAAAAAGGAATTTAGAACTTCCTCATGGTTTCTGGCGTTATTGGCATGATTTGAGGAAAGAGCCGAAATTCCAATGAAATTTTGGAGGTGGAAATGTAATGATTTGGGCGGCATTTTCTGCAGCAGGATGTTTGAAGCTGAAGTTTGTATCCTCAAGAATGAAAAGTGCAGAGTTTTGGAAAACAGTCTCATCCCATTTGTAGATAAAAATGGGGGCAGAAACTGGATTTTCTAACAATATAACGCCGCAATCCACGTCAGCATAGAGGCAAAATCCTGGTTTGCCTTTAAAAAAATCAATGTTATGAACTGGCCAGCGCTTATTAGACCCAAAAGTGTCAGGAACTCGTAAAAAATTTTGAATGAGACCATGTCAACAAAAAATGTACCGTTACACAAATGAAGCAAATCTGTGGCTGGCCTTATAAATATGTAACGCACCTTATTCACAAAATGATGTGCAAAGAATTAACATACCCTCACTCCTTTCCATATTATGCGATTAGAAGATAACCAACGCGTGGACAAACATCAGTTTACTTTTTCTTAGGTAGAATTTCGTAGGATAATAAAGGTTTTTTTAAATTCTTCCTCCTTTGAATTCATACACATTTTCTAAACCGAATAATTCAAAACTGGTATATTATAATTTTAACGGCGAATCTGAACGAGGACGAGGAGCTTCCTAATTAACAGTCCTGAAAAATGAATCACATATTCAAAACGAAGTCACGCATGGTCATTGCGATTGGTTTCGATAATATGATAATACGATGATAAACGATAAAAAAATACCTTATAAATACTAAATATACAACAAAATTATGCGACTTTTTTCAAACATTAAACAGTTTTTTTGTCATTGCTGCTAATATTCGTAGCACCTATCATATCGTCATACATCGCAAAGGAAATGATTTTTCGCACAATTTTGAGTATTTTTTTTTTTAGATGAAAGGAAAATAAATTGGCCTTCGAAAATCGGGTTTTTATGATTGAAAGCATTCGTAGTTATTTTAGCATTGAGTGTATACTAATTTTTTAAAATGCTATTTGCAACTTTTTTGGATTAGTATTGAGCAAATTATGAAGCACCAGAAACCACTAAAACAAACTGCCGAAAACGTCAAACATTTGAAATATTTTCTAGTGATTTTGATCTGATTTGTTTTCATTATTTTCTGAACCCTACTCTCTTTTTCCGGGAATGAACTGTGAGAATTTCACATTCTCCAAATTGTTTCCGTTTATTTTGATTATACAGATTATTTGTTCTTAATTCGCGTCTTGTGTAGTTTGTACTAAGTAGAAATTAACCATTTATTCCAGATAGACAATCATCCATTTGTGTGTCAGTCATTCGTTTTCTTCGACAAAATCACGACAACTTCCAAGTTTTATCACTACATCTCTACTGAGAAGCTGAAATGTAAATACGTGAGACATTATTAACTTTGTATGCTTTAATAATAAGTATTTAAATGCTCTGTCTGCATTTATTGTCGATTTTAGTATGCCCTCCATACAAAGCCATCTCTTCCATATTTATTATCTTATATGCAAAACACTGAACAAATCTGTTACACCATGATGTAGGGTAAATCTATTAGTCAACTGAGACAGCTACTCTGTAAATGGCTCCAACTAGCACAACATAAAATAATAAAAAGATATATTTTCATTCGTCTCATCTTTAATTCCGTTTTTGACTCTGCTTTCAGATGCCTTTTCGTACAAGAAGCTCCATGATATGGAAAATAAATAAAACTCAATTTGTGTCAACATTTTGTGCTTTAACTAGGACAACAGTTGCACAAAGGACGTTGGGAAAAAACACAACTTGAAACTGAAACTGAAGATTGTTTTACCTTGCCAAAGTCTGATTAAGAGGTGAAATTCTGCTACCGGCTCAGATGTTTGATTAATGCCCAGACACCGTCAAATGCAATTAAAAAGTGGTAGAGACAACTTTACAAACAAGTTTCAAATGGAAGGTCGCATAGAAACTTAATTCATGATGACGATAAGCCTTAATTTTGTTAGATGTCAAGTTTCAAACTGAAATGGAAAATATTTCAACGGCCGTGACCGCAATCGACACGATTGATTGCAGTTTATGTCTGGACGTAAAAAGTGACTAATTAAATACACAGACCACATCGAGGTGACCGCTACTCAAAGAAAGACAGATTATTATATCGGGGCATGAAAAGGCGATCATCTGAACGATAGTTTTACATTTTCTGAACCTATTATGAAATTCTGGCAAATAGCTTAGTAATGTCTAACTGTCAAAATTCAAAATTTCTTCACTTCTTAGGTTTGAATGAAGTTTCTGAAATCTCCTAATGTTGTCTCTTTAGCATGTTTGTCTTTTTAGCGTATTTTTAAATTAAAGGTAATTTAATTTTTTATGTAGACGATTTTTTATTTGGAATTAGTTGTCTTAAACAGAAGTCGGAACTATGAAGGAAAACGGTGGCTAATCAATTTTTTATGACTAATACGATTCTGAAGGACACCTTTTACGACTGCCCAAATCTAAGTCGACCACAGCTCCTCCTCGGCCAAAGTTATCCGCTTACATTATAATATAATAATTTAATAAATAATTATAATATAGGGTTATCCAATTAATGGTTTCAAAACTTCCGGTCTGGCAAAGTTGTGAGCTGTTAAATACCTCTCATCTGAAATGTTATTTATTTAGTAAAAAGATTACAATTTACGAATATAGATCATTTAACAACCGAAGAACGCGTAGTCAGAATGGATAACAGTTACGACAAAAGTAGGGATTCAAATGTTGGCTTTCAGCCAAACAAAATTTTCTTCGGCAATGACGCTCATTTCTCACCTGGTGGTTACGTCAACATGCAAAAATGTCACATCTGGGGCTCAAAAAACCCAGAAGTGATTGTTGAAAAGCCATTGTATCCGGAAAAAGTGGCTGTTTGGTGCGCATTATGGTCTGTAGGTTTCATTGGGCCATATCTTTTTTGAAAGCTACCTCGAAAGAATCCACTGCTGCAACCAATCCATAGGCCGTCATTTAAATGACTTTGTATTTCGTACAAAACGGCAAGGACCAAGCATTATAATGTAGTAAAAGTTTCATGGAAATAATAGCTTTATGTGTGTTTTATTTAATTTTACTTTTGGAACCGAAAAATAGATAACTTTATACTAGGACCGTTTAACGGTCGCATTTTTCACAAGCCAAAAGTAGATTTCGAATTTTTCACGTTTTCCCATAAAACGTTGATTATTCGTATCCACACAATGCAAGTCGTTAGTCTATGTGGACAAGCTGAACACTATTGAAGCCTTGCAGGATAACATAACACGCGTTATTCGTGGAATACAGGCCGAAGTGCTCGAAAAAGTGACGAAAATTTGGACCTTCCGAATGGACATTTTGAGACGGAGCCACGAACAACATTTACATAAAATTTTCTTTAAAAATTTAATGGCAACGACCAATTTATCGAGTCCAATAAAAAATTTTAATATATGACGCAAGTTTGAGTGTTTTATTCGATATTTAAAAAAGCTACGATTAAAAAATCACCCTATATTAGATACGTATACCAATGTATCATAATATGATATGAATTTTTTTTGTGATCTCAATTAATATTATTAATATCCAATGAGAAGAATTTTAAATTACAAATAAAGCAATGCGAATGAATGAACCGCAAAGCTCATCTAATTTCTATGAAAAATTACAATGTCCAAAAGGGTCAAATATAATATTAAGATTAATGGTCTCTGATCTAGTAATTTGTTATAATATATGGCGAAGTTTAAAAGCGGAGAAAAAAATTACATGTCTCTTTCTAACCATCTGATTAGCCTCGAGAAATTGACTTATGGATTCATATTAATAAATGTTTTTTTATACATAAGCTTCCATACTCAGAATCAGACGACAAAGAGATTCATTCACAGTGATATACAATCATATGAAATACTGCCATTAATGTTGAAAGCAATTCTGAAACATCTGCAACTAAAATAAGATACTCACTTGGGTCATTTGCGGAGGCATTCATGTTATGAACACCTAAGCAATTAGTTAAATATGTCCTTACAATGCTTGTAAATAAAATCCTTGAAATTATCATTATATGCTATTAAAACGGTCTCTAACGTTTAATATATTTAGAAAGGGACAAATGGAATATATTCGACATTAAGCACATTTTGACATTTTCTGAAATAACAGAAAATATTCTTACTTGACCTGCAGTTGAAAGAAATGAGTCCCAGTTAATCGATTACTTGAAACTATTTTGCAGTTATTCAATGAACCAGGATAAATAAAGCTGCTGCACAGAAATTTCAGTCAGTTTAAATGATTTATTTAATAATTCCATTAAATATCGCACGTTATGTCCTGTGGCACCGTTCTTTTGAAACTACAAGTATATGCCTGTTTTCCCTATCGACCGCCGTTCATTCTTATTGCCTGACCAGTACTGAAGAAGAATAGTAGGATGATACCCAAGCCCAAAATCCTTACCGCACAATGACACGTTGTGGATGCATCTATTCTTCAACACTCATTTGTGCATAATCGTTTTCAATATTACTTTTAATAATTCAGCTTTCTAGTTACTGAAAAACGCGAAAAATTTAAAAAATTCACAGATATTTCATAAGCAACTTTCCACCAAATAATATATTAATGTTTTGAGTGGGTCCACAGTTTGTTGAAAGGAAATTCAGAAAAAAATTTTGATGTTAGATAACTAGGCAGGAAGATCATTTTAATTAAAAGTAAAAAGTTTATTAACAGTTGAAAAAATCTGTCACTGGATAATTTCATATAAGCAATAGTGGAATGATTACTCAATAAATTTTATGAATTGTCTCAAAAATGAATTGAAATGAATTATTTGAATTATTACAATTAACTTAAATTAAATTCTAAAATGAACTATTGTTAGATGACATAAAAGTCCACTTGTCCAAGAGCAACTTTGCACTTCAACAACCAGCAGGACCACGTTGCAAGCCGCTCTTAAATTTCGAATAATTACCAATGTAAGTCTCAGATCTCCAAACCTCTTTTTTCCAGAAAGTATAAATTCTTCGTAGGTAAATTAGATATCGAGTACGAATAGGAACATAGGTCTCTTGTTTTCTAACCCCCTCAATTGAGCCTAAGTTCCGCCCAGATCGCCTATAGTAAATTAGAACCTGAGTTCCAGAAGGAAAAAGACATAACATTTTACAGGTACTTTATGAATTTGCAAACTCTGAATACCTACTTATAAGGCTAAATCAGTTCAAATGGGGCAGGCTTTAGTCTTTCACATAACATAATCAAGACCTCTTAAGGAATTGGTTAAAAAGTGCTACCTTTTTAATTAAAACATACATACTTAGATTCCAATTATCAGCCTTATATACATTTAGCCAAATCATGTTGAAGAATATGTGCAAGATTATTATAGACTTATAATCGTCTTGGTTAAATTGCTGTATTGTCAGGTTATAAACATTCGCAGATTAATTGTTCTTAAGTCACGACATTAATTTACTGTCTCCGTTTTGTCTCTGGGGAAGGCAGTTTGTGGCGTTCTCGATAAATGACATAATTTCCCACATTGTGCTAACTTGCAACTAACAAATGTATTCTCTTATTACTCGGCTCATCCGTAAAGCCGCCATAAATTTTCCTTTGACGATTTAAAACAATATTCCTCATCATTCTGAGTATAATTACCGTTTCTTTCACTTAAAAAGACGCAAGTCGACATTCTTCATTAAACAAGGGCTACAGTATTACAACAGTTGTCATCCGTCAATCAGTCTTTTATCAGTGCAAGGATTAAGGGTGTTGTGGTATAATAACTGGGGAAGGATTTATTTGAATAGACTGTGGCTACTTAGGAGTTATACAAATTTTGCTATTTACAGCTTTCTTATATTTGGTTAAGTACGTTTTATGCTCTATCCAATCGTGCGCGTACTTAAGCTGCAACCGAGTTGTGTTACGAATCTGACAATCCCATTCATGATACTATCACTTGTTACCACTTATTTCCATATTCCTCACCGTTGCGAGACCGATCAGCTTGAATCCGATATCAGAAATTTTCCTGTGATAGACTGAATTTTCCAATTGTTAGATTAAGACTATCTTATCTCGCTATTTTAACATCAAACTCTGCCATTTCCTATACATGATATAACATCCTTACAATGTAGTATTTCCCAAATAAAAGCTACAACGCAAAGATGTAGACAACTTCTACTGTGCACATTAATACTTATTTAACCACAATTACAGCCTATGGAATAATCTCAAGTTTCTATGCAACTCAGCTTACATGGCTCTTCAAGTGCAACACCATGCAATGCAATAAATATCTCACATTGTGTTCACCATAGAATTTTATATGGCGATTAGCAACCACACTGACTCACGACCGTGCAATTTATATGCATTGTGAGCGAAGGACTATGGCATGGCAGAAAACTTCCTAAATTGTGTTGCGCAAAAAAATAATATAGTGAAATAATACATGGGATGGAATATATATGCAAATATACTACTGCGGTACATAATAGCACCGGCATAGCATCCAACATATCTAATTTATCGCATTACATGTTATTACTCTTATTGTTTGTGAGATATCCTCCATGGACAACTACGGTAGAAACTAATTTGCATAAATACTCACATTAAGTGTTTATACAACATTAAATAATTTGTTAACAGACAATATATTAAATATATTGCAAGAGTAGGCTAAAGCTTTTACAACACAGTTGCTGCGATATTTGATTATTTGTTGATAACATGAAACAATTTAAAAATGATGATTATTGGTTTGAAACCAACATGTTGAAAGAAATATTGTTTAAACTACAGAAGAAATGAATTCAGAGAATATTGCATAAAACTATAAGTTTCATAATCTGGAAACTATTAAATATCTTACTTCTTTCTGTTACAATTTTCTGCTCCAAAATCCCAATTTAGTTTTCAAAACTCTCCCCGACGTCCTATCATTAAAAAATGTAGCTTGAAATTATGAAAAGTCTACATTGGCTTTTTTGTAGGCTAAGGAAAACCATTTCTGATGTACAGTGTTGCGCAAACAAAAGCAACAAAATGTACTCCAGACTACAAATATATAATTTTCATAAAAACAAAGTATTTAAAACAAAGCTTACCATTTATTTTCACAGAGGTATTATCAAGCTATAAAACCAATACATTACAACAACAACAACAATTGCGTTTAAAAGAAATATGAAAAAATGTACAGCAGAGCCGGAATTCACTTGCGCAAAACAATAGCAATAAAATCAATATTTTGTGTATCCGCCTTTGTTTTTAATAACATCTTCGCATCTTTTTGTCATCGAGGCAACTAATGAATAAAAACAATAATCCGGAAGGTTTTCCCACTCAGTTTTCAACTTGTTGAATAGTTCCTCCGGGCTGTAGAAAACAATTTAAAAAGTTACAGACCAGCGAAAAAACCATTGCTTACAATAAGGCATATAAAAAATAGGTAAGTTTTTATTTTTAGTGTAATGCTGTATTAATATTACTATTATTTCTTTGGAAAAGGTTAAAATTTGCTAAAAGACATCGCAATTGGTCAGTAAATAAGTGGAGGACAGTACTGTTTAGCGATAAATCTAAATTTAATCTAATTCAATCGGATGGAATGCAGACCGTCAGGCGACACAGAGGACAACGTCTTAAAACCAAGAACATCCTCGTCACTGCAAAGCATGGTGGTGGAAATATTATGGTGTGGACATGCTTTTCGGCTCAAGGACCTGGTCCATTTCATAAAATAGATGGAATAATGAACGGTGAGGGATATCGAGCCATACTATAACACCAAATTCCACCCCATGCAGAGTGGAATATGCCACTTCGATGGGTGTTTCAACACGATAACGGTCCGAAACACAAGAGCGGCTAACAAACAATAGGATCCAAACTTTTGATTGGCCGGCACAATCACCTGATTTGAATCCTATTGCAAACCTTTTTGACATCCTTAAAAGGAGAATTGCAGGACATCGGTTTTCCAACAAAGAGGAGCTATTCAACAAGTTGAAAACTGAGTGGGAAAACCTTCCGGAGGATTGTTTTTATTCATTAGTTGCCTCGATGCCAAAAAGGTGCGAAGATGTTATTAAAAACAAAGGCGCATACACAAAATATTGATTTTGTTGCTATTGTTTTGCACAAGTGAATTCCGGCTCTGCTGTACATTTTTTCATATTTCTTTTAAGAGCAAGTGTTGTTGTTGTTGTAATGTATTGGTTTTATAGCTTGATAATACCTCTGTGAAAATAAATGGTAAGCTTTGTTTTAAATACTTTGTTTTTATGAAAATTATATATTTGTAGTCTGGAGTACATTTTGTTGCTTTTGTTTTGCACAACACTGTATATAATAATGCACCAGAAATTGGATGTTCGAAACCTAAAAGTGGAGTGACACATTTTAAATCTTCACCAAGGAAACTGATTTTCCAAAAATTATGTAAATGCAGGCAAATGCCTCTGAATCTAAAGCTATTATATAAAACTTATTTTAAAAAATACAATTATTTGTAAAACGTAATTCATTCCTTCATTTAAGTTTTCTATTCATACACCATCTCTTTTCATTATTTCTAAAAGCAATCTGACCGTCTATAATAAATACCAATTATAACCACTACAAATGCATTGTGGTGTAGTTTTGAAATAACCATATTTTACCAACTTCAACTATCAAGGATTTTTAATTTGTCTGTGCAATTTTATGTACTAAAAGGCATTTCCTACCTCGTCCGCGGGGGAATTTGTAAAGGGAATTTGTGTATTCTTTGTACTCGCATCAACACTGTTGCATGTTGCACATCTTTAATACCAGTAACAGCAGAAAAAATGTATGTTGTATTCTCGTATCTGTATTGAAACTAGTGGAAATTTATCCGGTATCAGTCGCGTAGTAGATGATAGATCTACACTGGGATTGTGTTGGATTTTATTCAATTTTTGCAGTATTGTTAGAAAGTATTTCGGCAACAGAGACCATGGAGTGTCATATGCAAGTCATGCATTCGTAATATTTCAATTGCTGTTAGCAAATAAATAAATAAAAACATTGAAATATTTACTTTAGGGGACTACCAAAACACCGTTTCAATTTATAATTAGAATATTCAAAATGGAAACTAAAAACCTGGCAAAACTGTTGTTTCTCTTATCCGAAACCATTTGCCTGTTCTTTCCGAAAAATACTTTTGGAAAAACATCGGTTTAAGCATCGATTCCTCCCTTCCAGCTGGGCAATTTCGAAAAAGTTATGGAAACATGTTACGAATAAATCATGAGCCGTTCGAACTGAGCCCAAAAAAACTTTATATATATATGTAGCTGCCACTCAAGAACTCAATAATTAGTAACGTAAACACTATTGCCAATATAATAAATAATGGCATTGCAGCAATTTAAAACTTCTAATATTTGAATGTCCATTAGATTGAGTTTCTTTTCTCAACAAAATTGGAAATCAGGTCTGGTATAGTCTGAAAGAGAATAGCATATACTGGAAAATGCTGCCCCTTTGCTGGCATTAACCACATTTATGCAGAGAACGGTTTGAAGCTTGCATTCAAAAACTCACTTCCAACTAAGTTTCTTAAAAAAATGTTCACTAATTATAAATATTTTCATTAAATATGCTTTAAATTTCTTCAATTTATTGAAACTTGAACTCATCTAAAATATTTTTGGTTTCATATTGAAACCAATCGAAAGTCAATGATCCCAGCTTTCCTTTAATAACACGAATGGAAAAGCAATCTCAGCGACAGAAAAAAACTGTTGATTAAATTCGAATGTTTGAAGTCATTTAAAACCGTACATGATAAGTTTCATTTTATTGCAAATAATCCAAACAACCCTAATTATATCGCATTTGTATGTCATGATATTCACAAGAATTAAACGTAACTGACAAACACAATTATTCTGTATAGAAAAAACTCAATTTTTAACATTTATTCATCATGCAATCTCTAATTAATCTTTACTAATTCGTTAAAAATGAGATTTTGCCGATATAAAATTTAGGCTGATTTTTGTCAAGCTCAGCTGACGTTAGCAATATCATTCCAATCTCTATGGACTCCTGGACAATAATGCGTTTATTCTAAAAGTATTTCTGAATAATTACAAATTCATTCAATTTCTTTTTTAAAAGTGAGATTTTGTTTGAAAATTCTGACAACCATTTGAGAAAGTTGTACGAGTAATAATAAAAGTAACGATTTGCTTTGCTAAGGCGAATATTTTTCATTTAATTTTGGCTCTTAAAAAAAGAACCGATAAATGTGGGTCTAACTGTGGATTTTCGGAAAAATTGATTCCGAAAACAACTTGGAAACCGATTTAATAAAAAAATAATATACTATAATAATATAATATATAATATAACATAATATAATATAATAAATACTTAACCACTCTAGCTACAGTTGATAATGAAGATTGCAAACATCAATTAATTAACAAAACGAATTGATACAAAGAATTTAAAACAAAATTGTTAAAAAAAACAAAATTTAATTTCATAAAATACACACATTATAAATTAAGTATAGTAAAATCGATCAATATATTACAAGTCGGTTAAAAAATAGATCACATGTAGGCATATCACAAACTTCCAACGCGAAAGAATATATTTATATTTATATTTAAAAAATTAAATACGGAAAGATTAAAGAAATCGCACATTTTAAGCATTTAAGAATGTAAGGAAATTAAAATTAATACATATCATACATATATTAAATATCATAGATATATTAATTAGAAACTAACATTAACGTACATTTAATTTTAAAGCAAAAATGGTCATTCGGTAAAACTTTTGTAAACAAATTAGTGGAGCTTACATAGACTGAATTTATATTGTTTCAGGCTCACTGAACAACAGTTTAAGAAGCTTCTGCAAGGCTTTTCAATTGAGCAATAACTATGAGCATTCGCAATCACATCGAGATTATCATCGCTAATAGCAAATAGATTGGAATATCAACCTCATCTTTCATAATGTTCTCTTTGCATGGTCTCCAAATACTCTAAATGCATTACGCCTGCATCAGAAATGTTAATATCTTGCGATATAAACTATGTTTTAGAGGTGGTCAATACTTTTTCTTTAGAAACTTGTTAATATGATTTGAATTGGGGAAAATACATTTCAATGTTTCACTATATTTCAAAATGAAAAATTTGTAACTGCATATGGATTTATTGAAATGTAGCTGCAACTATTTTTAAAATACCTATAATGTAAAATTTAAAAAAATTTGAAATAGAAATAAATGATTATATTCGAAACAATTAAAAATTTCTGAAATATTATCATTGTTAGGATTTCCTTTGTGTGAAATATTAATTCAAATGCATTTTTCTGCATGAAATACTTTGCAAGTCAAGTGTAAACTTTAACTACACGGCAAAGAGATTTCAAGTTGAAATGCGGATAACTTCGTAAACTGCATAAGACCTCAAATTTCCGCAAGTGCTTTGCAGATCACAGACCATTATTACAGTCATTTTTTCAACACTGCATATGTTTTGCAGAAAAACCAAAACTGAATTTCTCACTTTCGTTAGTGCTCCGCTTGAGATTTCTCACTGAATTTTCATCAGTTTGTTTATATTTCTAAAGTCATTCACCAATCTCCTTTAAAATTCATACAAAAATAAGAATTTTGCAGATATTTACAGGGAGTACCTAAGCTATTTTTGATCTAAATGAGCCACCTTTAATAGTTACATGTAGTAATATCAAACAAAATGATAAAATAGCAAACTCTGAGAACTTAAAAATTCCGAAAATATTAATCTCGCTGCCTCACCACAGTAAATTTTCTGTTTTAACACACGTACCAGTGTCTTACTTTAAACGTTTGCCCTCTGCTCGTCGAATATGGAGAGAATGTTCGTTCTGAAATATAGAGAAGAATTGTAAAGGATTTTCTTGGAATATCAAATACTACATCGAATGTTGCTTCCCTTAATAGTACTTTAAATTTTTGTTTATAACAATACAAAGTAATTTAGTGTGGCATTCGATATACTTTGTATGACACCACGTTTTAACTTGTTTCACATTTGAAGCAAATTAAAATTCTTCCATCTGAATAGAATTTTAATCCGTTATATTAAGTACAAGTTATGATTTAACGATTTCTGTTTTTTTTTTTTTTTTTTTTTTTTTTGACAAGTGTAGTGCTTTCAAAAACTTTATTTAAATATTCTACTTTGAAAATATTTCTTACAACGCTTTGAAGTTAAAAATTATTATTAAAATTAAAATTATCTGTAAAATCTATAAAAAATAACTAAATTACTGAAAGCGAAAGTACCAACATTTTAAATTTTATTCATTTTTAAGGGTATTAAAATATGTTTGTTAATTTTATTATTTCCAGACACCCCCATGACAATGTGGCGCCAGTTTGCAAACAAGTAGACAGGCACATAAATGCTATATCGCCCAGGGCCGATCGAAATATACAATCGGAACGGAATTAAAATAAAATAGCCTTAGAATATACCGTAGATATAGCTTATGCGAAATACAGCTTATATGAGATAATTGCATACACAAAAATTCTTTTTTTTGGATGTTTTGCTAGGCGTTTTCAACTTTCAAACTAAATCAGTTAGATGAAATGAAGTCTACCGGCTGCATGACAGTAGTAATTGAATTGAAATCAAGTTTTTGTGAAATTAAGCTCTAATGACTGAAAGTTCTATGGTTATCCAAAAAAGTTTTTGTTAAATTTTTTCGTAATAAATTTTAAATTTTTTGTTTTCATTGCAATGATTGCATGTATGAAAGCTTCAGTTATTTCATTTATCCAGTATTCATTTGTAGCATTACCTTAAAATATGTGTTCTAACTATTGTAAAATTACGATCAATTATTGCCAACTTTATTAGATTAACTCTTAATCTGTATTTTTTGACCAATTGAACAAATAAATGTTCAACTAGTTTGAAACTCTACTCGCACCTTTCATTTTAGAATGCAAACAAGCAGTGCTTGGATGTCTATACCGTCGATTATTCTACCACCAACTTTGAAAATAAGTGATCAATCAAGAGATAAATTAAGCACATTTACGATATCGTGATATCAGACGAATTGCGCACACAAAGCAAGTCGCAATTGGAAAATTTAGTATCTCTATTTTATATTTGAATCCTTCCTACAGGTATGCGTCAGAAAAATTTAGTACGTACTTCTGCTTACACACGTATTATTTTTATTAACTTTTCTTCATGACAGATTTTCAAATATGTGGCGTCCCATTGTCGAACAGACCCAATTGTTCGAGAAGGAATTTTGACTGGAGTAATTAATCGAATATATCTCTTCGGCTTTGCAATGTCAGAAACTTATCTGACATCTTTATTACAGTTTTATTGGATCACCTTCTTCTTCCCCATATCAGTGGCCGCAAACCGTGACATTTGCAAACAACCGCTAATTAAATTACAATCGAAATGGAAAACTTTTACTTTATGTTACAAATTAAATGAAAATCAAAACCACAAACTTGGCTAATATTTATCTCAAACATATGCACACACTCATCTGTACATATCCATAGAGACGGGTTGGGATGTTCTCATTTACTATTGGATTCCGATTTATATTTTGTTTCTTCACTCGTATAAAAATCTGTTGGCTTCATTTCATTAATCAAAGTTTATTCAAGAGTTTCATGCTCGACTTGACTCGACTTCTGGAAATCAGAATAAAAATAATTAATCAAATATTGAGTTTTTTCCTCTGCACTACTGGCGTTGTAGTTGTAACGAACAAGCAAAATATATGTGTATTTAATTTGTAGACTTGTATGTGTTAATTATTTTCTAGATGTGAATTTGACCACATGGGTTGGTGTTAGCTGGAAATAGATGTATATTTATGATCTGCCACTTGAACGGACTATGCAGAAACATAATTTATTTTCTCATGCGAAGCTCTGGTGGGATGATGGGCTGGCCTGGGTTTCCCCACCACCAAAGCCATTGCTGATATGATACACAACATGTTTGTGTGATAATAAATACACTGAGAATATCGCAGGCATTCATAGATGTTATGGCCAGCAATTTGACGCTCCATCAAGCATGGAGGCATGGAGTAAGAACAACTTATTTGTCGTACTAAATTGCTTAAATAAATAAGTATATTTAAAGCAGGCAAATTAAATTGATATTAACATTTCAATTAAATTTCAACGTTAAAAGGATTGAAATAACAACAAGGAAACAATTGGTCAGACTATTTTTGACTAATATTTTTGGGAATTTGAAAACATCCATTTTTAGAAATCTTTCAATGAAATGTTGTACAGGTTGGCGCACCAATTGTGGAACAATAAGAAATTTAAATAACTTTTTTTAATCACTTTTTTTTAATCATTCATTTCGAATTGTATAAAAAATTCGCTTTTATTTTATATAACAAATTGGATTTGAAGAAATGACTTTCATGCTCATTCACCCATAAGCACCCCATAAAAGGGTTAAAGTCGGGATCGCCTCAATTATTGTCTTAATGAAGTGCTTCAATTCAGCCAAATTCTTTGGTTCCGTTTTGTACACCCATAAAAAAAGTCTACAGTCAGGTCTGCTGACCTTGTAGGCTAATGGAAAGTGGAGTATTAATTTGGTTTGACTATGTGTGCACTTACTCTATATCTTGGTGGAACCAAATGCGATTGAAACGGGTACGTATAGTTTTGGGTGAAAAAAAAAACTCCTCCAACATTTTTAAATAACAGCCCCCATTGATCCAGCGAATAAACCCAAATGCTCCAGCACGAAAACTTTTCGACAACAAACTCGATGAATGGCGCAGAAGAGAGAGACCAAAACTCCATTGGAATGACCAGGCTTTTGAAGTTCTATTGAAATTGATACGACTAATTGGAGAATCAGCACAAAAGACCGAAGCGCTTGAGATTATTTTCTACGTGCGGTATATAATAAATAAGTATGTCTCTTCTAGTAGCCACCTAAATAGAACTTTTGATATTTAATGGCGTCATAGACATTTTACTCTTAAACTCAATGAGTGGGAAATATAGTTTAATGACGAATTCGAATGTCAGACTATCTGTATAACTATTTCGGATCCAGCCACGGATCCTCATCAGTAGACAAAATTCAATAATTGTGAACAATTAATGAAATCTTATGCATCTGAAGTTCTTAACTGAATGAGAATTCCTTCTTGATTGCCCAGACCCAAGAAAAAAAAATTGACAAGCATTTACTTATGAGAAATATTCGCAAAACTCGATTTCCTTGTTTATGCTAAGAAAAGCCATTGGCTTTCAAACAACGTTATTTTGTTGTTAGTTTTGCAACCAAAAATTCTTTTCGTTAATTAAGCTTTGTAAACAACTAAAATGATCTTGAGGTTGAGTAGATATAAAAATAAAGTTCTAATATGCAGAGTGAACTAAACGTAAACAAATGAACGTCAAATTGAGTTTAGACAAATCATGACTCGTGATAACACAAAATTCCAGTTTATTTTACTCCTGGTTATCAGAAATATCCATTTTATAATCAGAACTCGTAGTCTGTTTGGAATTTTGCCTCACAACGTTCGACGACAGTGCATTTTTTTCACTATTCCATAAGCAGGTCTTCTACAACTCAGTACAAGTCTTTTGAAAACGATATGACATACTTTGCTCATTCATACTATTCCACAAATTATTTATTTGTTCAATAAATAAACTCCGCCATTTACACATTTTTATATGCATAACAAGGTAGAAAAGATATACTTTCAATATAAAATGCCATAAAACTAATGCCAATACAGACAAAACTGAACGTAAAATTTATTAAAAGTGAAGACCATACGTAATTCTGCCAAAAAAAAAAAAAACAATCTACCATTCCACATTTTCTAAATTCATTTTTTTTTAAGCTCACAATATTTGCCAATGTCCAATGATATATTTAATTAAATCCGACAAGTTAAAACACAAATCACTCGCCCACAGTATTTCAATATATTTAAATGCTGTGTGAACATACACAATTTGATATCTATCATTCCTAACTTTGAACCTCAACCAGATACCTTCAAATGCTCCAAGGAGATTTAGTGGTTATTATTAGGGCCAACCATGTTAAATTTTACATTCAACATGAGTCAATAATTGAATACGATTCTATGGCTGTCCAATATGTTGAGCATTAATCACAATCCACTTATGACTAATTCTGGACATGTTCATGTCAGCAGAGCTATTCGTATTTCAAGTTAAACCTAAAACAATTAGCCCCCATGAACGTGTCAACTGAACTAAAATATTATTTGACAATTTGGCCACAATTGTCCAGACATGTGTGCTACTCCAACAATTGTATGAGTTGAAATGTTCATATATATGTATATATGTATGATGAAATATGTATACAATTAGCCTCACATATTCACCTCTGCACTGAGGAGTGAATGTTGTCACAATGTACGGGCAACAAATTTAATCTGTAAGGACAATTACCAAGACATTCGCACTTCATCTCTATAACATTTTCAAAGTGTGACTGTTACTATACATGAATTTATAACATCGGTACTTAAGAGTCTACAAGCAGACAGAATTTCCACCAAAGGACGTTTTAGCATAGATTATTACGGCTAATAAGTACAAAGTGCTCCCTGGGGACTGTGGATTAAGTTCATTCAACTAACATATAATGATGTGAAATTGTGATTTATGAACTGTGTGAAATCGTTGAATGAAGCTCTTAACAGGTATGGCAGAAGTTCATATCAAAATTCGCAGGAATTCGATAAAACAAAGTATAGAAAAAAAATTCCATATGAAATGAAAGGAAACATCTAATTTTTTTTAGTAATTTTAGTCTTTAATCCAAAATTGTGCAACTAAATCAAATTCAAATACAAAAATTTCATTTAAAAATTCAAATATCATACAGTTTTCATAATCATTAGGAACATTCAAACTTTCTAACAGGTAAAGAGTTTTACAATATTCCTGATTTGGTCGAATGTTATCATCTCAGATCGTACAAAGTATATATATTTCTAATCGTCAGGAAAATTATGCAGATGCAACTATATCCGTTCTTCCATTCGTGAGAGAAGTTAAAACCATCCCTATAAAAAATATGCATTAAAAAAAACTAAATATTTTATTGGAAAACTGCGTATATAAATAGGGTATAGTAAAAAGAAATCAATTATTTTCATGCCACATTAAAGGCTTTACTTTTTACAGTTAAAATGTTCCAAATTAGATCAGATACGCACAATTTTGTTCGATAACTTGTTGCCATTTTGTAGGTAATTCCATTCCGCCTCTCCCATAGAAACCCTATCGGCAAAAAACTGAGACAGTCCATTTTAAAAAGGCTTCTCTTGAGAGAATTTTTTCACCAGCAATAGCGATCGTCATAGACAGGAATTTCAAATGGTAGACACTTGGTCCCAGGACTGCAAGGACTACAAGGTTGATGCAAATTTCCGTAGCTAATCGCTGTCGATGTGTGGGGCCTGTTGTTATCCTGGCGGAGTAAAATTACCCTGCTGTTGACCAAGCTGACAGTTTCTGAGCCATTGTTGGCAGTGCAAGTCAGAATCAAGAATTTAGCTGTAAGAGAGCAGCTCATAAGTAGCAGATTATTACCTGCCAAAACGCACCAAAATCTTACTGACCCGTCAATCCACTATCCTTAACGTCGTAAATGACCATAACCATCCGCTGCAGTAATCGGTCGATTTTGTTCCGATCTTGCAGCGATTCGTAGATGAAAATTAGATCCATGAGGTTTTTCTACGGTAATTCGTGTGGCATTCACACATCGAGCTTCTTTTTGTGTCCAGCCCTATTAAAGTGATTCCCATGTGTTTGTTTTTGTAATTTTGAAGCCCATGAGTAATCGGATTTGATGATTTCCAATTTGATATCAACATTTTCGACTATTGGCCTATCAGAGCGCGGAGCAGATTTGACGTCAAATTTTCCGGAACAAAAATTGCGTGTTTTTCGCTCTTACAGTATCAGCCCGTCTTCTGTTTTTGCCCTATTACAAAACTCGTGTAGTTATTTTCACCAGTATTCACCATACCTTGCAGTGACGTGGACTAGTCACTACGACCGACTACGCATTGATATTTTTTTATTTCAGAAATGTTAACGGTTGACAAAGTTTACGTAAAAATCTATTTCCAAAATATTGACAAAAACAAATTCCCTGATATTCCATTTATTTTACCTTTAGACGCACTCAACGAGACTTACAGTTTAACGACGATTTTGAAAGTCACAGCTTGAGAAGCATCTACCAAACTTGTAAATTATTCGACTGCTCGAGTTGTTTGTCAAACACATCGAGGTGACCGCCGCCCAAATGATGGTTATGCTAAAGTTTATATTTGTATTTTCGTCATTATTAGTTTTTGCGATTTCAAAAAAAAAAAAAAAAATAAAATAAAATAAAACAAAATGAAACTACTTTGAAGGTAGTTGGAAAAAAAGAATGAATTTTTCGCCCATTCTGGAGATATAGACAAATTTTCATTTTAGCAATTTTTACATATGGCAACTTTTCTAAAACCAATTGGAATGTTGACTATTTTCGAAGTTCTTTAGTTTTAGCCTCCTTTTTACTTTACAGATTTGAAAAAAAAAATCGATAACACACGTCTACCGTGCGTCAGAGTGGCAAATCTAGTAGAAGCTTCCGAAAAATGGAGAGTCTACAAATTGATGCAAAAATACATATATGAAATATATATATTGACACAGAAATATAATTTTGCTACTGTTTGCCGTAGTCAACTTTGATAGTTATGTAAGCTTGGATCGGGTCCACGCTTTTTTGTTTTATTTTTTATTTTCTTATTATTAACTACAATAGACCGGTTTTTAATATTTATCGCTAAGCCTACAAATTGACCAGCGTGTGTGAATTCCCCATGTTCGATTTAGGATACCTCAAAAATGCCCACAATTTCAAAACGTTTTCGAAATGTCACTGTTTAAATATAGCCTTATTACAGAGAACCAAAACTAGTATTTTCCAACATATACAAGATATGGGATCCAAATTTGTTCAGTAACTGCCCTTACTTGAATTTCTTATTAGCATTTCTCACCAAAACCAAAACCTACTCCACCTTACTCAAAGTAAAGAAGAAAGAATTCAGCACATACAAATAAATATGGCAGCATATTTGTATACATATAAATACGTACATAAATTAGAAACATTGTCTTTATTTTCGTCGATATGAATCGAATATTATTTTCCCTAAATGACAGGAAGCCCATAACAATTTGCTTAAAATACAATGATTTAAAAGAATACATCATTTGTTTTTATCTTCTTTGAAATATACCTATACATATACCTATATATGTATAAGTTTAAGTTCAATACAGCTCTAATGAACTTGAATTTCTTTGAATTTCTGTGAATAAGCAATAAGGCGATTTATTTTTAATATCAAAAGCAATTTTCTAAAGTCATAGAAATACTCTTTTTATGGATTCTGTCCAATACGCAAAATTAAAATTACTTTTACTGTAGCCGTAAAAACACGTCATTACGTCATTGAAAACATAAATCATTAAACCCTGTGGGACAACAGAAACTAAAGGTAGGTAACAGAACATTTGTTAGGGTGAAGCGAACCCATAAACTAATCTAACTTCATGTTTCGATATCAGCGGTCGTCAACTCAACCTTACAAAAATTTGAAATTAAAGTTTAGAAATCTATAGGAATAGGAATTCATTTGAATACATAAATGCTGTGAGTATGTTAAATTTGCGCTATTAAATCTGTTTGTAGATAAAATTTGGCACATTTATTTTTAAAATGCTACCATTAAGCAACCTCGGGATTTCTCTGCATTCAATATTATTTCCCGATTGTAGACTTCAGTCCACAATTTCCTGTTGAAACCTGAATTGATTTTTTGCTTTAATTGAGGTTACTCTGTATGCATGCATTGTAGTAGCGTTATGTGAAACTTTCAAGCGGCATGACTTAACGCTTTGTAGCCATAGGTCATAAACTGTGAGGCGCCACCATCCTACAATTGATATTTATGTGAACATTTTAGGAATTCTGAGTCAAATTTATGCTACCACATTGCTACTAACACACATACACATTCATTTTAATCCTACAGAAAAGGAAACGAAAACGAAAACGAAAACGACAACGAAAACAATAAGCTTTAAACATTAAGATTATTACACTCATGGCATCTGAGAGCAAAACTAAAGAAGAAATACTTGTTTGTTGAAGAGTAATGCAGGAGAACAGGAGAAAGGATGTATGTACAAATGTTTAACTGTATTTGTATGTATGTTGAGATTTGGCTTTGTTTATTTAATACCTCTTCGCAAAGACAATCACGTCGCTCCGGCTCTTTGTTAATACATTTTGTGTGTTTGTCTATTTTTTGTTTTTTTCCATTTTTAAAACACATTTTTACTAAACCCCTTTCTCGATATACAACCATTTAATATTTAAAAACGATTTATACAAAACCTATTCACATACAAGAGACTTTTGATCTTACATTTAATCTGGGCACGGAATAACATTCTACGTAACTAAATTTATTTTGCTTTTATTCAAGTCAAATTTGGTATCTTTAAAAGGTTACTATGTTAAAAAGGTTGATATATTAAGATTGGCACGTTGCCATCGTAAAACCACTCACTTCATGACTTTTCCTTGCAGAGTAGATGAGCCTTTTCCATACTCTGGCAAAAAAAAAAAAAAAAATGTCGAAAAGTTTGAATTTTTTATAGCGTATAGTTTTTTACACATAGATTTTCGTCATAAAATTTTCGAATAATATTTTAGAAGTTTATATTTACGACTTTATATTTCTGAACATTTGTGAAAATTTATATTCTACAATATTGATGATTATGTCAAATATTCACTTGGCCGAAGATTCAAACATTACAATATTTTCAATATACTTTATAAATATATATATATATACGTATGTATATGTCTAATGAAAGCTTTTAATAGTCGTAAAGTGTCAAAACGTTAGATCCTTTTGAATGACTCTAAGCATATAATACAAAGAATACTTATAAGCTTTTAATGCAAGGGAATACATATTTATATACCTATATATTATTTCTTTACACACAAATTTCTTATTTAGTGAAAGAAATGTTTAAAGTTAAGTTGTTAATTGCTTATATTCGGAGTTACCTTAATCTTGGGACAAAATTCTTGGAATAAGTTTTTATTTTTTAAATTTATTCCAAAAAAGTTTTGTACATGCAGACATTACCAAGAGTTTCGCCCTCATGATATATCAGAGTAATGACAAACCAGTACAGAAATTGGTGTGCGGTCCAGTTTCATCCTTACAAAGTTATAAAAATAGGCTTGGTGCCAGAAAGGGAGTGATGAATCACTCAGTTTTTATTAAAGAAAAATTACTATGAATTAACGCACAATAAAAAAGTAAAATTATAACTTCTGCTTAGAAATTCTAGGGAGCCATAGATTTCTCCCAAATCGCCCAATTTGTATGAGAAGTACGATAAGAATAGAAACAATGCAGTCCATTGCCATTAACTAAACATCTGATTCGTATTGAATTATAATAAATTTAGTACAATTAAATGAAAGGCATGCATATGAAAATATATAGGTGAAATTGGCTAATTGATGTGGGAAGTATCAGAATCTGGGGTGGTTACTCAGTCGATTTTCTTCAAATTTCGTCAAACATTATAAAATAGTACAGTGGCAGACTACCAAGTACAAATTGCAGGAGGATATTGAATTTAGCTAAATCGGACTATTGGTATGACAGATGCCAACAAAAAAATGCGGCAATACTGTTGCTTTTCCTTAATGTTAGACCTACGTTTACCTAAAGTTTGATCTATAACACATTTGACTGAATTTAATGCAATTGTTTATGGGATTTGCTCAAAAATTCCTACTATTTTAGAACACTTTGCGTCAGTCAACTTAGATCTACAATAAAATGTTTCTAGCTTATATATCTTACAAATTGTAACTAATACGAACTGGTAGCTGTAAAAAAACAGACATAAATGCTTACGAATGGTTCTAGAGGGGGGAAATTATCAGTTTTGTATCTGCAGCCTACAACCAACATAGTCCAAAGTTTTATAAACCAAAAAGTATATTCTTGATTATATTTTTAATGCGCTCACCTTATAATTATTATCCAATATATTCTTAGCGAGTCTATTAAAATGTTTTTGTTTTTATCTACACTTTAAATGTGTTCCTAGGAAAAATCTAAATTTATGTACAGCCAATCTTCAGAATTTAACTTCAATTTAATTCCAAAAACATCATTTATCATTGAATTATTGCATTTTTTTTTTTTAGTTTTCCAACTAGATCCTATGAGAGGTTCATTGGCAACCCTGGTGCCGTTCGCTCTCAAGGCCGTAATGTTGACGAGGAATGAAGAGAGTCAGTCGAAGAAAGTCGCTAAACGTTGTAAGTTTAAAAGTGCTCTGCTCTGTCGCGTTAATCTAATCCGTTTTGTTTTTGCAGTTTTGCCAAGTCGAAGTCGGCCTAGCTTTTGAGAAATATTATTTGTTTATATTTAACTTTCTTTTTAAAAAAAAAAAAACTTTAACATCATATTATCAAATAAAAGTGAATTCAAACTATTTTTAACCCATAAATAAAAGTGAATTCTTACATAAATACAGCGGTTTTTTTTTTAATTTAGCGATATATAATATATTATTTCAATATATAGTAATAGTTAATGCAACACAAATACCTCATAGTACTTCTTCGGTATTTCGTTAACTTCTGATCTATTGAAATGGCACTCAATCATAGTTGGAAGCCCAAAACTGGTTTTATTTCGGCATTTTCAAGATTGCCCAATGTCATCATATAATGTGGTTAGGAAATGCTATTAGTTTTTTCAAATATTATATTTGTAGTCACCCTTTGCTAAAATAGTGTGTTACCCTTGGTAAAATAACCCACAAAATTTAGCTGACTTCTAGGAGGATGATCGTAATTTGTAGTATTACATATTAAATTACCAGAAAAATTATTCTTGTTGTGATATTTAGAGGCTTGAGAAAACAATTAGTGAGTTAACATCTAAGTAATGTAGCTAAGCATATCTTACTCAGCAAATCGTTGTTATGACGAATAACATGTGAACATTAGGCGGCCATACGGAAACAACACCCCAATAGTTATTTTCAATTATTTTCGAACAAAGTAGGTGTGAATGAAATATATGGAAAATGGAGAACAATTTGGGCATATTTCTTAAGAATTAGAATTAGGAAAGATTATAATTGTATTGATTTCATTGAACAGTTTTCAATTTTATTTTATTTCTTTTTATTAGAATTATGAGTGATGGCCAAATCGTGCGCTCGTACATTGGCATCTTACAGTAGCAGTTAAGTTAAGTTAAAATCTGAATCTTTGCTTTTACAAGAAACTCATTTTTCAAATTTTGAAAATAAACCCACATTACAGTCTTCCAAATTCACTAAATTACATTACGAAAAATATAAGACAAGTACGAATTCTATATATGCTTCTTTCAATGCAATGTAGCTTGCTAATTAAGTAGCGATCTTAAGTCGGCTATGAACAATGCAATTGATTTACATCTTCGATTGAGGCGTACCATGTACAGATGAAACCATCTCAAAGAAGTATAAAACTAAAAATTGGACTTACAAATTTGTGTTGTTACAATAAAATTAATGGCGTTTGTTACTTTACAACTGTTAAATGCATTATAGTTAACTCATTTGTTATTACTTTAAAATCGTTAATGGGTACAGGTTACAAACCATAAGTTTGCAAATCGCCATAACTGAGCTATTAGAAACTCGGTCTCAACCCGCTGGCAACAATTTTGTGTTAAACTGTGTCGTATTTTTACGAACATCCTATATCTTTACATGAATTTCTTAATGATTACAAAACTTCCTAGAAGCTACATGACAAAACCGCGGCTACGAACATATAATATCATACCTTCTTTTATTACTCAATATATAACCGCGTAATGAACCAATTGCTGATTGCAAAAATTCTGAAAACTTTCGTGTCCACTACACTGCAATAGCAAAAAACTGAAGTATAACCAAACCAAAATATATGACATTTCACAATGTCATTGTTATATTTTATGGTTAGTAGTAAAAACTATTACGTTCAAGTGCAAATATAAATTATAAATAAGGAATTGCCACCAAATCCAGTTTATAATCCGAAGAGTCTCTGCAGGAATCTGCGCATGCAAAATATCTCGTACATTTCCTACACATATATTTATACGATTACATGCTCCATTAAATATATTAACAATATTATCTTTTTTATGTTAAAGTCTTTTCGCCTCTTTTACAACTGCAACTAATCACAAAGGGGTTCATTTGCGTTATGCAGTGTAGCAGAGTTTCTCAAAATGAATGGTAATGATTACCTTTGAAGTAGGAAGAACATAACTGATCTTTTTGTATTAACATATGTTATGATTGGCCTGTTTTTAAACTTAGGGCATATTTAATCAGATATTCGAAGTTTTCTTTTTGGCAAACATTCATAACAATAATGTATGCCGTAATTTTCCAAAACAGTTGGAACATGCAAACAGTAATAATCATGATAATTGTCATAACTACAAATGCTTCTGCATTTATTGGAGCAGTTTATCATTTTACTTTTTTTCTTTTCAACCGAATTATGGCATCGGCAAAGTGGCTCACCAGCACCTTTGGTTTGGCAATTGCAGCTTGTAATTATAAGGATTCTGATAGCACTTTTAAACGAGTTGCTCTCACGCTTAACCCCCGGTATCATCGAATACCGTGTTGTGATTGTGTTTATTACATATTATATGCAAACCATTTGTGCTCTGTTACTGGGTTTAATTGGGATTAAAAATAAAACTCTTCATTATAAGCTATCCAACGCTCATCATATGCTTTTATTGAAAGGGGTCACTTGCCGTAATTGAACATCTAGAAGCGTCTATAAAAAACATTTCATTAGCGTTTTTATGACAGATTACTGTTTCCCAACGACATGGCAGCATCGAATGGTAATTACCTTCTGTCGTCCAGGTGAAGGAATATAAAGGATGTAATAAAAACCCCGGCAAATTTGTTATATTACGTATGAGTAGAGGTTATTTTGGTCCAGGGAAAAAGAACATGCTCATACAATTTTTCCATTCGTCAAACAAAATTAATTCACGGTAGGAAGAAATTACTTGAAAATTACAATGCGTGAAAATTTGTAAGCGACCGACTAGGATATTGAAAATCATTAAATATATATTTAATTTTATATATACATTTAAGGAGATGTCTTAAAAAGTACATCATCCACCATACTTTAGGCCATAATCCATGCTGGCGGTTATATAATCTTCAACCCTGCCAAACTTTGGCCTGCCTAGTTATTTCTATAAAACTGGGTAAATAAATGCAAACTGTTGCTTTTGTTTTTTAATTAAAATGTCAATTTGTATATTTTCCTTAAAAAAAATGCTAATATTTAGTTTAATTTCATTTTAAAAATTTCTTGTTCAATTAGAGAGTAGTAGATTCAAGGATGAATTCTGATTGGGCTTTAAGTCGTGAAACGCGATCCAACAAAATGCTGTTCTTTCCCCTTTAAACTCTCTGCATTCTTTAAACTATGCGTTAGTACAATCACATCATGTCACGGGAATAATAAGTATTCTTGGAATGGTGCCAATGACTGGTAAAATAAAATTATGCCATGAAGCAAAATCTATAAAATATTCACATAGAAAACTTCTTATTTCAATTTCAATTTCAAAATTGACAAAAAAATTTACGCTTTACGCTACTTTAGGAAAAAAAAACATTACATTCAATTAGATGGAAATGCTGAATCACTAAAAGTTTCCAGTAATAAACTTTCGATAATTTTTGATATATAAAAAGTCTGCCATATTCTGCTCCATAGAATTGTTGGCAAGAATAAAATGTTCAACCAGGAAAAGAAATTCCTAAGAAGCCAAGTACAACTAAAAAAATAAGCAATTGTTGAAAAGTTACAATGATTTAGAAATTAGGACAAGATAAAGTTGTAATTTACTCATAAACGAAATAGCCGTTTTGTTCATTTTCAGTTTCAAACTTCTTTGGACAATCGTCGAAAGCAAACTTTCTCTTATCTACATTCTCGTTATCTACGTAAATGTGTTATGTTAAAAAGTTTTAAATTTCAATTATTTAAAACAATATTGGGATACACATATGTAAAGGAGTGTAGTGGCGAAAAGAAGTTCCTAGTAGGCAAATGTATGATGGCATTGCTTTGAAAATCTTTGTGGCTTGGAAATATAAGTGTCACACAAAATGTGAGAAACCTAAAAGCGGAATTTGATTGGCCTTTTTGTATATAAAGGCAAACACTGTGTTCCATTCTTTGTTAAATAAATTCTATTGATTTGTCCAATTGAAACAACATTATTAAGATACGAGTACACATCACAGCTGAGATTTATAAAATTTGTGATTCACATAAATGAAGCAAACGTACATGAGAAATCTGAATTATTTTTATTTAAGGCTGGCACTAACTGATGTTTTGAGATGAAACCCCAAAGTAAAAAAAATTATCGTGAAATTTGAACTTACATTTTTCAGTGGCAACGCCAACTTTTGTTTTTCGACACTGAAATCGGAACAACTTATATTTTTGCGTCATAATATGTTCGATAATACATTTGTAAATTTGTGTAATGAAGTAGTATTAAAAAAACACCATTTTATAAATTTGCAAACATATTATTGGAAATATTACGACGCAGTTGTTCAAATTTCAGTATTAAAAACCAACTCAAGAAAAGGCAATGCCGCGAGTAAGTAATGCCTGATGGAACTTTTTCTCGGCATTACCAACCGTTTTGTTTTGGTTTCCAACACTGAAATCGGAACATCTTATGTTTTGCGTCATAATATATTCTATAGTATATTTACATATATAAAAAAATTAGTAGAAAGTAATCAAATCAAGCACCTTCGAATAGAGGGCTGTGCTCTTCCAATAAGTTATATCGCAGTATAATGGTTACATGGTGAGGCGATGAGTCAAATCAAACTTGAGCACAGAATCCATTGATACATTGAGTTCAGATACCAAAAAAATATATTTTGGCTAAAAGCTCCACATATAAGAATTGTTCGATTTTACTTAAAATTTTGCACTGGAATTCAATGATCTTGGAAATAAAAGCTAAATCGAGACATTTATAAAATAAAATATTGTCTACTACTACCGGGGATTACAGGGTGTTCAAACTTAATATAAATACTTCAATTTGGGACCAGAAGTGACCTCAATTTATTTCGTTAACACCATTGCATTGCATTCACAATATTTGCCAAAACTATTAAGATTTCAAATAGCAAAATTGCACGAAACGTTTCAAAGTACAATAAGCAGATTGCAAAACATGTGAAAATCTCAGTAAAACTTTTCTATTAAACTTTTCTTCAAATTTCGAAATTTCGATTATATTTGCCGCAAAATGCGTAGAATCGTGGCTAAATCGAAACAATAATGTCGGACTTTAATTCATGAGAAAAAAAAGTCTACTACTACCGGGGATTACACATTTAGTTATGGTTGATATTTAGCATTTTTCCTATAACCACTGGTGAATCATAATATTCTTAAGAGTAGGAAATTAGTCATTTTAAATGTTTTAACTTTACTGACAAATTCGTTAGCCAAAACAAAAAAACGTATTTTATGAAAATTTTATAGTCGGATATGGAATTCCCAAGCGAATCTAAAAATAGTATAAATTAAGAGTTATTAACGTAAAATACTAACACTAACCGGTAAAAATGCTAATTATATAGACCGACATATTAAGGAAGCAGTCAACCATCTTGGCTTGTCTCGGCATCATGGCCTTTAACTGAAATCAGGAGAGTTCAATGTCTGTTTTACGGGTATTGAGATTTTTTCGACTAAATCACTTCCATGCCATTTTTGAGTTGTGGTTAAATTTCATTTATGAAGCACCAGCATATTGCAGCGTTAATAGTTGATCGGTAGGCATGGCAGTCTCAAATCACATCCTAATATTGATGTGTTTCCCAATAATCCCCACCCACCTCCGCAAAATTACTATTCAACAAATATCGAGCAAAATGTTTTGTCTCCCTAATAGTGTAGACTCATATTTCCCAATGGCGAAACAAGGTCGTTCACAGAAGATTGAAATAAATTTAAATATTTCTTTTAGTGAAGGTACCCTAAAGGCAAGGCAAAGCCAAAAAGGACTTTTCTTTCAGTAGTACTCAATAATTTTATAAATCTATTTCTTTTCTTCTTCACATCGCTATAAAATTCCCGAATATTTATTAGGAAATTAAAACTACTCATTTGGCGTTTCTTTTTCAATAAAACTTTAATGTAGTCATTTTTAGTATATTTATAATCAACAATTCGAAAAATGGTGCACTCAGAAGGCAAATTGAGCTACTGATGCCATAACATTATTTTCATGCTGCGGCTGACGAAATAATATACGCTAGGTTGGCTTGAATTGCATGTTTTGTGACATACATACAAATATACTCGTATGTGAATTAATTAAATATTTTAAATTGTTATTTTTGGCGAACTTTTACACGAATTTCTAAATATTTGACAACATATTTGTACACATAGTTATTTGATCAACCACGATTTAACAGAGAAATTTTCCAATTAGTTTTGGTTTTTGACTACAAATAGTTGTTCCAATCAACACATTTATGTATAATTTGGTTGAATTTATATGTTATTATATTTTCTTGCCTTCTCCTGAATGAGATATGGGAGAGCTTCCCACAGTCAGTTACAGCTTACACACATTCTACGAACCATTGCACAGCAGTTGGTCTTGTTCAAGTTATTAGCTAGATAACAAAATGTGCAAATAAGCCAGCGGGAAACATATTAAATATAATTTGATGTAAGGAGACCCCCTAAGAGATTTCTCATAATAATACAATAAAAAAAAAAATAATCACTTTTTTGACATAACTAAAATTCAAGTAAAGCCATCTTTTCAAATGTTGCTTTCTGAAAACTATAACATTTTTCGTTTTATTGATTTCCATTATCAATGTAAGGAAGGAAATAAATAAAATAGATGCAAACTCACTTGGTTTGCACTTTATTTTTGAATAGTCTCATTCGAAAACTTTATATCATGGATGCGACCCAGTCACAAATCGAATCGATTTTAAAACGAATCGTTTTTTCTGTCTGTAAACGTAAACTATTGTGTTAAAATACCGAACCGAACCGATAACCACACCATAATTAAAAAAGATTCAGTTTACGACAAATCGTTTTTCATCGAATGTTATGCCTCACGGCATTTCATTCAATAAAATAAAGCAAGTGGGTAGGCGCAAAAAAGGACAGGTGCGCAATTGAAATCATATTATAGCATAGTCGGCTTGGAACGACTTCAATGTATTACATTGAGATATAGAAACAATAAAACTCAGTTCATCGTCTTCTTTTTATAAGGGCTGGTATGGTTTGTTGCAATAGGGAAATTTCCCTGCAAATTTTGGCTTATAGGATCGATGAGACTAAGCTTAGTAAACCTATTTGTATAGAGGCTTTATCACAGCACGTATCGATGTAAAACATCTCCATATAAAAAAAAGTATTCGTGAAATTTAAAGCTGAATTTTTCCATCAGAGAGTACTATGTTTTTCATGAGGATAATTTTCTCAAATGGCAACCCCAACCTCATTTTTTTATTTTCAACACTGAAATCGGAATAATGTACATTTTTACGTCGCAATGTGTTCGATAATACATTTATAAACTCGAAAATGAACTAGTAATAAAGACAGACGCAACTTAATAATTCTTTAAATATATTGTCGAACATATTATGACGTAAAAACATCAGCTGTTTCGATTTCAATGTTAGAAATCAATACAAGAAAAGCTGGTAATGCCGCGAAATTTTTTCACGAGCAAACAATGTCTCGCGGAATTTTTCCTTGTGGAAAGAACATAACACCTAGCTTAAAGTGGAAAGCTTGGAGGGTTCATTTGTATGAGTTTTATATGAAACCATATAGCGGTCCGTTCCACTTTTTATAGCACTCATTTCAGATCCAATTAAATGTGATCAAATTTCAATAAACTCTGACAAAACAGAAAACTCATGTTGTTTTTTTACTCTGACACAAAGTTACGACATTTAAATTATTTTCCTATGGTTAAATAAGATAACAAAAAACAATTTGAGATTTGATATTGAATAACTCAGTAACGGTGATCTCAGCTGGCTCTAGTTTTCGATATACGCAATAGGTTTCTATTTTTATGGATTTTGAAAGATTGTATCCTTCACCAATGCTTCTGGGGCAAGAAGAAATTTATTGGGTTTAATTAAGTTTGGTGACGATTTTATAAGCATCATTAATTTTGCTGTATTTTTCTTAGTTTTCAAGATATATTTCAACACAATTTTTAGCAAGGTGGCCATATTTGAGATTTATTTTGAACTGCTAATTGCCCAACTAAGCTGTATACAGCCCTTACGCCTTCTGCTGTGTATGTAAGCCTTTTGGGATCATCGTCAAGTTTGTAGAATGTTGGTTTTCAATTATGGGAAAATTTTAAAAACAAATTTCTTACGACAGCAACTCAATCAGAAATTTATAATATGCGAAATAATTTATCCAGTTTTGGAAAAAGCTATCTAGGATTTCCCAATATCAATTTTCAATTTTATTAAATATAGAAATAACTATTTTCAATTTTATAGATGTGTTTGATTATATAGAAGAACCAAGATATGCGTTTTGACTTGACTTATTAAAAAGAAAACCCTGAAGTGTTTGTCCATTCTTCCGACACAAAAAAACTATAAAATGAACATTTCTAAACTCTTTTAAAAAATCAATAAATTGTGTCAAAGTAAATCGGTTTCTAATTAACTATCCATATGAATTTAAAGCACTGATCGGGACCAAAATCAAGCATAGAATGGACCTAAAAATCATTTTATTGGCCGAACTAGTGATCCAACGATGGCATAAACCATACAACCAACTCAAAATTTCATAAGGTTTCCAACGAACGTATCATATAAGCGTAGCGTAATATGAAAACAAACTGCCAGTGTAACACTTGTGCCGTAGAGAAATAACTTAGCAAAAGACCGTTTTCCAAATTAGTTGCAAATGCTTGTCAGGAGCTTTGAAACGCAAACTCATTGCGAGCTTATCTGAAATGCACAAAGTCCCCGCTGAAGTGCGACGCAACGTCGCAACATTAAAAGAAAAACAAGGACATGAGCTGAGGAGTCATTAAAAAAAGTCCTCCGACAGAGTGTGTGGTTAGTGAGTGCATCGTTAATTATGCGAAGAAGCATAACGCTGCACAGTGATTTTGAAGCTGCACTTATTGCAAAGCAATGCATTTTCACACACACACACACACATTTTATTTGGAAACATTTGTTGGTGCTGACATACGAGTATATTCGGGAGTGAATTTGTAACTGAAAGATAAAAGTGTGTCCTTTATTTTTAAACTATTTAAATGTCTAGTCCATACATCACAATTTATTGTTAGTTTTATGCAATTTATGTTAAATTTTACACTATTTGGAGAACACGGATCCCAAACGCATTGAAATTCGTGAACCCGCCATGAAATTTTATCCCATATTTATCTGCTTGAGAATCGAATCATGTTTTGCAAAGTTGCCAAATTATAAGAGGACTATATGCAACGAATTTGGTTCCAATAGGGCATTGCTTTTTACCCAGTTAGGTTAAAATCTTCTGAAAGTATAAATTTTTCACGTCACACATAACTGTAACAGAGGTGAATACATTTCAAAGTACCCCAAAACCCTAAACAAAATGAACACATTTTGTCAAACTGAAAATTTCAAAATTGTAATCTCAATGTCGTTCTGGACGTGGTCATCGGCTATAATAACGTCATTGTCAGTACTTTACGCAGATTTATCACTAAAAATTTCAAAATTGTAATCTCAATGTCGTTCTGGACGTGGTCATCGTCTATAACAACGTCATTGTCAGTACTTTACGCAGGTTTATCACCATCAATTTGAAAGGTAGATATAATAAATATGTATAACTAACACGTACAACAAAACATAACCGTTTAACCGCCTCTGAAAACGGTATTTAATACAATCAATGTATTTGTTAGCAAGAAGAAAAAAACAAATTCCTTTGCAACCCACGAGAGATGTTGTTGTACTCAATAAGCTTACACGCATTCAATTTTTAGACTCCTCTACAGAGCTACTTCGAAGGATAGATTCCGTAAAAATTATTTCAAACCAATGCTGATTTTATTCTGTCAGTGGAATTGATACAACTCTGCGGAATCAAATATGCATTGATATTGCTGCAGTTTTCTCAAAAATTTAGGAAGAGTCCTCAAAAGTGGGTTTGGTATGCAGCTGAACCAACCTATTGGTATCGACAAGCAAAGAGCCTACTTCTTAGAGGCCCTACTTGAACTGCATGGCCCTCTCCGGATAAAAAAAAGTCGACTATGCCAGAATGCTGTAAAGTTCAAGATAGTTCTCTTCAAAATATACATAATTATTATAGTTAACAAACAGTCTCGGCGTCGTATGAATTGAGTTATTTGAGCTCTACATCGACATCGATGGCGTCAAGCAGCGTAAAACAGAACTATTAGCTGCGCCATGTTATGCAGATGAACTTAAATGTTTCAGCACGAAAAGTCGTAGACAAAGAAATCGGCAGATATTACAGAAGAGGGCGACCAAAGATCAGTTGGAGAGATCATATCAAAAGATATATAATGAAAAATTAGGTTACTCTGAAAAAGTTGCCAGGAGTGCTTGCAATACTTCTGGACGTCCATAATAGATAGTAGTTTCCATCGCTAACATCTATATAACTAATTTTATGTACATTTTTTAGGTTTCTAAACACTACACATCTTGGAACTCTTATTAAAATTTTAGTCTATTTCAATAGTTTTAACAACCACATGGAACAACAAAGTTATATTAAATAATTGGCTTTGATTGATGATTTCAATAGCAATAGAGTCATTATGGGAATAAAATATCCATATTTACATTTAACATATATTTTCTTCCAACTCTTTCCAACTTTAAGTGGTCGAACCATAATGCTGTGCCTTCCAATTGCAAAGTAGATTATTTAAACCGTTCATAAATTGTGGTATCTAAAGACCGGATCTTGTCATTATGCCTCGTTTCTCAACTAACCAAAAATCTTTAAATTGAATTTAAAATATTCATAGAAATCATTTGTTTTCCTCTAACGTTTATGCGTATTATCAACATTTTATTTTGATATTAAAAGCAAATGCTTTGAATTATTTGAATTTCTAAAAAGTCTTATCCTAATACATACAGTCTGACATAAATTTCAACAATACAGCAGCAATAAGCATTTAACAATTAATCACCCTATTCCATGGTAATGTGGTTCAATACACAATAAATCCTTGTAGTTAATGTAGAGGGTTACCCATTTAGTGGTTTTAGAACCAGCGGTCTAGCAAAACTGTCAGCTATTAAATACCTGTCAACTGAAGTGTTATTTATTTAGTAATAGTTTTGCTATTTACGAATGGGATTTGTTTAACAAGCGAAGGCCGCGCAAAAACAGTTAAAACTTATTACAAAAGCGGTGATTCAAACATGAGCTTTCAATCAAACGGTGAAGCTCATTTCTCACTCGGTGGTTATGTTAACAACCAAAATTGTCGCATGTGGGACTCGAAGAACCCAGATGTGATTGTGTAAAAGCCATTGTATCGGAAAAAGTGAATATTTGATGTGCGTTATGGTTTGGAGTTGTCATTGGGTCATACCTTTTTCGAAAGCTACCACAAAAGGATTCACTGCTGCAACCAATCCAGAGGCGGTCGTTTAAATAACATTGTATTTCGTACATAATGCAAGACCCAAGCATTACAATGAAATAAAAGTTACATCGAAATCATAACTGTGTGTGTGTTTTATTTAACTTTTATTTATAAAACGAAAAATGGATAACCCTTTATGTTTGAATAACTGATACTCACCAATAATTATCCTTCCACATCACCATTCCCTCCACTTAAAGTGTGGATGTTAAATAAACCTCCCACCCATCGGCCACCCTCAAACTACCCTAATTTGCTATCATGCCATTCTGTCAGAATAAATGGAAAAATTCTTAATAGGCTTATTGTGACGTTGTGAAGTGATGTAATGTTAACGTCATTTCAGATAAAATCGATAAACATCCTGAACATAACATAAACCTAAACAAAGTGTTCAATACAACGATAATAACTTTAATAACGAGCATAAACATTTTAGACCATTCCAACTTGCCAAGGATGAAAGAAATGTTCCCCCATTGCTGTTGTTGAACAACAATGGAATGGAACTCTGTCTTGGATTATTTTATGATGATGATTCCCAAACTGTTTGGTTCTTAGTCGATCTTTATGTAAATAATAAATTGTAAACGGACTGGAGATAATGAGATAATGAAGAGTGAAATCTTCAGAAACATGTCTTCTTTTCGAAAATAAAAACCATTACCAAGTAAAAATAGGTTAACTATAAAATTTCGAATCTTTAAATTTTTAATATGATCACAATGAAATGTTTCATACATTCAATGGATTGCTTCACAACTAGTTAGTACACCGGAAGTTAAAAACATTTTAGATATAAAATTTTCACTTGAGCGTAGCTACGTTACTCTTGAAACCAGGAGCATTGAAGCCTGTTGTTCGAACAAATGGTTCCAACATGGTTCCTAATTTCAAGGTTTCCTATGTTCAGCAATTGGTAGGTAATGGAGTTAACTTTAAGAATATCAAGAAAAAAAATATAAACTTTTACAAATAACTGGTAAAATTTTAAAAGAAAACCTGAAAAGTTACCATTTTTCTAGATGTACATGTAGTTTTTCCCGCTGGACATTTTCAAATTTCAATTTAACTTGAGCTCTAATTTAAATTGTGTTAAACAGAATGAATGTATATAATTTATATGTTATGATATAAAAGTTTAGCTGGTACAAAATATTTTTTTTTTTTTTAATGTGATGATTTTTTCGCCTCTTACTAAATTCGATTTTGGGCACAAGAAAAAATTGATTTTTTGAATTTATGTCAATTTGTTTTTCGTTTATTTCAAAAACAATTAAAAAATAATACAATCTGCTAGAAATAGTATTTTGTATTACCATCCAAATCCATACGTGTTCAATCATTACAACATAAAATTTCAAAAACTCGCATCAAACATCCCGTAGACAGTCATTTAAAATCAGATTTTTCCATGAGACAAAGTTATATTCGATGGTTTGACAGAAGAAATGTCCCAAAGCGTTAAACTGTGATTTTGCATTTATTAACTCCTAAACTGGATTCGACTGAACGAAAGGATGTCCTGTCTGCACAAAACAGCCAATCCAAGTGCATGTGACAACTGTCATAAACTTTGCACCTTTATCTATGGCTGGTCATTTAGACAGCATTGTGAAATAGGCCATGGCCAATTCTGAGCAATTTAATTGTGCCCTAACCATCCACGAATAACAGATCGACTGATACCACTTTTCGATGTTTTGAATGTTGTCCTACAGGGGGAAAGACTATTTGAGGTGTCCCTGTAAAACTGATATATCTCTGCCAAAGTACACAAACTAATTAGAAGCCCTCAGCGACGATAGGTAAGCACATTGCGAAGCCATCTCATCTCTTTAACATCATAATGCATGTGATAATAAGAAAAACTGCATCAAATGCAATAAAATGATGATGATTAGCTGTTAGTTACATATATAGTTACATTTAATGGACAAAATATTACGTGATTATAGATAAATTGCAGTATTCAGTAGTTTCATACATTGAGAAAGTGTGAGCGTAAGTCAATTTCACGATAAACGGGGACTAATAAAAGAATCCATACGCTGCACATCGGTCGAATATTGCATAAGAATATACATATATTAACCTCGACTCTATTGTATGCAAAACGAACACTGCCAGCCTGGAAATGCAGTGAAGAATCCTGCTTGCAAAATGATGCCACTTTAGATTAGGCTAGTTTTTTAAACAATAATTAACAAAAAAAAAAATCGCCCCAGGCACTGATATTCTGTTTTATTGATATTTATTTAGTCAACATGCATGGAAACCTGTGGAAGTAGTTATAGCGTTGAAGTTTTGGAAATTGTCGAGATGAAATTAGTATGCAAAATGTGTGAACACCACAGTTGAAGAAATATTTCATAGAAGAAATCATTGATGTAAGAAATCATTGATGTAATTGTGCGCTTCCAAATATGGTGAATAAATTAGAGATGCCCTGTTAGGTAAAAACACAAAAATACTTGTTAAATTTTAGACTGGTGTACGCTTTTCATGAACAACAAGACCAATTGATTGCACGGTGAACAATACCAATGACCACAAAGTTATAATTTTTTCACTTTTTCCAAAAGAATAATTACTTTATCCCCACTTAATACAGAATCTTAATTTCAGTTAGCATTAATAGAATACAGAACGTCATTATTTGTGGCAATCATTCGAATATTTTTATGAAGACAGCTAAATTAAAATAGCAAATTCACTAAACGGCAACTGGTAATGAGAGATTAAAATTACAAATAATGTATAAAATTGTAGGCATTTCTAAGTTAAACCATTTGGGGTAGATATTTTATACCAATTGTTGGTGCAAAAGGGACTTCTATTGGCAAAGACTCCAGTTGCCTTTTGCCATCCCCGGATACTTTACTTTACTTGCAAAAGGCTAAAGCTTCTTAGTTTGCCATATGCCGCAGAAATTTTACAATTCCATAGCATTACTCCAAGTATAATTTATCCTTTTTACCTTTCCTGTCATAAAATGGAAAAGAATGCGTCAGCAGAATAAGATTAAACTGAACCAGGTGCCAACTTTAAACCACAACAATACTATAATATTAAATTCATATCTCAACAGTTGTTTGTGATTTCATTTAGATGAAAACCACCCTATCCACTTTCCTATCCGTTTGTATAGATAAAGATTTCCATTGGTAATTTTTTTCTGGATGTTGCAGACGCACGCAAAATGAGCTGTGGTTTAGCTTAGTAAAACACACATGATTTCCCAATTCCATTCGGTTGTTGATTAACATAAAGTCCCTACCGTAGCCATTTATAAAACCAAATACCATAAAATGATCGGCATGTTTTTGGAACAAAAGGGTCACTTTTTCATTCGACAAGTCCATGTAAAGCTCAATTAATTTAAGTCACTCCAAGGTGATTTCCAATCAAGAGTCCCATGTAAAGTCAATAACATCAACATCAAGCTGAGACACCGGTCAACGTCACAGGAACTAATATAGATGTTCTCTTCAGCGTGTATTTACCGAAAACTCCTTCTAGTGTCCAAGAAAATTATAGGATGGCTGAACATTTATGCAATACGACACACAAACACGATGTTCCCCGATACCAAAAGGTGTGAAAAGGAGTCAGGTAAAGTAAACACATCTATTGATTTATTAGGCCAATTTCAAGGTTTCGTGCATGTTTGAAATTGTCAAATATAGAAAATGATTGAAAAAGTGTCAGCTGTTTGTAATTAGAAGTTCTAGGGGAAATTTTCACTCATACAAACTGCAACTTTGTTCGCAATTATAATAAAGCTTTCGTAAATATTAATGGATTAAGGGCTACATAAACCTCACTAAACCCCTTTCAGTGGTTTGTGATTCTGCCACCCAAGCTTCTTTAGCATAGGTCTTATTGTCGATATTAAAACTAATTGATGTTATAGATTAGCTGTTGCTCATTCTTTTCTAAACCTAAATATTGTTCAAATAAATGTTGTAGTTCCCAATGCCAGAGGGTTTTCCTATTTGTTTCGTTTGCAACAAGACTATAACAAGAAATAAACAACTTCTGTCTCTTTACTAAATCGGTATTTTAATTATTATTCATTGATTGGTACTGGGCATCAGCGAAATTTTATTCTGCCGATTCATTTAAACTTCTGCCAACTCACACTAAAATTTCATTATTTTTGCTCCCATTGATGGCGTAATCTGGATTTTATTACTTTGTGCAGAAACACGACAATTGGTGGTTTACATGTTGTATTCATTTCACTCAGTGTTCTTCTTGAAAAATTGTTTTCTGCATTTGCTAGAAGAACAAGAAGGAAATAATTTTCAACTGTTTTCTGCATTTGCAAGCTGTGGCAACAACAGCGACAGTAATGGGTGAGCAAATGAATACAAAGTTTTTCTGTTTTAAATTGCATTCAGCTGTTAATATTCGATGGATGTTGTTCGTAATTGCAAAATTGTTGGTTTTATTATAATGGACTACCAACCAGTCCAAAGGCGCTTTGCGACACGACTCCTAATTGAGCAATGGAAAGACGAAGAAAAGATTGAAAAATAATGATAGTGGACTCCCCTCTAGCTTAGAAACTTATTTAATTGGACTGATTACAATCACTTCGTTCACAGTTTTTAATGCTTCACATCATAACAATAATTGTTGCGAGTAATTCCATTGAATTGGTAAAATATATGTCGTTAAAATTCAACTAAGGTTTCCTTTGGTAGATATAAATATTAACACATAATATGAATGGTTTGGCAATGATTTGTAGAATTAGTGTCGCCAGTTCGATACGATATTGTGTTATAAAATAAAAACACACACAAAATCTGCTACATTATGAGTTAAAGTCATGAGTTCTCTTATGACACTAAACTTTCATCGATAAGAAATCGCTGCTACATGAGATGGTACTCCATAAATAACACATTTAGTAACTAACGTAGTCACCATTCATATTGCATGTAAGGAATTTGGAGAGTTTCGGCTTTTCTATTAGTCACACCAAATTTTTATAGGGATTCAACAATTTAGCCGTCTCAGTTAAAGCTGGATCATCCTCTTTATCGTCATGTAATGTATTAAATTCATTTTTCGCGATGGAACACTTTTATCCGTTTCTGCAACATGCAAAATCCCTTTAATATGCTCGAAGTTACTAACAAACATGCAGTCAGTTCGTGTAATATTATAAATTTCCAATTGACCAAAAAATTAAATACTATTTGTGATAGTCTTAATTTTCATTTACTTTAATTTTTCAGTAGATCGGTCGAAATGGAGGTGGGAAAACATAAATTTGAGAAACAGTGTTGGTAGAGATTATTAGTACAGCAGTAGACTAAACTGGCCATTCTTTACAGATTACACAATCCAGTTCGCTATGGTCCCTCCGACTGGATTTACCAGCAAAAAATGATTTTTCAAAATGTAACTTTTTTGTTTTTCTTACCTTCACTAAATGAACATTCCGGGAAACAAATTGCATATTTTATTTTTGTCTATAACGCTAAGCTGTTAATTTTCAAATATACACAGAGCTGGAAAAAACGCTAAATTTGCTGTCTTCGTACTTTGTAAATATTAAAATAGTCCCATTTGGAGTTCACATGCAAAAAATTATGTTGTTTCTGTTTTGTTTTTTCTTTTAGTTATTCATATTTTCTGAGTTGATTGGAATTTTATATGTGAAACTAGACAACAATTAAGCGGTTGTTTTTGATTAGAAATTTTGTTACAATTAATATTTACAACACATTTGCTACCCAGCAAAAAAAACTGAGAGTCATTCAAAAAGAATAACATTTTTATCGCTTCCATTATGCATATATGGCACAATTACCATTTTCAAAGAAGCATTTTTACACCGCTTCCAAATCTAAACAAACTCGGTAGTTCTTATTAAACTGAATTACATTTAAATACTATTAATTTGTTTGGATTCGACTGCCACATAATCTCAGTTGACAGCAACACTGCTTTGCGATCTAATTTCGGTCAGAAAACTTTAATCCAAAAACAAAATTTTATTAGTCAAATAAAAAATTGCAAAAAAAAGATTGCTTTTTCATTGTTATAATAGCTCTCTTGAAAATGTGAAGAAGACACATTATGATTACGCAAATGTTCATCACTTTACTCCAAAAATTGCGGTAAATTTCAGCTTCCGCTGATGCGCTTATTTTTCTGGTCGCCTACGTAAACAAAATTAAAGAAAGGTTAACTTGAAGCATTTCTTCAAATGAGTGCCATCTTTACTTTTTTATTTATAATTTTTTTTTTTTTTTTTTTTTTTTGGTTGCTTTCCTTTTAAAGATGTTTATTTCATTTGAAAAAAAAATAATTAGCTCTTAATTAATGCGGTATTATCAATTAGGATACATAATAAGAACAACAACGCCTTTTAAATTCAATTTCTTAATGAAAAGTTAAGTTAATCGTGACAGCTATTCAGTCACTCTCATTTTTCCTTTCCTCCAAGACATATGTCTTAAGCCAGGGTCCTCATTATTTAAATTTTGGCCGAGAAATGTGGTCTTCGGGATCATAAGGCAGTGGAAATATCAAATAGTGTGCTGAGCCCAAGCGCAATATCTTAAGACCGGTTCAGGGTTGCTCCGGAGATTTTTAAAGCACGACTGCAAATGGCGTTACTGGTTTTCAAAATTACAAAATATTCAAGATTGTCCTAGAAAATGAGTGAGGTTTGTCCAGCCAATTCTTCAATATCAATAAATGATCTTGAGTGAACGAAGGATTCGCCAACTTGATTCCTCGAATTCTGGAGTACCCCAAAATGAACTTATTTTGAAATGTTCCTTGAAATATCAGACGTTTCCTATTCTGTTTACATAATTTATTTACATGTTTATTAACAGTTTACAAAAAAAAATACAGAGATCTCACACACAGTTTTGCTATCAAACTCAATTCAATGGATCCGGAAACATTCTGTCGAGTTACCCATTTGGTTGTTTTCAACGTATTCAATATGTAAGTAGGATAAGGTTAAAGCATAAGGTTTGGTAGCATAATGAATCGTATGTAACGATTTTGTTCAATTATATTAAAGCATCCGTTCATTGAATGGTCAATCTAGAGGATATGAACCTCTCAAAACATATTTCGAAACATAATTATTGAAGAGATCTCACAATGATCCAAAGAAATTAGAAAATCCTTTCATCACCAAATCATTAGATTTTTTTTACTGAATTTCATTCAACCGGAAAAACATTCTGTACTTGTATTTTAAACACAAAATAGAAGACATCACAATTTTGTGAACCTATTTTAAAGTTTACGCTCAATAAATCTAATGTACAGCACAATTTTTGAGTTCCTCATTCAATATTCAAGCCAAAGGATTATAGAGTTACATGCATACGTTGGCCGTAAGTTCCTTTATTCGGCGATGTACTCCATTCTTTGCAACTAAATCGTTTTCAATCTCTTTGACGTGAACTTCTATTGCTTAATTACAGTTCGGATTTAACACATCAGTTTGCACGTAATGGAAGCAAGAAAGCCAGATGAGCTACGGTTAACTTGGTTATTTATGAAATGTCAAAATATTGAAATATTACATTTTGCGGTGTCGACTACAAATACAGGGAAGTAAATGAACTTCTATATCTGAAACATAATAATTATTTAATAATGCCAGCAATGAGGAAGTGAGTGGTTGGAAGATTGTTAGCAATACATGCATATATATGTATGTATATGCGCAATAAAGGCCCCCAGAATCCACAACAACATTTTTGTGGGAAATGTTATTTGCGATGGAATGTTCAAGCCAAGGATTGTTATACGTCATCCCAAGAGTGAAGGGTTTTGTGAGATTCTTTAGTGAAAAGGGATGCTAAACAAAATATTTTGAAATGCAAAATTTACATACTTCTAACATTCAACATTGAAGTGACAAACATATGAAAGTACGAGTTTTGTCAGGATTGGTCCTCTTGAATTGATAACAGAATTATTTGGAGCAAAAATGATTTTTTTTAAGTCAGTCGCATGGGCGTTTCTTAAATTGTAAGTAAAAGATCCTGTTTATCTATTATCAAATATGAACCTGTAACTTTAACGTTAACATAGGCATAGATTACGGGTCAATGCATCATGCCGCCGGACTGTTCCTATGACAAAAAGCGACCCTAAACATTTCTTATGAAATAAATATTAATAAAGGAAATTTATTACTTCTTCTAATGAATATTTTACATTAATGTATTCTATTTTAATTACTATACAATAGTTCATCAATTTGAAAATTTTCCCAAATTAACTGCAATTATTCAAAGATTAAAACGAATGTTTTCAATTTTCTATTATTTATTGAATTTCAATTCAAAACTCTTCAGTTCGAAGTAATGTACATAAATTAAAGAAAACACTTTTTTTTAATAATTAAGCATTCGATATAAAAATGTTGCCGTTTTAATTGCAAAATGTGAACCTCATATTAATGTTAGCATTTTTTTAATTTATGTTGTTTTTTTTTTATTCAGCAATAAGACGATGTTTTTGTTCTACAATCATCTCTAAAATTTACTATAAATATATGTAAATATACACAATTTCGTAAAAAACAAATCCTACGAATATCGCCATCCAATATAGCAAATATAAAATTTTAACTTTACAAATATTCTCAAACCTTTCAAAACTGTTTTCATTTTTGACCAAATATAAATTAGCTCTCGCCTGCCAATTATTTTAAAACCTCGAAGTATTGGGCAACAATTACAGATCGTACACAACGTAATGCTACTCTATTCTGTAATTTAAATCTTTATATAACATCCATAAAAATTTCATTCCTAACCACACCAAATAGACTAAAGTGCTGTGAATGAATTTCTAATAACTCGCAAGACTTTGACTTCCAAATTATAGTTAAGTGTTGGTGGTTTCACATTTGCCGAATTGTTCTTACTGAGACGGGACACTACACAAAATGGTCAAAAAAGTTTGCATGACTTTATGTTTTGATATTTGATATAACAAATATATATATATACAGGGTGGCGCAATAGAACGTGCATATTTAAAAAATAGATTAAAAAATAAATACAAAAGGTTTGGTTAAAATAAATCTAAGGTATTGTAGAGTAATAAATGGAGTTTATTTTTTAAAAATAACATCATCTAAATGGTGACCTTCTCTACGACGGCATTCCTCTAACCGCAAACGAAAATTATTGAAAACTTTCTTCAGTAATACTGGTGTAATGGCTGCTATTTCACCACGGATATTCTCCTTGAGCTGAACGATGTTTCTTGGATTACTACTGTAGACTTTGTGTTTGATGTATCCCCACAAAAAAAGTCAAGAGGCGTCAAGTCTGGACTACGTGGGGGCCATGGGATATCACCTCTTTTCGAAATCAGTCTGCCAGGGAACATCTGCTTCACCACCGCCATGGAGTCACTTAATGCGTGACAGGTAGCTCCATCTTGTTGGAACAAAGTTCTGGAATTCACTATTCTTGAACTTTCAATTTCTGGAGCCAAAAATCCGTCCAACATCTCAACAAAGCGTTCCGTATTAACCGTTTACGAAGAGAAAAGGACCTATTATTCCCCTGCCAGAGATTGCTGCCCATACTGTCACTTTAGGACTATGCAATGGTTTCTGGTGTTTGATTTTGGGATTTTCACTGTTCCAGTAACGACAATTTTGACGGTTTACGAACCCATTCATAAGGAAATTAGCCTCGTCAGAGAAAAGGATATTGTCAAAATTGGAAAATCGATTAAGCATTTCATTAGCAAATGCGAGCCTTGCTATGAAGTCAGACTCTTTCAATTCTTGTGTTAATTGCAGCTTATATAGATGCAGTTTAAGATCTGATGTTAAACTTCGTTGCAAACTTCGTCGCGATAATTGTAAGACAGACGATCTCTTGCGAGTCGACATTTGTGGATTTCCTCGTACTGACTCCATAACTCTCTCAACATTGTCTTCGGTCCTAGATGTTCTTGGGCGACCATTTGCTTGTGGTTTAAATGTTGAACCGGTCTCTTCAAAACGCTTTATCCATATTTTAATTAAATTAGCACTCGGAGCTTCACTAATTCGCCGTAGTCCATATTCAGCACAATATAGTCGCCTAGTAGCAATATATGAGCGAGAGTTCTCGTAAAATGAGAGCACGCAAAATGCGCGACGCTTCCCCTCGACGTGATTCATAGCGAATAAAAATCCATGAGCCCGCCAACCCAACGATGTAGGCGCCCTCCCGCCCGCGCCTTTTCTACCACGCAAAAAAAGATGATGCAATATGCACGTTCTATTGCGCCCGCCTGTATATATACAATAAATTATGTATGTGTCATAATCGTAGTCAGGTTATGATCCAAATTTGGCAAAATCTATCCAATAAAAAAATTCTCCATTCAAGGATTTCAATCCGCTGCTTAGGCAAATTAATGGCTTTCCGACTTTTTTTCAATAATTATCTTTATCTTTAATCATAACTCATTGATAGACTATATTGAGTCTAGGAACCACATTTTCCGTCTAAGTATAATCAGACCAAATCATTTGGCGGATACCAAATTTCGTGCTCCGACTTCAGCGAAACATTTCCCTAAAGCTAAATAAAAAACAAAGCTTAAACTTAATGAAGCAAGTTTTCTTATCACAAGTCATATCTGAATTGGATTAAGTGTTACAAAATATACCAATATATTTTGTGCCTTTTCACGGACGTGAATACTTTTACCATATAGAAGGTGTTTTATCAAGAAGAAAAGTTATAGGTTAAACTAGTTTTTCATTTGTGAATGATTAGTCGTTGATTTTTATTTTTGGCGGACGATTAGTGGAATAATAAAAAATCTCAATTAATTAATATTCACTTTACTACAATCTACCAATATTTATAAGGTAATAACATTTTTTATTTCGACAAAATGTCGAAATGTCGTTCCAAAATAATGGAAACAATTGTTAAACCCTTAAAGTTGGTGAAATCCAATGATTTGGCAATTGGTTTAAATTACAACATGTAAAGTTTATGGAAAATCAAATAAACATTTACATATAATGAATTTAGGTGCAGAACGTCACAGTTTCCGATATATTATTAAAAAGCAAATCCAAAATTAGGATTAGACTATAACCAGAAGTTTTGAAATAAATTTTAATTTCAACATATATACGGGTTTTTCGAAAAATAGTTAGATAAACTGATTTGCCTCTGAGTACATAAGTTTTACTTTATTTGTTTGTTTGTTTGTTTTGTGACCGATACATCACATTTAATATACCAGCTCCAAGAAGAGAAAATGCTATAATAATTCCATGTAGAAAACTGTCGGGTTAACAAAAATTTAACTACGACTTATCCCAAATTTAATGATCATAATAAAACGACCGGATAATCTTGTCATGCCTTGCAAAAAATGCTACTAAAAATGTTGATTCTAGTTCAATTTTGTTAAATACTCGTCTTATTAAATTCTGACATTTTATATTGTCGCAGTTTTTTGTTGTTGCTACCTTTATGAAATATTATTGACGTAGTTTTTCATTTTTACGCATCAGTAGCAACTGCTATACTTATGCCCATCTGCTTTTGTACGAAATCGAGGTGAATAATTGCGCTTAAAAATGTTTATAATTGTATTACCATTTAACTTGACGTTGCTTTCTCTCCCTTTTACGTTATCTGAGCGGCAGGAGAAAACTTATGCCCACTCTGGTAGGGAGAAGGGCAGGATATAAATGAAACGAACAAAAAAAAAATGGCAAAAAAGAGTAAAAAAAACTCGCAAGTTCCTTGGAAGCTCTTTTAAGAATATTGAGTGAAATATAGCACAGTCCTTTTCTACCCTTTTTTTTTAATATGAATTTATAGTAAGATACAGGAAACGGAAGTCGCTTCGTTGTGAACTCATTCTGCTCAGTGGCAACATTTTCATGTTGGCATAATTCAGATGTTGAACGTTTCTCTTATAGAGACTTCAACGAACAGTATCATAAATTAGGAATTTAAGAAGAATGCAATAATTTGTGAGTTTTAATTGTGATATTTTGTTCTAGATATATCAAGTTCTAAAAAACTTTATTATGTAGCAAAATTTCAATTAAAGTTTCTCTCACTAGTTTTAAGTAAAAGTTTATCAGTAATTAGCAAATTTAGTATACTCATTTTGAATATGTTTTCATTCCAAATTTACAGCAAACTTTTTTGTTTGTAGTGCAAATGATTATATATTTAACTAATCTATTTCAAATTTTCAGAACGGTTTTTTATCTTCTTAAAGACTTCCAAAAAATGCCATAAAATGGTTATCTGTTGTAGGTAAAAGTTTTATTTTTAAACAGAAAATTTGACACTGAGAAGTCCTTTTGTGAATTTGATTTAATAAAGGATTAAAATGGCATATAAGAATTGAAGCCAAAGTATTCTTTTCTTCTATATTAGCTTCCGAAATTTATTGCATTAATTTGAATACGCTAAATTTTAATTAACAGCAATAAAAGGATCTCTGTATATTTTAAACAAACCATTGAAAGGTGCAAAAAAACCGTCTGCCTCAAAAATTCGTATCAAACTGGGTATTGCAGTAAAATATAAAGTACGTTTTTGCTATAGAAGTTATAGGAACTTCTTTCTGAAATATTAGAAATATTACTGACATCAAATAGAGCTATTTGTGAGCAGGAAATAAAAAACAAGAGAACATTTTAATACCTTCATCCACGCACTACAACTGCCATAAATCTTTACGAAACCTCTTACAACTTGGCACAACCTAATATTTTGTCAGATTGTAAACAGATATTATTATGGGTTATATATGGACCCATCCCTTGTCGTGCCTCCCATAGAAATTTTATGATTTTCCGAAATTGCGTTTTTTCCAGTAACTCCTAATTTTGTATACTGCAGCTATCTGCATTATATTCACTGAATTGCTTTGTATTATCTGGCAAAATTTTAAAAAAGTCGACTAAGAAACCACGTCCCTTCTGATACATTCCACACAACTGACTGATCCAACCTATATATTCTTTGTTTCATGTCTTCTAAGCACTTGCATTGACTTCATTCAAATTAGACACATGTCAGGCATTTCTGCGAGTGAAAATGTCATACGTATTGGCCGATTTAGCGAAATTTAATTTTGCTTTATTAAACCTTAATGCGAAAACTGCAGCAACTTAGATATTTATTAAACGCATTTAATGCAGTACCTCCTCGTACGTTTCACACAAATTACCTAATTTAACACTTAATTCATAACTTTCATTCAATTGTTTCAAATCCGGTATTGCATATTAATTAATTCATTGCATTTGTTAATAAAACCCTACCACGCTTTATCATTTAACAAATTTCTACACCAACGCAAAAGGACTTTGCCTGACTAAAATTTCTGTACTGCATAATATATAATGTATTATATCAATGTTCCAAAAAGAAAATTTATCTTTTTGACTCATTATGAGATATGATATCAACAGCTTAGAAATGTAACAAACATAAGATCCTCTGCTTAAGAGGGCATACCTATCAATCAAAACTTTGAGGTACAATAATTCGTTAATCGTACCGATTTCCTAAAAAATAATTTTTAAATTTTTTTATGTAGTAGGTTTTAATAAAAAGAACAACCTACATATATACATATATATTTATATATAGTATATAGAAATGGTATATAGAAATAGTATATAGAAATAGGATCGAATTAGTAAACTCCTTTCTATGCCGAAAGTTTATAATACCCCATTCATACTTAAACAAGTACTTCTAGCTATTACACACTTAATAACCAATTTTATATAACATTTTTGAAAGTAGTTGTTAAACGATCTATATTACAGTTTTTGAATTTGCAAATAAAATATGTTCATTTCTATATGAGGGCTGCAAAAAAACCATGTAACTAACTATATGACACACTCCTTACAGGATTCGTGTTTCATTTAGCCCTTTGGCTAAGCGTTATCATATTTTTGCTAAGTGGTTTGGTTAAGTGGTTTTTTAGTGCTGAAAATAAGAAAGTTTTTTATTTGTAATCTTACTTTTAACTGTCTTCTTCATGCAACAGGCTCGTTACAATTTCGAAACAAACGAATGTATTGAAAATCTGTACGAATCGTAACTTCTATAATCATCCAAGGAAGAACATAATCCTAATACTTTCAATACCGCAGAGTAATTCCGTTTCATTGATTGTATAATAAACATTTTTGACTTTCCGTCTTATATGTAATCCTTAAAAGTTTACAAACTTACAACCTTTCCATCTTTTTCCTATTTTTAAAATTTTTCATATTGTCTACCTATTATAATTATAGAAAAATTAAATTAAATTAAAGATTGACATCAGAGGTCATTCAAACAGTAGGCCCCACCCATCCTACAATCGGATAAGTTTCTTCCGGGTTGAAAGCACAATTCAACACATACTTGGAAAACCTCTTGATATCAGTGTGAAAAATGTATTTGCTTCAATTTTACACTTACATTTTGGTTGGACATGTGTGTGACCTATTCCCCTCGACAGCACACTATGCTTTCAGAATCTCATCATAGACACGAGAACAAAAACACTGGGAAGAATACTATCATTCGTTCTCATATGTGTGAGGGCATGTCAGGAGTGTGTTGCTGTGTAAATGAACGAACATTTGAACCCACGATATAAATGATTTGGGTCGTCCAGACGATGACAGCAATATCAGCACAATATAAAGCAATCGTTTTTTCACTAATCAAATGAGCCAGTTTGCGTAGGCGGTGAGGCGGTGAGACAAGCTGTCATTGAAGTTTTTTTTTTACCACTGTGCACGATTTTGAAGTTAATAATAAGCGAAAATTTCAATGAAAATTATGGCTTTCTTTTAAAAGCAATAAAACCAAGCATGAACTATGTAGTTGCAAATGGACTATAAGAAAACATGGATCGGTATTGTCCATTTTGAATATGGCTGACACGTAATCCCTCAAAAAGTGCATAATCTAAAACTTAGTTAAAGTCAATATAAAATTGAAATTTTAAAGTTGACAAATTTGTATGAGAGCTGCGTTAAGACATAGGGCGACGTCAACCATTCCCAACAAGGTTAGTTCTTGCACCGATTTTTGCTAAAATCGACTCATAAATACTGCCTGTAACATATATACGAGTGTAATGGTATATGGAAAAACAAACTGGCAGTCAGTTTCAAATCTTTATACTATGCCACCACCTTACCATTTGAAAATGCAGTATTGCCTATATTCCATAGATATTTGGAGATCAGAATTTAATTTCTTAATTCTAATAAATATTTGTAGAACAATTTTTTTAAGATATAATGATCCTGTCAAAGTTCAAACAAACGATTTTGCTATGTTTTAGGTTATGTAACACCATGGAGAGTTTTTCTTCACCACTGAATCTGGAACTTCTCTTCTTCGTGAAAGCACATTTGAAACCTTAAAAAAACCGGTTTATCTACGAGAAATTCATCGTTTGTTGAATTTAATGAGAGTGGAGTTTCTGAGTATGGACGAATTGATTCTGAAAGTCGACTAATATAAATAATGGCCTGGAGTCTAAAAAATATTCTCCTCTGACATTGTTTACTTTTATTACCTTGCCTGCCAGGTGAATGTTCAAACTTACCGCACATCGTATAGAAGCAGTTACGTATCGCTCTTGCAGAAGGGGTAATAGAAGCTGTCCATTCCATAGTTGATAAAAAATAATAACCCATCTCACAGGAGAATCCTGTGTACAAGATTTCCATTATGTGGGTAAGATTGCCATTACTCGCGAGATACAAATTGTGGCCATTTAAAGAAGAATTGGTTTATAATTTTAAAGCTGATTGAAATTTTGCGAATACTTGTTAACGGATCATATCGATGATTGATGAACACGATTTTCATTCATATGATCATTAGTCACGTTTATGAGGATACGAACATTTTCAGTAATCAAATTTTGGTATCAAAATTTCATATTCGAAAATTTCGGGAATACCCTTTGTTGCAGTAACAGCTCCTTGCTGCGTCAAAGAAACAATTTTTGATGTTTTTTGCAAATTCCAAATTTGAGAAAAAAATTTTTGCGAATGCGACGAAGTTTCTTCACCGGGATTCGTAGAAAGTGTCGGGGGGAAGAAATACTTTCTGCACTATACAACTTTGTATAGTGTTATTTGATGAACAACTACTTTTTTACTCTTTTACCAACAAATGAGAGCCGAGAACCTAACCGACCTAAATAAACGCTTTCGTTCTTAAAATCGCATAACCTATCTTACTAAGTAGCTGGAAATCAACTAATTCAATAAATTCAAATCGAATTCAAAATTTAAAGTATAAAGTAATTCAAAATATAATATTTAACGGCAAAAAATTATTATGCCGTAACACAAAGAATACCGCGAAATTTAAATATTTTTCTCCATTTTCAGAAAAATAGAAACTCTTAAAAATTTTAACAAATAAATATTTGCGACTAGAAGTGTAAAGACAATTAATTGCTTGCAAAAATGTGTAATTTCGTCAACTTCACCAGAAACTGTATTTCCATGTACATGTCAACCTAGATGCAAAACCGTCACCTGTCTGACAGTTTTCGAACAAAAAAAGCCTGAGTAAAATGTACTCGTATAGATCCATCATCGTTAGAGAGCAATTTAGCCGACGAATTTAATAAAAACTATACGATCAGTACACCGGCTTACACCGTGTAAGGCAAACTCAAAAATATGTCCGAATCACAATAAAACCAACCAAGTTTAATTCTGAGAATTGAAATACTTTATTGTTCGGCCATGATCCAGTCCGATGGCCGCATGTACAATAAATTTATCAATGGCATTGAATTTGCATATATCAAGTCACCATCGCCATATCTTTCATATACGAGAAAACTCTTCAATATTTCACACAAGAAAAAAAACAAACAACCACATGAAAATCTCTGCCTCTTTCCCCTTGTTTACTCTACAGAGACGACCAAAGAGAAGATGAGCATCAAACAAAGTCAACGTCTCATATTCACCTGCTTACTTGACCAGTGTCAACAACAAACAAGCACGTGCTGCTGCCTTTACTATGACAATGCTCAACACGATGAAAAATGAGAGACTACTGCTGAGTAAAGCGCTCAGCAGCCCGCTTTGCAACTGGTGCAAGAGGAAAATTTCCCAAAACAAATGCCGTCTTAACAGTTTACCGCTATTTTTATTCTTATGTTACTTAACATAACGAGAGAGCGAAGGAGAACAAAATGGTTTAAAGGAAATTCTGTTGTCTTCGTTTGTTGGCCAACGCGTTTGTGATGCTGGACTTCAGCTGCTGTTGCTATTGCTATTGATATTGCTGTTGCTGCTATTGCTGCTGCTGTGCCGTGTGGGCTTGTGAATGCGTAGTGGAAAATTCGCAAATTCAGTTTGCTGTGTTAACTTGGCGCGTTTAGGACGTCCAATTGCAAACCGTCGCGTAGTCTTCTGCCACAGAGTGAGAGTGAATTTTAATTGAAATTATTTGAAATAACACAAATAATAAAACAAATTAAAATTAAACCAAAGAATAATAGTGATTATGAAATAAATCAATATTGCTTATTCTTAATATTACTGATGTCAATTTAAAATTTAGTCAAATAGTTTAAAATAAAGTTGTCCAACTATAAATAAACAACCCGTAATTGTTAACGTCATACTAAATAATTGGTAATTTAACTTCTGTGCACCCCTAACAAAAATTGATTTCAAAATAAATCACAAATAATTCAAGCAGTGCATATGAAGTTTAAGTGACTTATCAATAATTCTTGTTGGCGCTGTATAAATACTAAATTTTGGCGAATTTTTCAATTCTACCAAAATGTTTTTTTTTTTTTTGATTGTTCAGGAGAATTGAACATCTGTGATCGATGTTCATTTTTGTGCAGTGAACACAAAGTGATTTAGTGAATTTAAATTAATCATGTTAAAAGCTTTGGAAAAGAAACCTCATAAAGAAAAGTCGCTTCTTATGACAAAATGATTTATTACCCACAAAACAAATAACGAACTAATGATATAACTATGCATATGATAAATATGAATTCAACAGCATGACAGAAGAATTTTAATGTAAATTTACCAAAAAAAAAGAAAAAAAACATTTAAGAGGAATTTTCTTTTATTTGCACAGACATTTTGGAGCCTTGGAAACATATTTAAATTCTTTTACGGTCTGAAGGATGCCAATTGCCTCTGTATTATCGCCGCCAAATTCGAGAGTTTCGATTAATCGACAATAAATGGAAAAAAGAAACATATTTTTGTTATGGACATTGAGATTTTTTCTCAATAGTGCGATTTATTGAAAATAATTAAATGTTTCAGTGATGATATAGGCGCTGGAGGCAATAGAAGCCTAAAAATTTTTATGAAAATGTCTAGATGCGTTACTCGTTTACCTTTTCATACAGCTGATAAAATATTTAAACTCGTATTTATCTCTAGAAAAATTGAAATTTTTCAGAATATTTTAAAAAGTGCTTCCACTTTTCAAAAAAGTTTATTAAATTTTACAAATTTTTCTATTTATTCGGTAATTGGATGTAATTTATGGTGATAATTGGCGCATACAAAAAAGACCTATTCTAGCTAATAATCCTCTTTTAGGATCATCCAAATGATTGATTTTGATTTTGTTATTGAAAAATTCTAAAAATCACATTTTTTCCTACAAAATATACATTTTGTGTTAGAAAATGATGATTTTTACTACGCCATTATCTGGCGATACGTCGGTATCTACCAAAATTGGATTTTTTTCAAGTCCTTTACAGACATATATTTGCAATACAAAAATTAAAAACTGAAATTTTAAAAATTTTTAAAATATAAATTACTATAATACCTTTTATTGCACTTCTTTCTAATTCCACACCCCAAGCTATGATAACGTTTCTGAACCGCCTAACAAGCTAAGAACGACAAGTAGAAACAGTGTTTCAAATATTTATTTATTTATTTACTACAACTGTTACCAAACTCTGGCAATGTCAAATTATGCTAGACAGGAATTTATTTTTGAAGGTCTCTCAACACATTTCTTCAATTTTTCAAAAACCGAAACGACTATCACTTAAATCGGTTGTTCGAAAACAGCAAATTATTTAGGAAAAAAGAAAAATTGTTGTGCGGTTTTCGGTTTCTGTATTGAATAATCCACCTGCAAAACATTAGTTGTACTCTTATTGGAACTATCAAACCAATTCCCTTGCATCTCATGAATGAAACATCGAAGAGCTTCTCACATTCAGTGAGTTTATACGCATTATATTTTTAGACTTCCTCAACAATATCTATGGCTTAACGACGATTCCGAACATCACAGTTTGAAAAGGATTTACTAGACATGTCAATTACTTAACTACTCGAAGTATTCGTTACACCGAGGTGGCTCAAATAATGATAAGTGGCTGCATGCGAGGTTGAACCTACGATCATACGAACGATTGTCGTGTACACTAACTCATCGTGCCATAGTCGGTCAGATTATTGGAACAATAATTTTTGTTAATAGCAAACTGTTAATAAGAGGAAGCACGCGATATTAAACCCAAAGGCAGACATCGATTTTTATAAGCAAAAATTTATATTGAGTGTCGATTGTTTGAAAGATAATTTGTTTCAAAATGATGTTGAAAATCTCATTATAAATGGAATGTCTGTCTAGAAGGCAGCATGTTTATGTTGTCTGTCGGTGTTACCTCCGGCTGAAATGAGATCTTGTTTAAGCAAGAACAACTATAATTAAGACTATGTGCACTTGACTCGATGCCAAAATATTTGTAAACGAAATCATTTTCCACATTTGTTTGATCACGTTTTTGCTTGAGGGACATCTTATATATGTAAATGTTGCATGAAGTAAACTTAGATGTCAGTTATTGATGCCTCCTATTAATATATCTTTTATTACATCCACTGCAGCTTGTTGAAATAACAATAATAGAGATGATAGAGATAATAAACCAAAAAATAAAAAAAAATGAAAATCTATGCCGATTTAAGCAGATCTGCACGTTCACATGTCCGTCTGTCTGCTTTTTCGTTAAAAGCACGATAGAAACTGAGTCACTTGAGCCTGGGTAATAGAATTTCGCATGAAAATGTATAGTTGTAGGTATAGGTAAGTTTACCTAAATTAAGCAAAATCGATATATACGAATTAAACAACTCGTAATATTTCATTATCTTTTTAGCAACAACCAAACTTCTGGAATTATATATGAAGAAACAAAAAAAAATCATAAATAATCATAGTCATTTTGCATATAATTATTGAAAAATGCAAAAACTTGGCGTTTTCACTGGAAAAATAGACAAAGACGATATATTATAAACGGGAAGAGGGCGTTTTTTACACTTTGGTAGAGTCAAAGATAGGCAGTTCAGACCCAACCTCCATATAAATGGTTATTTTCAACTATTTTATCATCTAATCATGAAAATCAGTTTATAGCAGTTTAACTTGGCCACTGATAGATATTCGAATAAGGCAATCCAAATTATATAAATTTCCATATTTGTATGATTTCCACTCAAAAGTACAGAATAAATCAAAATATTATTAATCAGAAGCGGACGTTTTTGACATTTTCACTTATTTGACAATGGATCGTTGCATCTTTTACGATGCTATAGATCGCAAGTAGTAAATTGGTTAAGTGCGAAAAGATTTGCTTTTATGCGAACTAAACCAGGTTTTTTAGAAATGGCTCTTTTACAATACTTCCATAAGCTTTTTAACATTTTTATAAATCTAAAAATAGTAGTAGCTGTAGAATCTAATCTTTAACTATCATGTGGACAATATGGTCTGGCATTTAAGTTACTCATTTCGAGGTTTTTATAATACCGATTTATTTTTCACATTCCACTCGTAATAAACAGTTCCTTATTCCCAAAAAAGCCACATTCATGGGTCGTACTTTTGTTGTAAAAATAGCACGAATTTACAATTTACTAAAAAGCCATTTAACAGGCACATTTGCGACACTTTCAGACTTCCCAGTAAAATCTTGGTTTCAATTAAATTGTGAGTAGCCGTTATTACGTACTGATTATCTTATATTTCTAGATTATATAAGCCGATTAATTTCTATATTAGTCTTTTTTCATATTTTTTTCAAAATCTATTTTAGTCTTTAATAATCATATCAATTTAAAATCATATCATATTTTTATAAATCTAATATATAATTTGTATTACGTCTTTTATTTAATTTATATAATTGAACAGATTTATTAATCTAATACATCAATTGTTGGATATTTTAATTAACATATAATTGACCGGAAGGGTTTAAATTACAAACCAAATTTATAAATAAACAAATAAGCAAAAAAAGCAATATGAAAAATCGGAAGAAATTAGCTAATACACTTCTTAATGGCATCACTCTAATTATGGAAGTAGTTTACTAATTACTATACATGAGAAAAGGATGTTTTAGTTATTATTAAGAGTATCATCCAGGACAGTGTGCGCCCTTTGAACTTTCGACTCTGTTCAACTTTACACCTGTCTCTTTATAATTTTTCATAACCACACAAAAGGAGTTAAAAGCATTTTTTAGCATATTTTTAAACAGAGCATTTTAAATTAAATCTGTTCCAATTATAGATTACTCAATAAAAAAAAAAACTTAATAAAAATTTAAACTAATAAAAAACAGCATCTGTTATTAACAACTTAATGACTCACTTTTTGTCTCAATCACACGACATCCTCGTCCGAGTGGAAAAAAATATAAATAAAACATTTTCACTGGAAATGCTGTCCCAGTTCAAAGAGTTTGGTGTCATACTCGTATCATTGCAGCGAAATGCCAATAAAATGTTGCTCACGAAAAGTGTTAATCAGGAAAACATGTAATTATTGTGAAATGTTTAATCACTGAAAAATTTAACAACTCCTATTAATATTTAAATCAAAACACGGAAAATCAGACATACAAACTATTTTTTCTGCCAAAGAAAACAAAAAATAACACCAGATAAATGTAATCAAAACAAGAGAAACCCCGTTAAAAGCAAATCAAATAAAAACCTGAATATCTGTCCGTATCTAAACTACAGTTTCCAATAACAAAACATTTACATTTTAACAAAAAATATAAAAATATAAACATGAACAAGCATCCATAGAAATATTTTAAAATCAAAATAAATATTATTTAAATCAGAATTGTATGGATATGTTTAAATAAAATACATGCGATTTCAATACAAGTACAAAATGTTAAAATTACAAAAACAAGTGTAGTGATTGCAATGTATGTATGTATATGTATATGTTTCCATCTAACATTGTGTAGATGCACCAAAGTGGCGTAATAAATCAAACAAACTTCATCGACACCGCATTCACAGAAGCATCAGTTAACAATAAGAACTATTGGAATTTACAACAAAAACACAGCGTAAGTTAATGCATAGCAATTACCAAAATCCAACAGCAATTATGAACATCATCAACAACACAAATATTGCATCAGCAACATAACTTTGTATTGTTAGGCTCGCTTCATATTTTTCCAATAAATTCATCCATTCTACGGTCATTTTTTTTTTTTTTTTTGTTTTTGTAATTGAACATTTATACAATTCATTAAAACTTAGCAACAAAGAATCTCTATTGTGAATCTCAATTATGATAATTTGAAAACTGCGATAAAGTATTAGCCAATAGAAGAAAATGCTATTCATCTAAATGAAATATTTTTAGTTTCCCTTTTCATTAGCACCAACATTTACGGGTTGTGTTGATAAACCGACAGAGAACTCTTACAAATATGGGTAGTTTGTAATTAGTTTTTACATGTCGCCAAAGTTTAGTTTCTTTACTCGATATTATTCAGAATATATACATACATATATATATATATAGGTATATAATATAATATAATAAATCAAACACACAAAACGTTGAGGATTTTTACATTTGCAAGTTAATGACATCAAGAAGTACTGGAATTATTTTCCTTGATATTTTGGGGAAGCATTCGACAAGAATTGGCACAAAAGTCTCATTTTTAAACTCAACAAAATTGGTTATCAAATTTGCCTACTGTTCTGTCGCAATTATTGTACTCGATATACAAATGATTTTAAACTTCTTAATACTTCTTCTTCTTCTTCTTCTTCTTAAAACTTCTTAATACAGCGGGGCTTTATACAAATAATACTGCTATCATGTCAAGTGGAAAAGTTTTTAACGCAATTGTTTAAATTATGAGATCATCACATACGAATTTTCGCAAGTACTTTTCTAAATGGAAAATAAAAACTAAAGAGAGAAAAGTACAGACAATATTATTTCAATTTAATAAATCTCCTAAAAGAAATCCAATCATCCCATTGACTATTCAGGGGTCAACTATTCGTATTCAAAAAGTAAATAAAATATCTCCACAAAAAGAATAACTTTTGCCGCTGGCGTACCTCAAGGTTCTGTTCTGTCGCAATAATTGTACTCGATATATAAATGATTTTAAACTTCTTAATACTTCTTCTTCTTCTTAAAACTTCTTAATACAGCGGGGCTTTATACAGATAATACTGCTATCATGTCAAGTGGAAAAGTTTTTAACGCAATTGTTTAAAGTATGAGATCATCACACCGAATTTTCACAAGTACTTTTCTAAATGTATTTTAAAGAGGGAAAAATACAGGCTACATTATTTCCATTTAATATATCTTCTAAAAGAAAGCCAACTATCCCATTGACAATTCAGGGGTCAACTATTCGTATTCAAAAACTAAATAAAATATCTCCACATAGTTCTAGACAAAAAAATTAACATTTAAGGATTACATTTTACACATACGAGTATGCAACTGTGCTAAATCAAAAATCAACATTAAGCACGAAAAATATGCTATTGCTGTATAAAACGTGCATCCAATCAATAATGACGTAGGGCATTCAAGTTTAGTCAATTACATGCGATTAAACACACGTTCCAAAACTTCAAACTATTCAGAACAAAAACCTTATGATCATTTTTAACTTAAATAAATGTCATTTAACTGGAAATCTACACAGCCAATGTAAGTGAGTAAAATATGTATAATTTGTAAACTTACATGCAGATTCGAAAATCGAGACAGCACTATTCTAAGAAATTTTCATTTCTTAACACAAAATTTAAATTGTGAATGGGGGTTTTCCTCAATCTCTTTTAATATTTCAAACATTTCAATTAATATTGTACCTATACTTATAACATACTGCTAATGTCTGCAAGCAAGTGTTATATTTTCTTTACCACTTAAGATGAAAATATTGAATTATTAAAAAAAAATTAATAATACCATAAAACACAATTGAAATCTGGTGTATCACATTGAATAAATATCACGGCTTTATTTCCATCAACCACCATCTTTTGCTGGTATTTGAAAATATTGAATTAATGGCCTAATACAAAATTTCGTCTCTTATCGATTCAATTACAGAACTTGTAAATAAACAAATGGAAAATCTTTCTAAAAGTCTTTTCCATCAAACCAAATCCCAAAACAACATTCGTAGATTTATTGCGAACCCACAAGCAATTTGTTATTAATGATCTGTTGCCTCTGTTACTACGGTCGAAAACAATCTTTTGATATTTTTTGTAAAGTTTAGTTTTTAAACTAGGCCCTTCTTTGTAATTTTTTCTCACATCCGATAGTAATCAGTTCAACAGTTCCAGTGTGATTTCTTGCTCTAAAAACCAAATTTTTATGATAGAATTTTGAAACGTTTTCAATATGACAACAATTCTTGGGTTGCTGCAATAAATGCAAACAGTTTATTATAACAAAAATTCATTGTAATCATAGGATTAACCAAATTCTGACGAAATTTACTTTCACGAATTCATCTCACATAGGCTCCTCTTCATTTCCTCCTTAGGGCATCTACTAAATAGAAATATGAAATATTTTATACGGAAAATAGAAAATACAAAATGATTGCTATTCGTTTTGTTAACATACGTCTACTCAAGTATGGAAATATCAGCTGATTTTTATCTATATTGGACGATTTCCAAAATCTCTACGCAAATTAATTCAACTTTATTTTGTAAAACGAATAAACTATAAACAAAATTCTGTCTTTTTATCTAAAATTCAATTCTACAAAGTAATTTATCATCATTAACAGGCAATGAATTGTCTGTCAAGTAAAAAACATTTTGCTCATTTACACCGATTGTGTCTGTTTCGTTTCAAACTATAATTTAGAATACGACAGAAAAGTCTACTAGAAATATGTAATCTGTTTTACCTTTTCTTTGACCGTAACTTCAGAGCTTCAAAGTTGCCATACTTTAGTTGAGAAAATAGAAATAAATAATTTTACTAACGTGGCTACAGGTTTTGCTATCAAAAAAAGGTGTATGTAAAATTCTGACTCAAACGAAAAACGTATTTGAATTATATTGTTGTGTTGGAAAAATTTTTGTACTTAAAATTTGCTGTAACACTTTTGGCAGTTGAGTTAAGTGGGCGAATATGTCAATTTAGGCATATTAAAGGAAAATTATTGAAGTAAATCAAAATATGTCAAGATAATTGAAAACAAAGTCTGATCCCATCCATATCCATAGGAGTATACGACTAATAAGTGGTAGTATGAATTTCGGATATTTTCTCAAATTCCGAAGGAATTCATTAGGCATATGCAGAAGTAAGTGGAAATATTTAGTATTTCCTGAAAATATATTATTATCAAACTTTAGGTTTATATAGTGCAGCAATTTCATTCAAGATGTCTTCAACTAAATTCAGAGTTACATATATAATATTTTTAGGGTGGATCAGAAGCGGTACTGGGAACTCTAGCTGTATTTGGTTTCTGTTCAGAATAAAGTTAGCCCCCTTGATTTCAATATAATGGTGTAATGTATAACGTTAAATAAGGCAGCCTGTGATTTTTTCCTTAAGAATACAGCCTTCATTTTCTATATGGCAGTCAAATTTAAGGATTTTATAATGAAGACCATGCATGAATGAAAGAATTCGAGAATTATTAAGGGAGGAATCAAATGTACATTGTTGCATGCACTCCAATTAGGTGTAACAAATACTATTTTATTACTTTTAAGCCATCTATTTTAACGGAAACGAAGCATAAAAGAAAGCATGAAAAGTTAAAAAAAAGAAGTAGCAAATACGACGGCAATGCCTTCTGACTGCCAAGCAGGCTAGATAATTCCACTAATATGGACAGAGTCCTGTAGAACATTTATTTCATTCCTCAAGGGCAGTAGAAAATGACAAATCTCTTCTAAGTAGCAGCTTTTGTAATACTACAATGAATGGCCTGAATCCCCTGTACAACTATTTTCAGTTTCCTTCTCTTTGCAAAAAAAAAAAAAATAATTTGCCAACCTCGATAACATTTCCTTAATTGTGTTGTAACAAAAAATACATACATTTAAATTTATATTGCAGTTTCGTGTAAACCACCCAACTGGGGACAAGCTTACCACTCGATCTGACCTATCATCCTTATTTTAATACAATTTAATGTGCCTACCTCTGTGTTCATCTTTGTTTATCTTATTCCATCGCCCAGCTTTTGTCGTTCCTTCATACTTAGTCGCCGGGCGCGTTAATAGTAATGGCAGCAATTTCATTTAAATAATAACTTTAGAATGCTAAAAGTTCACCTCTTGCACATTCATTTTCCTATTTCCTTGAAAAACTATACTACATAAAATCTCATTTTCCCCAACGGGCAGCGGCGGAGATAGCTGGTCCATTCAGGTCTCATCTCGCGTTAATGTTGGTTGGCCTATGCCTTTTCATGGCTCGTATCGAATACTTTGAGTTTGCTGCTGTTTCCTTCTGCGGTTTATTAAGCGTATTTAAATTACATTTAGCAAAGCGAACGGGACTTAATGGAAATGCGAACATCAACAGCGGTAACGGTAGCGGCAGCTAAGCATTCTGGGGCTGGTGCTTTTGTCATGTAATTCCACATGTAAACAGAAACTCTGTGGTTTCGACATGTTTGCTGATGTTCCTACTTCCTTCACCTCGTCCAGGTTTGTTTTCGTACTTAGTGCTCCCTCCCCCATCTTTCTGACGCAGAGAACTTAACAATAGAGAGATGTGTGTTCTTGTTTTTTTTTTTTTTTTTTGTTTCTCAAATTAAGAAAATAGTTTTACAACCCAGGGCTAAGTGACTGAAGAAGACAGACCGACATAGAAGTAATAGAGAGTTCAGTTCACACCAACACTAAAACGTTTAAACAAGTGTACGTACACGAATACAAAACACTCGCACACACTCTCTTTGGCCCCACGACAAAGTAAAAAAGCGACGACAAAGTAAAAAAGCAACGACAACGCAATGTAAATACAAAACGTGTAAAGTTATACTCGGCAGGTTACAGGGGCATAAAAATGTGTTGCATTGTTTTATAATGAAATAGAAATTTTGCACAAAAACGTCTGCTAGACCTCACGCAGGGTGTTTCGTTAAGAGCAATTGCAAAATGAAAAATGATGAATACAAAGTTGTCTTGCCAACAATGTGGGAGGTGCGAAAAATCATTTCACAACGGCCAAGTCAAGTCAAGGTTTGTGAAGATAACAAATAAGCATGCTTAGAATTTATATTTCATTTTGACTTTAATATCTGATTTTTTTCCGACATTACTTACAACAAAAGTAAGCTATTTACAACAAAAACTTCTACGAATCGTGACTGTCTTTGTCTTTAAAACTATTTATTCGAAAATCGAAACCACATAATCTCTTTAGCACTTTATATTAAATACAACTTATGAAAAGCTCAAAAGAAATATTAAATGGCGGCCTTCTTAGAAAACTCCTTTTTGAGCGCGAGCGCAAAACAAGTAAAACGATGGAAGAAGAAAACGTATGTGCGATGTGATGTATCCAGTATCGACACAAGTGTTTGTATCGTATTGACTGCAAATTGAATTGAAATACATTTGGTAACATCTGTTTTGTTAGCATTTCAGGAAAATTGCAAAATTATCTTCTCAAAGTGCACATTTGATGGGACCAATAATTCTTGCAACATTGAATTTTTACGCTAATGAGGTGATTTATTGATTTACTAATTGATGGGTAAGAGTTTCTTTTTTTTTTTTGAACTGTCTCAAAAAGCAGATTACCAATATTCGATTATATATTTTTTCAACAAAAATATTACAGAAATTTGATTTGGTCGTACTAGACAATTTAGTGGCTACAAAGTATTGTCGCTAACTAAACTACTTTTCTCTGTTACGCTCCGAAATATGTGCAATTTTGTCATGACAATCTAATGAAATATTATGACGGAATACCAGCAACAGTCATTATCTCCAGCTGTCTTTCAACTTGGTATATTTAATATTATTAAGTAAAAACGAACCTCAAAGGAAGTATTAAATTCAAGACACTCTTTGCCATATCAATATAAATCGAACATCAAATACATGAATATATGGAAAAATCAAGTTTGTTTCTTTCGGTCTACCCGCCTTATTGTAAGAATACTTTATCAACTGTAAGAAAAATAAGTGGTAACAACCAACGAATAATTAGACACGTGCCACTGTTGTAGTATAATTTTAAAGTGAAGAAAGTAATTTTTTTATTTATCTTTTCGAGAGCCTGCCTAAATATGACGTTTTCGGTTTAATTTTCTGGTACGAGAATTAATAACGTTTGTTTGTTTATTTATACAGGGTGTCCGTCGGGAAGGTTATTACTTCGTTTGTTTATAATTTTAGATTAAATGAAAGAGAATAGATCTAATGTCGGCAATTATTATCAATCAACATCACCATTTCTTAAAATAACTTATTGTAGAAAGAGGTCTTGCAGTAATTCCATTGTAATTCCGGCTGTATGCCATGTGGCGCCGTCTTGTTGATACCACATGTTATTCAAGCCCAAAGCATGCAGCTGTGGCGTAAAAAAATTTTTAATCATATCACGATATCGCTCCCCATTGACAGTTACCGTTACGCCGTTTTCAGTTTCAAAGAAATATGATGCAATGATTCCTCCTGACCAAATGGCACACCAGACTGTCACTTTAATGGATGCAAAGGCGACTGATGGATAGTTTGAGGGTTCTCCATTGCCCAGAACCGACTATTCTGTTTATTCACATATCCACATATTCACATATTCATACATATATATATTTACCAAAATGTCGCCAAAACAAAGTGGTATACCTTCCCGACGGGCACCCTGTATTTAATAAATAAATAAATTTTATTGAATTTAGTACAACTGAAAATTAGACAAACTCAGTGCAGCTGCTTAAAAATATGAACACAAGAATTTATGGGTTAAATTGATTATTTATATGGGAGGAGTCGAAATTGGCGTGATTACTTGATCAACATTTCTCAAAAGTTACCAAGTATGTATTATAAATCGAACAACCAACAGAACTTTACGTCGTTGAAGTCCACAAATTAGTTACACCTAAAAAGATTGAATTTCGCAAGATCTACCAATTCGTAAAGCAACTGTCAGAACTGTTTTCATTCTTAATCCCTAGTTTAGCAAACTTTCAACGTGTACCAAAATTGACTACATTAAGTGGAGTTTAGCTAAAGATGTTGATGTCAAAACACATGGATTAAATGGGTTGTTTATATGGGAGGCACCAGAAAAGGCTGTTCGGGTTTTTCCAAAATTGGCAAACATTATAAAACAAATTTAATGGATAAAAAATTTACGCTGTTGCAGTCTACGAATTGCCAGTTAAAGAAAAAAATGCGAAAATCGGTGAATTTGCCTGGGAGATACTACATAGATCGAATATATAGCTCACAAACAATCTCCAGCTTCGATCTGGAAAAATATTAGGATGCGCCAGGTTTGAAGAAGTTACATAAAGATTCACGGCATTTATCGTGTCTACCAGCTAGCTACGCAGACAGATTGACGTCGTTTAATCGATTTAGAAGGTCATAAAACACATTTGGTCAAAAGATACTGCTACCTTAGACGTTCCCCCCTGCGTATTACATGTCAAATGATATCATACAACAGAACATAAAAGGTGCCAGAACTTTCTATCCAATAGTTTTCAGATCCAACCGATTCATCCATAACTAATCATATTTTATGAGTTTCCGTCCATTATTGTACTGTCTTTTACGGCTTTCAAAACAGCACGTGCAGGCCTTACATTACTTGTTCAATATGATGAGAATTTAAGATCCTTCGGAAGTATGCTATATTACCATGTGAAATTTAGATCTAAAATGCACTTAAATCAACTGAAAGAAATTTTTATATCGAAGTTAATATAGCTCATACATCCAAAGATGAAAGATCCTCCAAAATCAACGTATTTACAATAATTATATAAAAATATATTTAACAAATTTGTTTACTTGGCATAAGTTGGTGAGTATAAGTTGATGGACCAAATGTGCTCAATAATAATGGAACAGCGACATCAGAGGAAAATTTGGCAGTCGAAGATTCTAACGATTATAATCAGAAGGAAAGTAATAAAGAACATTTTTAACATGAAATAGCCACTTCAATTAGTCCTTAACTAAGTAAAAACATTGCAAGAAAGTACAAAAGAAGTAAAGAAAAAAATTCAAACCACCAGTGCACGTGTAAATTTCCTTTCTTTTGAAAGCCTATAAAAACTCACAAAACATTTCCCATTAAATCGAAACCGTGGTATGATAATGAAAAATCGTTAACAAAATTATAAAGCTCATGTACAAAATCTACTGAATAAAAAAAATCGAAAAAATTTACTTGCAGTCAGAAATTTAGAGAATCCCGATACAAATAGGGAGTTTTATCGAAGGTAAAAAACGACACTGTTTAGAAAGTAGTTTAGAATAATTTGATAATCTGATGAATTTCTCAAATATAAATGTTTTCACCACATCATTCCCATTTCAAGTCATTTGGAACATAGCAAAAGCTGACGCTAATATATCAAATATGTGTTTACTATGCTTATCAATAAAAGACTTTAGCTTTGTTTGTAATATATTTACGCTTTTTAGACTCGCAAAATTTCGTAGAAATCTTGCTCAAAGTTCGCGGGGAAGGTGGTAAATGAAGCTGGTCAAAGGCGGGCCAGAATTCCCGTGGTCATTATCTAATTAGAATACACATGGACAGGTTAGCGGCACAATACGATTTGATATTATCGAACTGCTTGTAGCGAATACTCTGCCAACAGCTTAAACATACGAAATGTTCAATACTTCCAACGTTCTTCAAGAGTAAATGTGTTCATTTTGAACCGCGAAGAAATGATATTGCAAAAGCCACTAAATTATCCACTCTTTAGATACCGCTGAATATGTACGCAAAACGTCTCAATGATTTGTCAGTTGCGTGTCATTTATGTCGCCCATAACTTTTACATATCTTTTTTAATACAGCTAGATGTATCTAAGAATAATTGTGGCATTTCATTAACTTTTTGCTTTTTTGTTTAAAAATAAAATTTAAAAAAAAAATGTTCTCAAGAAATATGTAAATTCTTTAGACTGCCAACATTCAGTCAGAATACATAAATCGACACACATAATATAAAAACATGTACTCGTACTAATAAAAAAAATAGTAGACAGAGCGTACTCGCATATTCTAATCGAGCCGAAATGGTGACAAAAATCGTAATAATTGTAAAAACCAGGACAACATATCCTTTTGGTTATATATATATATATAATATAATATACAGGGTTGCCCATATTCGACGGACCCATCTGGCAACTCCATAACTTTTGACAGAGATGTCAGATCGCTTAATGACATACCGCGTTTGAAGCGCCAGTCCAAGCAGATTTTTACCATGGAACAATACACGCCACGCGAGCGCTCTGAAATAGTTGAAATTTACATTCAACAGAAGAAGTCAATTGTGAAAACTCAACGTGCTTTTAAAATATTAAAAAATGTGAGAAGTGCGCCTTCTAAGAACACCATTAAGCGTTTATACGAAAAATTTTCGACTGGTGAGGCTCTTTCTAATCCGAAGAGGGCAAATAAAAGTCGACCAAGGCGATCGGCCGAGAATATCGCTGCTGTACGAGCCAGTGTTGAGAGGTCCCCAAGAACATCCCAAAAACGCCGTTCTCAGCAGTTGGGCATGGCTCGGTCCACTTTACAACGGATTATTCGCGTTGATTTGCATTTGTTCCCGTACAAAATTCAATTGACGCAAAGATTGTTGCCTGCGGACAAGCCTCGTCGGTTGGAATGGGCCCAACGAGTCATCGAAATGGCCGATGATGACGAGCAATTTTGGAACAAAATTATCATGTCCGATGAAGCCCATTTCACATTGAATGGGACCGTAAATAAGCAAAATTGCCGTATTTACGCTACTGAAAATCCTCAGGAGATTCAAGAATTGCCTCTTCATGACGAAAAAGTCACAGTTTGGTGCGGCGTTAGTGCGAAAACGGTCATTGGGCCGTTTTTCTTCCAAAACGAAAATGGCCATGCTGTTACCATCAACCAGGAGCGTTATCGCGACATGATGACCAATTTTGTGATGCCAATTATTCGTCGAAAGCGTATGAGGCAGTTCTGGTTTCAACAAGACGGCGCTCCACCGCACACAAGTCGGATAACAATCGATTTTCTGAAGAATTTGTTTCCGGGCCGTTTGATGTCGAAAAGTGGTGATTTGGACTGGCCACCGCGTTCGCCCGATTTGACGCCCGCTGACTTCTTCTTGTGGGGACATTTGAAGTCAAAGGTTTACGTTAACAAGCCAAGGACCGTAGAAGAGCTCAAGGACAACATTCGTGAAGAAATAGCCGCTATTCCGGCCGAAATGTTGGCGAAAACGATGGAAAATGCTGCAAAAAGGGCACAATACGCCATCAACGCCAGAGGCGGCCATTTGAGAGATATCATATTCAAAAATTGATGTAAACAAATCTACTTGGAACAAATTAAATGAATAAGATTGCCAACCGCCAAATTTTTATTTTTTTCTTTGATTTTTTTTTTTAAAACATGGGTCTGTCGAATATGGGCAACCCTGTAATATATATATGTTTATGTACGTTTTACTTATACAAAAATAAGACTTAATTTCTATTTAAAAAGTAGTGGCAAAGAATTTAAAAGCTGATGTTAGCTTTGTGATCTCTGGCAGTGTTCAGCACTACGTTGTGGCATCAAAGGACATTAGTTATGCGAAGAAGAAGGGGAATACATTGAAATAAAATAGTTTTCAGTAAAATAAAGAAAACTTGAATAATCGGGTAATATTTGTAATTTCCACTTCCAATTTTCGACAATTTATAAAGTTCATAAAGGCAAAATCCATAAAAATCGTAAAATACATAAAATTCGTAAAATTCAAAAAATTTGTAAAATTCATAAAATTTATAAGATCCATTAAATTCATAAAATTTATAAAATTCATAAAATTCATACAAGTCATAAAATGTACAAGATTCATAAAATTCATAAAATACATAAAATCATAAAATTCATAAAGTTCGTAAAATTCATAAAATTTATGAAGGTGAAAAAATTCATGATATTCACAAACTACACAAAAAACCATAAAATTCATAAAATCCATAAAATTCATAAAATACATAAACTTTATAAAATTCACAAAATTTATAAAATAATAAAATTCATAAAATATTAACATTCATAAACATCATAAAATGCGTAAAATTCGTAAAATTCGTAAAAGTCACAAAATTCATAAATAAATACACTCCATAAATAAATAAAATAAATAACAAAATATATAAATATTTCGATTTGCTACAAGTGGAATGGCGAAATAGTTATGATACAGGGTATTATGCAAAAAGACTCGATATAATTATCTGTCTGAATTGTTCAAGAGCGCCAGTATGGAAATTTATCACTTACGCGAATCTGGTAAAGTTTTCTAAATTTTAGTGATAAAAGAAAACTCAATTAAATTGATATTATTCTCAACCATGTGGTCACTGTTCTAAATCCCGACTAAATGAAATGACTTCCATCCAAGTAATGGAAACGCAATTATTTCTCAAAGAAAAAATGGAAACAGTTTGCAAGAAATTGGCCGCCCTTGTATGTGAAATAGCTTTCAAATTGCATAAATATTACATATTTTTTAGTGACTTTTTTTCATTTGTGAGCTATTTCACAAAGGCCCTCCTATTAAATGTCACTGCATGACAACCGACAACTAACATGTTTGTCCTCTTCGTCATGGCGTTGGTGCTGCATTGTGTCAAATGTTTATTTTCGTATGAATTCAAATGAAAGAGCAAAATTTTTTTCTTTCATTTAACATATGTACATTTAAATGAGCAGACATATATACATATGTATGTACAACTACGAGTGTGTACATATTACATACACGTCACTCAATGTTTGTTTCATTTAGTGCACAAATATACATCTGTGTGTATCTGTGTGTGTGTGCGTAGCTATATTAAAAGCAAAAGATTTTTCGAAAGTTTTTAGCAATTTGTCACTGCTATAGACGATTGATGTTGTTGCTTTTTTCCTTTTTAAGGAATGTCTCCCAAGCACTGACTAAATTTTCTACTTATGGAAGAATAGTTATCGTGCCCACTGGTCGTGCCAAACAATTACTGACACATCAGTTTTGGGGTACTTTCGTGCTATTAAATAGCTTTATTCTTCTGAATTGATTCAACAAATTTGAAATATACATACTTACTGCGAGATGAAATTAAGCTGAAGAAGTAACGGGTTATCCATTTTTTGTTTTATAAATAAAAGTTAAATTAAACTCATATAAAGCTATGATTTCGATGAAACTTTTACTTCACTTTTACTTTTGCTTGGACCTTGGCTTTATGTACGAAATACAAGGTCATTTAAATGACAGCCTTTGGATTGGTGGCAGCAGAAGATCCTTTTGAGGTAGTTTTCGATCACTTTTTCGCACATTTCGGGCGGTATCTCGGTGATAACTTGACGAATGTTGGTTTTCAAATACTCCAACCTTTGGAGATTATCAGTGTAAACACGATCTTTGACGCAGCCACTCAAAAAAATTATAGCGGCGTTAAGTCGCATGATCTTGGTGGTCAATTGATATCGATAAAATGTGAAATTACGCTTTCTGGAAACTTCTCATGCAATAAAGTTGTGCGGCTCTTGGCACTGCCTGGTTGAAACCACATATCGTTCAGTTCATAATCTTCAATTGCAGGCAAAAAGTCGGTTATCATATGGCAATAGCGTTCTGAATTGACGGTAGGTAATGGTTCCTGCAACGTCATTTTCAAAAAAAATACGGCCAAATGACACCGGACCATAATGCGCACCGAACAGGCACTTATTGCAGATACAATGGCTTTTTCACAATCACTTCTGGATTTTCCCAGCCCCATATGCGACATTTTTGCATATTGACGTCACCACCGAGTGAGAAATGAGCTTCGTCGCTGAAGAACGTTTTGTTCGATTAGAAGCCTACGTTTAAATCACCACTTTTGCAGTAAGTTTTAACTACTTTTACGCTTTCTTCGATTGTTAAACGATCCATATTCGTAAATGGCAAACTTTTTACTAAATAAATAACATTTCAGTTGATGGATATCCCATCATCATTCAGCAAAACGTAAAAAATGTGGGCTGGAACGAATGTGAACAATGTACAGCTTTATCGCTAGATAAGACGGCGAATTAAAAAGCTCTCTTCTGAAAAATATAATTTCGACCTTATCCAGTGAAAATTCGTAATTTGTATTATTTTTTCCGTAACTATGACCGCAATTGTTTATGAGTTGAGACAGTCCTTTTTCTCATTTATCGACCATCAAATATTGGAAAGTTCACATTTTTCTAGAGATGTGTTCAATTCTGGAACATTTGTTCTTATGGGATCGATCTCGTTCAGTTTAGTAAACGATGCACCCATTGCCAGAAAAATTAACATTTCGAAAACTCCTTCTTCTCATGCATAGGAAATTAGATGATTTTAAAAATTTATAAGTGTGTGTTTCCGCATTAGTCAATTACTATCTCATATCGATTTTAATTAACTAAAAAACGATGAAATTGTTGAGAAATACTAAAAATATAAATGTTTCTAAAAGTGCTTTCAGATCTTTTATGGACAAGCTTTTTTTATAGAACCGATTTTGTACAATTCCGAATTTGCTCGGCCTATGATATTTTTATTCCAACGGTTCGGCCGGACAAACAGACAGAAGTTACGATCGTATTTGTATACGCATCATTTTGGGGTCTAAAATGGACAGTAAGATATATCTCCGTCATAGAGTGAGAGGTAAAAATAATATATGAATGCTTTCTCTAGTCTGAAATAATAATTAGGAAATGTTATTTTAAGTCCTATGCAAATTCACAAATAGCGCCAGTGTAGCTCAGTTCTCCAGGCACTCGAATTTATTTCATACCGCGCTTTAAGTTCAAAAAGTTGTTCCCAACAAATCCAATAAAATCACGATTTTCATTGACATTAGTTTTAGTGTAAGCAAAAGTTGAGGCAACTAATAATACGTATTATTAGATGTATTCACACTTATATTGAATTTATAATATAATATAGAAATTTAAGCATTTATCAAATTGTAAATCTTTTCATTTATATATGAAAATAAGTTATACTCTGCGAATTAAACAAATGTTTTTTTCGTCACATTGCTAATACTAAAACGTAATTATTTTTGATAGTGCATTCTAATTCTGTAATAAAATTTTCCATATTCCGTTGCAGTTTGGTTCTCTTGTTAAAAAAAGATTAAAATGTTGAAAATACGACATTTTTTGCCACGAAAGATTGGAACCACAATACGAAACTTATTGATGCCATTTGAATTAAGAGCATTCACTCTTCAGTTTCTGAAGTATCCTGCAACTTCAAGTGGTTTGTGTGTTTTAATTGTTGTCTTACGAATTGCAGTACGTAGCCCTTCTGGTTAATCGTTATTTTCTATTACGTGATGATGGTGACAAACATGACCTCCAATAATCCCAAAACAATATTATCTTTTTCGCCTAAAGCCCAAAGTTGATTTACTCTCACTCGCAGAACAAATATCTATATCCTTATAACATCAACAACAAAGAGGCAAAATGTTTTCTTCCGTTGATGATGAAGATTTAATGCAAAAGCACACAGGATACACCAAATATATCAAGTTGCTATGGGTGAACTATCTAACCCTGGAGCGTTAAATGTATCATCAGTACAATGGCCGCAGTATCCAATAGGATTTATATACTTCCTAAGTTGTCGTTATTACTGCGTTGTTAAGACAACCGAGGAAAAAAACAGGAAGGATGTAAATATTTTTGTTATGAATACAAATAGTTTCAATATCATCAAGAATGATGTTAACAAATCAAAATGAAGCGACATCCGCTTGTGTACGCCCAGAAATAATGTTTATTGCTTATATAGATTTAGTTAAAAGTCTTCTTCTTCCACCTCCCTCTTACAAGCATGTAGTATTATATAATAATTTTATTGTATTATTGTATGTTTCGAGTTCATGAAGCACACATGAGCACCAGCGTCTACATATGTGTGTGCATATTAGTGCATATATGTACACACAAGCGTAATGTTGCCACATGTATTGCGGGAAATGCAAGAATGGAAGAGAGAATAATAATGAATAATGAACTAATATTGGATTAGAGAGGATTTTTTACTAGATTATGTACAGTGATATATATTAGATTAGAATGTAAAAACAAAAAATAAAAAAAGTTTATTCATGCAAATATGAATATACGAGTATTTTTATCTTCCAAGTGCTAAACTAAGTTAAAGCCAGACCAACACCAGTTCTCAATAAGAAAAATTACACAGCTTCCTTCGGATGGGTTGCAGGTGAGCATTCTGTGAAGGAGCAGGTCCTGTTTTAACGATGATTCGGTGGTTTAATTATGAGAAGCTGTTAGTAAACTGGCTGACTATTAAATTATAGCAACGGTCAAACTAACACTTTACGTCACATGCACTCGTATACCACTTGAATTTATAGCAGAGATTCAGAAATTCTTGCTTAGAGGTTAATATTTCCTCTCAAATTTAATACTATTTGAATTATTTGAATCTTTATTGAATTATATCATTTTTTCTTTATTCGACTTTCGAAATATTGGGCAAGACCCGTTTTTGGTTGTTAAATCTTCCCAAAAATAGTTTTATTTTGGTGTAGAAAAAAAAACAAAACAAATTTCCTTGACTTCCCATGAATGAGATATGGGAAAGTTTCTTGTTTCTTTCATTCGGGAATATTAAGGAACATCAACTTGTCGATAAAGCACCGTAAGTGTAAATGGTGCTATAATTTTACAGATATTTGCGCCAACTTCCGCAATGCCACCAATTTACGTTTTAATTTCAAATATAAACAAGATAATAATAATCTCTTACATAGTCCTGTACTAATTTTGCAGTTGATATATTTTGAACCAGATATAAATTACTGAAACAATGTGGTCTCCCAACAAGCTTAAATTTCCGAGAATCATTTCGCCTTTTCAATATGCCATACATAGAAAATTGTTATTACTTATTTATTATATTCTAAAGAACCGATAACTATGAATCGAGTTGTATATTCAGTTTAAAGGGTGTATCATGTTGGTCGGAGCTTCTTCTACTTGATGCATTTCATAGCACTGTCATTTCATCATGAAAATATTTACACCCAAGCAATGCTTAGAGTTATGGCCGTTGAAATCGGAGGACCTGTCACAGTGTCAAATTTTCTGTGGGTAAGCTTAGGAGAAACTGAAGCTGTTCCGTTTTTTGTGTTTAGGGACGAAGCTCACTTCTGGTTGCATAAATGTAATAATAACCAGCATTGCCAAATGCTCGAAAAAGCGGCTCAAAGTAGGACTTCCCACAAGAACCACTTAGAACATAGTTATGGCCAAGATTTATATGAAGTAATTTTTATAAAGGAAACTGCAAGCTTTGATTTCTTGGTTCAAACACAAACTGCTTACATCTTTGCAGTTTTTCTGTGCATTTTTATTCTTTAAATAAAAAGCGAACGTTTTGCGAATCATCCAATATATTTACAGTTTTAATGCAAACATTTTTGCGACTACTCTTAAATACATTAAGAGATGACCATAAAATTTTTAGATGGCGCAAGCTGTAAATGCCAGTCGATTCTCCCAAACTTAGGCTTGTGGTACACATACCGCCTTGACACAATAGTGATTTTCTTTTGACGTCATATTCTTTTGGCTGTGGGAATATTTCTCCATATGCGAGAAGTATTGATTTCCTTCGTTAAACCGAAGAAAACAGCGGATGAAGCTTATCGAGAGCTTCAAAATATTTACGGAGATGCTGCTTTAAGTGAAACAACGAGTCGAGATTAGTTCCGTCGCTTTAAAGACGATGATTTTGATTTTTATGACCGTTTTGATCAGACATTGACGACATTGGTTTATGGGGATCCTTGTCAAACGCAGGTAGAGTCTGCTTCGGTATTAGGAGTTATCCGCTAAGCCATTTCCAAGCGATTGCATGCGTTGGGAATGGTTCAAAAGCAAGAAACTTGGGTGTCTTATGAATTGAAGCCAAGAGACGTTGAGCTTGGTTTTTTCGCCAGTGAGCAACTGCTTCAGCGACAATAAAGGAAGGGGTCTGTTCATCGTATTGTAACGAGTGATGAAAAATGGATTCATGACAGCAATCCAAAGAGAAGAAAGTTAAGAGAGCTGCCCGGCCATGTTTCTATGTCGTCGTCTCGACCGAATATTCACGCTGTGAAAGTTATGTTCTGTATTTGGTGGGACCAGGTCCGTGTTATTTATCACAAGCATTTGAAACCAATCGAAATCATGACTGGCGATTGGTATTGACTTCAATTAATGCGATTAAGCTAAGCTCCGCACAAGAAACGAGAGTACGTAGAGTACGTTATCAATATAAACGATTTAATATACATCGTCCATTTCACTGTTAAGCAGAGTACGCATTTTAGATATGCGCTCATTGCTCGTTCATCTTTTCAGGGAAAATATTTTCTGTAGACTTTTGACCTACACCGCCTCTTAACTCTTTCCCTTGAAAACTGTATACGTATTTGTACGAAGCAACTACTAAAACATAAATCGTTTTTTTAACATTTCCTAACAATCACGTAACTTTCAATGTGAAGATTTTTTTTTAAGTATTTTTGTCCCCGCTATGCTCGGCAAAGCGCTTTACTTCAATTCCATGCTATTTCCTAAAGTAAGTTGGAAATATAATTATAGCTATATTTTTGCAAACCTTTAGATGAAGACACCACACTAATTATATAATCATGTAAATGTTAACGTATTTGGACAATTTTTAGTCGAATTTCACCTTATCTGGAGAGTTTTTGAGCGTCAATTTTGTTGCCAGAAAGTGAAAACCAAATTTAAAGCTAAAGAAAGCGCATTGAATTCTCAGTCTAACGAAAAAGAGACTTTTTCTTTCCGATTTAATTGGCCCTCCGATTTAATGCCTCCGTTAAAATAAAATATGTTCTTAAAACGGTCCCAATATTTATGAACCTCATTATCAAAACCTAAAAAATTTAAAACTTCCATTCTACCGCTAAATAAATTGCAATATAGCAATTCCCTCTGAGAGAGGCTAAATTCATTCAATACAGCTAATCTGAAAACCCTGGGAATGCTAAAGAAAATTTGGGGGGCTACACCATTGCACCGCCCCCTCCCCACCCCCCTTTCTACGACTGTTGTTTGATGCTTTTTATTATCCCTTCAATATCTTACTCAGCATTTCATTTCAATTCATTCATTTCGTTCGAAAACACCTTATGGTCATGTCGCCACTCGGTCTTAAAAAGTATCTACATAACTTACCACCACATTTTACTTCCCGAGAAAAAGGACTCTATTTTCGTGCATCATCTTTGAGTAAACAACACTTAGTTGTAACTAATTCAGCCAAAATTGCTATTACTATGGGCGGCATTGGGCGAAAATAACAAATTCCTTGAAGAACACAAATGTTATTTAACAGAATTTAGAATAATCGGTGTACACAACATTAATAATGGAAATAACTAAACCCTAGATGGTGAAGATGCCGATGTCGATGGCTGCAAGTACCAAATGTGCCATTATGACCACTTGTATTCGCAATAATCGCTTAACATTAGACTTCTGTCCGGCGAAAGATCGTGATTATACTACAACAAGTTTTTTGTTTGTTTTTAAATATTACTAACATATGGCGAACAAGGAAAAGGTTTAAGTAACATATTGAATATTGTTGGGATCTTAACATAATCATTGCCATAAAAAGGAAGGGGAAACTTTCTTAGGGTTCCTAAATATCCTTCAGTACAAATTGTTATTATCAAAAATAAGGTTGCAAAATTTAATTTTTATTTATCTTTGCCTTTGCAGATAAGTAAATGTCATCAATGAAAATCTGTTTGGTTTTAATGTTGGAGGCTGCGATTGGAAAATATTCCAATTTCAATTCTTTACTAGACTTAGGAATCAATGTTTACAGACTTTTCTCACACAAATTTTTTAATCATGTATAAGCTTAATATTCATCATCTTGCTGATAAAGTATTACTAAAATAACTAGTTCCAAAATTCCTTTGGCGCAAAAATTTAATTTAAAATTCACATCCTTCGTACATTAAAATATGTTCAAAAACTCAAATCTGTTTAAACAACAATTAAACAGATTTTCTATTCCGTTGTTTTTGCATTTTCCTAGAAAGCGGGATTTATTTCCAAATTTACAGGGTTCATGGAAATTTCCAAATTCTATCTTAGTTAGCTTTCGTTTAAGAATGGTTTCAATATTTGTACAATTTTAATGAATAAGAAATAATCTATATCTACCTATATATCTATATATAGATATATATATAAAAATCAATTGCTGTGCGTTAGTCTCGCTAAAGCTCGAGAACGGTTGGACCGATTTGGCTCATTTTGGTCTTAAATTATTGGTAGAGTATTCCGGAAGGTTTAAAAGGTTTTATTTGAAGTGATAGATGGCGTTGGAGATGAGATTTTTGCAATTAATTTTTTTACAACATTAACATTGAATCAAATAATGGTAGGTGACAAACATCATTTTGAAGGCAAAACAACGTTTGTCGGGTCAGCTAGTATTAAATAAAATTAATAGTTTCTTAAAATGGAAAACATATTTTAAAACCTTTGTTCAAAAATATAAGGTATAGCATAATAAAAGGAAATGCATTATTTTTGAATGACTTTGAAGATTGTATGACAATGATCCGACTTATGCACCGCTTTGCTCGATAACTTGATTGCATTTCATTAAGCCCCTGTCACAGAAATTCTCTTCCAAAATTATCGTATAAAACGCACCATTAAGAGGTCCAAAAATGCATGTAACATTTTAATTTTGGTCATGTTTATAAGAAAATGTTATACTTATGCAGGATTATTCCAAATGGTAAGCTATAAGAAGGAAGGAAGGTTCGTAAAATGGATTGATTTAGAAAATGCGAATATAGCAATTTTGTGTGAATTTTCGATTGAAAACATTGGTAGCTGGTCAGACAACAGCAGTTAATTGTGATCGCTATCTAGTTTTTGTGCATAAATTGCGAGATATAGATGTAACCGACATCTAAATTCAACAATACAGTGCCACAAGCTACAAAAATTCAGAAAACAATAAATTTTTCATTTTTTTTTTTTTTTTTTTTTTTTTTTTTTTGAATGGATTTGCTGTTTCTGAGACAACTTTTTAACATTTGTAGAAAAATGTTCATATAAAAATACAAAAAAAAAAAAGAAATTTGATATAGCTAATTGTCGTTCCAGTTATTTTCCACATTAAAAGTAATGCCCGAATATATATTTTTATATAGAAAAGTATTCCTTCATGTAGAAATATAATACATGAAACACTTTTCTTATAGAAAAATGTCTCTAAAGGCATTTGTCATATGGACAATACGATAGAGTGTATTAAAGCCATAAAGTGTATTTGTACGCCCTTTTCATATAGAAAAATATATATAGAAACAATTTCCATATAAAGCCCTTCAATGCACAGCACTTCTATATATTTTTTTTTTTTTTTTTTTTGCATATTAAATTCAAATTTACATTTGAATTTTAATACAAACTTCATCCATTTATTTGATCTTGAGATAAAAATCTACAAAATAAATAATCGTAAATGTTACAAAGCACAAATATTGCCCAAATACTTACGATAATAGTTCGAAAATTCGTATTCACAACAGCAACCATACAGTATTGTGAATAATACTTATGTGTGTGCCCATTTGGTAATCATTTTCATATGATTTGAGGTTAACAAAAAAAAAAGTCATAACAAAATAAAATGCTTTTCTCTTTGCCCACAAGAAATGTCGCCAAAATCAAATTGGTTAACATCGAGCAATGACTTTTTTCTGTGTTTATAAAGTGTATGTAAAAACCAATTTCGTATTAAAATGTTTCAATGAAGATACTTTTTGTACAGAAAAAATGCTATGAACAAATATTTCAATTTTTACAATTTTCTGAAGACACTTTTTGTATGGAAAAATGGCTGCGAAGATACCTTTCCTACAAAAAATCCTACTGGATATCGATTTCAATATCTTATAACATCGAAAGTGTCTGAAAAGGCAATTTTCATGTTGAGGTGTACATAGCAATTGCATTTTCAGGAAGCAGTCTTTGCAGAAATGTTTTCATATAGAAACTTTTCTGCTAATCTTTTCAAATAGAAAGGAAACAGCAAAAGCAACAATTGGTAATTGCAAAGACTACGATTTCTCAACATATTTTGCTTATAAAACTTTTATTTATCTATGGCTTATCAAAAGTTGGTGATACCCAAAAAATGTCTAAGTTTCCCAAACACAGCTATGTTAACTTTTGATAAAAATCTATTATTTTGTAATATAAACACAGATTTTGTGTTCATTTAAACTAAACACAGCGTATGGTGTCATCTAAGATTACTACTAATGAATGTCTCGTCCATACCAATCGTTTATAATGTAGATCCTTCTTTATTAATTTCGTAAAGTTTAATCTTCAAGAGAAGATCCCACTGTATGATTTTGTTATTGACTGGTGCATTTGATACGATGCTGTGAAATCTAATTTTATTTATGTTTGAATCAAATTTGATATTTTTGTATGTGAAGATTTGTTTGTGTAAACTGCAAAACACAAGAGGATGCATCACTGCAGATAGAAGAATTCAATAATAAACGATTTATTGTTTATTCGTAAGTACGGTGACTGAAAAGGACATCCTTATCCATCTCGCTTTGTACGAGATGTGTATATAGGTAGAAATATATTGTTCGAAATTGTTATTGTATGGCTGTCGTAGATTCAGTCACATACTCGTACTCACATTATCGTAGCTTACAAATGTTGGACTTTTTCAGAAAACCGATTTCAATTTTATTCGAAAATTAAATCTCGGTTTTTGAGTATGCAACTAAGAAAAATTTTAATTTTTTTTTTTTTTTTTGTCCAGACATTTCCTTATAGAAAACAATTCCATTGGTGAAATATAAACTTTTTGTATAAACTGTAAACATAAATTTGTTTAAAAAAGGTGAGTGAAGGAACTTTATGTCAAGAAGAATCTTTTTTTTTTTTTTTTGAAAATTCTTTAATTTTGCAGTAGCGAGTACGCAGGAACAAACTTTTTCTTTGCTCGAAGAAAACATTGACCATTCCTTCGGCCTCGATTTCCCTTGAGAAGTCAATTTTTTCGATTGTTCCTTAAAATGTGTCCTTCGAAAAGGACACACAATTGCGTTTATTGCCGGCTGTTGACCAACGCGGCACGCTTCTGTAAGTAAGCCTCTCACACCGAACACAGTGATCATCCATCGCCATTTCCTGGAATTTGTCAACGTTTTCTGTAGTCAGATTTTTTTAATGATTTGGTTTTATTTGTTAAAACCAGAACCGGAGCCAGAATGCAGAAACTGTTCGTTTCAAACAACCACTAATAACAAACTTTGACAGCTGAAGGATAATTGTAACAGAATAATACATTAAAATAATGTTTTCTTGCTCAAATCGATTGTCTTTTATTTTGGCTTCATATTTAACAAAAAATACTGCATTCGATAAATTTTGCTTCCTTCGAGAAAAATGTATAATATTAAACAATGTATGTAAAAAATATTCTTATATGGGTGTCTGCGGACATTTTTCCTGTTTTATATAGTTATATTGTACCCCCCGTTTAAACCCTTCACAGCGGGTCACAAATATGCCATAGTAAAAACAAATACATTATCTTTTCCAATTGATAGCTTTAACAACCTGTATCTCACATTGTAAAAATCTAATCGGATTACGCTAGAAAACATTAGAAAGAAACAATTTCGTATTCGATAAGATGATCACCAGCAGAGAGAGAACATGTCATATTTAACAGTTTCTCTTGGATAAATGTATAAACTCAAGCCATGTTGCTGAAAATGTGAAAATTGTTTATATTTCTGGTACTGTAACAGCCAATCATGCACAATATTGGTTTCATCAATTCAGTTCCGGTACTCTTCTTATTAAAGATGCACCACCCTCTGAAAAGCGAATTATCAAAAATCAATCATTAAGATAATGGAAATCGTCAAGTCTGAATGTCATGTAAGCACTGTTTCGATTGCCCAGGAACTAAACATTGCACAAAAACCCTTTGGAACCATTTGGATAAGGCTGAAACAAAAAGAACGCAAAAAGGGTCATGCACCGATTTCCTTTCACGAATAGCTGCTGAATCGGAAAAGAATCGACACATTTCCGAAGCGGATGATTAATGGTGATACAAAGTGGGTTACAGCAACGTTAAGCGAAAACGATTATGGTCGAACCGAAGTAACCAAGCCAGGATTGATTGGTGAGAAAGATTTTTCCGGCTAGGAATCATCCACTATTAGTAGCTCCCTACTGCTAAACTCTTAATTCAGACCTGTACTGTCAAAACTGTACTGCTCATAAAATTGTCAGCTTCTATTGCTATATAGTCGAAGTCAACTTAGCTATCCCAGGATGACGTTGGCAATCGCATTGTAATATACCCAGTGAGATAGGCATTCACGACAAGACTCCCGGAAACCCCCGTAGACTTTGTACTGTCAACAATCAGACCAGTTAAAGAAATCAATCGCCCAGAAGCAGCCATCTTTGGCAAATAGAAGAGAAGTTGTATTATCAGTGATCAGTCAGTGACAACAATTGTATCATATCAGTGATTATGGCGAATAATTTTGTGGTGAAAAATTCACCCCAAGAGAAATTACTTTCAAGATAGCAACAAATTATGGGCCGATTTGTATATTTGACTTAAATCGAATTATTCTAACTATGCTAAATGAAACCTTAAAAAATAATGGGCTTGGTCGATCGTAGATTTATGGTATTAACAACATCTTGTTATACTTCCAAAAAGGGTAAAGTGGCATTTAAAAAAGTTTACCTAGTTTCAATAGAATGCTTGGATCATTTTGCTTCCAAATAAATAAATTAGTAATAAATATCAAATGTTCTTAATTTTTAAGATTTTACAAACAAATGCACGGCCTAGCTTGTTCTAACCTCCTCTTTATAAGAAAACAATCAAGAACATAAAATCTTCTGTCTTTATAGCTCCTTTTCCAATAACCAAGCCTAATTGGATTTGAAATTTTAAACCAAAATGAAAAACAGATTTAATCTGTTGTACGAGTCCTCTTTTTGAGAGACCTGGCTTACGATTTCGAACGGAATAAAAAAATCCGGTTTGTCTATTATGCAAACATGCATGGAAATATATCAAACAAAAATATGTGTATATTCGTATTATATATGTATACGTACATACATCCAAAGTGTTTTACATTCATAATATTATTCGTTCAGCATGGATGTTGGTAACATTCCAGCATGTTTTATGTGCAACATTGCAGCCCGAAAGGGGGGAAAGCACATCCAATAGCAAAAGTAAAAACATTCGAATCGAAACCCTCAAGTGTGTAATTAACGCTCTTATTTTTCCACTGTTTCGGGTTATTTTACGCGTTTTATAATTGTTGCATTCTGTTTGCATCGCCATGGGGAATCGCTCCAAACGATAGTTTTTGCGAAATTACTTTGTTTGGCTAAAAAACAACATTTTATATTTCGTTTATAAAAAACATAACGTAGGTGGTAGAATGTTTCCTTTTTTTTATATATATGGTGTGATTCGTTGGCCCATTTACATTTAAATGACTCTAGCGAAAGTTGCGCAAGGTTTTTACACTAACAATTTGTTGCCCAATTCTTTAGTAGGCCAACACATATTGCACATTTCGTGAGAACTCAATTAAAACAGTATTTCGTTGGGGTAAAAAGGTGGTACACTGCCATCTTTTTTTAATGACCCCAGGGATTATCAATGGTTTAATTTCGCTGTATAGATAGTCCATTTGTTTCATTTTGTCACCAAGTTTGTGATTTGTGAAAATATATAAATAAAGTTATAACTACTACCATGAAATTTTTAGTATATATTTCATAATCTGGCGCTAATTGATGCGTATTTACGTAATTAATTAACTCACCGGTTTTTATCACAACCAATTACCTGAAATGAAAAAGCAAAATATCTTTCATTAACATTGTAAATAAATAAACGAAAATTATTGTTTATTTTATTAACAGAAAAAACATAAAATTCATGCTAATGAAATCATCTAAATTGAAACAATATAAAAAATTCAATAAATCAATAATGCGTCGAACTGATGATGATGATCTATAAATTAGAAAGAATGTTTATACCACTGTAGGCTGAAGGACTACTAGTCTGAGACCACCATAAAGATCCCCGTATACAAATATGCTTGATCACAGTAAAAATACTCGTATATATCGAACATGTACCATGTCCTTTTGTCTTCCCCAGTGCTTTATGGAAGCACTATAGAAGAGGAACAATTTGAGCTAGAAGATTGAAGTTTTGCCGTAGCCATAGACAGGATGATTGCAAGCATAACTAAAATAGGTACAGTAGGAAAAAACTTGCGTATACAAAGACCGAAACTATTTTTAAATAATGCATAATTTTCAAAACAACTTTATCATTATTTTAGTTAATTAAAAGCAATGCCTCATGGCAGTTGTTATTTACTGGAAAGAATTGAAAAATTCTAAAAAAATCAAATTTTCATTGGAAGCGATATATCAAGAATGAGAAGAGGGTATTTGATTTGATATACCTTTGAAAAGTACTGCCTCTAAGGTTATTGATAGTATTGTTTTAATGATTATTTAGCATCTTTACAATGTGCGGCCTTTTAACTTATTTTTATATTGAAAATGATAAAAGATAAAACGACTGTTGTTTGCCATATTATGAACAGATTTGTTCGTCCAGAAGGAAGGTGGTTGGCCAATATGTCTTGCAATGTTTCTTGTAATACAAATTAGCCCAACAATATTGAAGTTTTATTAACCAAATCACGCTCTATCGCTTCTAAGATAATACATCGGGTCCCTTTTCAAATAAATGTTATTCCTTTATCGCGCTGCGAAGACAATTTTCATTGTCAGGCAATCATTTGTTCACCGAATGTTTGTTTTGGATGTTGATACAAACGAATGTGATTAAATCGCCAAATATCGATAATTTGTTTGTAAATATTTGCTCTATCAACGTATATGCGTGTATATATTTAAATATTCATTCAACATATTTAATGGTTTGGATGACTGGATAGCCAACCAACTTGTTTGAAAATGTTTATTCAAAGTTCATTCGCATATTACGAAAACATTTGAATGCAAGAAAACCACATGAACGTATCTGTATAAACATTCCTACAGAAATCTTACAGCAGAGTAGATATCTTGTTAAATTTGCCATCGTTTAAGGCAAACCACAAATTGACAATAAGCAAATCGACACAGCCGCCAATCAACCATTCAACGAGTCGGTCCATCATTAATTATTTGGCCTCACAGCCGCCGGAGTGCAAATCCAAGATGCAACATTTAGCGTTTCGCAAATATGATTTTTTGCATTCGTAAAACTGGCTAATCAAACGTAAATATTATTCCGTCTGGGCACGAACAAATTTATTAACATGTTTTGAGTTACGTGCACAATGGATGAATATTATAATTTTTAGAAATTTATCACTTGTTAGCAAGCTAAGAGTATGTAAGTTCATCCTTACAGTAAGAGAGATGTTTGCCAATGAGCCAGAGCAAGTTATGCGTTTATTTTACATGAAATTTGGAGAGCTTTAAGCACTAACTGGCATTAATGGCATTCACTGTTTTTCTACATCAACGACTATTTAAATTACAAATTTTTTTTTTACAAATTAAATTTTAGGAAGAAATTCCTCAGATGATAAACAATTCGTAATATCTAAAAATGTTTGCAACTTGCAGTAACTACAGTTCATTTACAATATAATTTGAAAACAGAAAATTACTTCAAAAACACAGACCACAGATAAAATTTATACTAAATATCATTTATTACATCTCATATTTTTTTCTACCCGTTCCCGACCCGATGCATCTGACAGACAGTAACATTCGTGATTGGAAAAATCACCCAAACTTCCGACGCAACACTTTTTGCACACTGATCAACTGTCGAGGACACTACATAACTAAAGGGTTCATTAAACAAAGAGTCATCAGCCACAGAGCAACCATAGAGAAAAACACAAATGTTTGTATCAGACTATTCAACACTCAAGGGTTCACCCAACTAAATATGCAACGGACCGCAATATACCTACGAATCTCAAAGAGTTATTAATATTATTCATATCCCTGTTTACTCCCCTTTCGCCCAGTGACATAGTGTTTTTTATAGTTTTACCCATTCCCGCCCACTGTGCCCATTGCAATACCAAGTGGTTATTTGCAAACGCGGTAATTGCTGTAGCAAAACGAATCCACCAAATCACAGATCAAACACAGATAACCCATCACTGCAAGATCTCAGCAGTTGATTTGCATTGACAACGCCAATGGATGAATATGAACTGACAGATTTTCAGCTAATCAATAATCATTATTGACTTGACTGCTGTTCAGTCTTACTGTGGCCGACAGCGAACTTGACCTGTATGCAACTCTGGCACCAGCAGCGGCCGCTAGAACTTATTTGGTAATTGGCGTTCATAGCGTTTGTTCATTAGGCGAATTATTGGCAACATTTGAGCCAAAATTTAATTACTATGAGCAAATTAAGCGTTTTACAACGGCACATTAATTTAGATATTAGTCGTATTACTGAAGCGGATTTCGAGATGGATAACGCCAATAAAACCTATTACAGTGAATATGTGGTTTCTTACTATTTGGCACAACAGACAACTTATTTAAGTGGCGTTTTAATTACCAGTTATTAATCTATGTAAATGAGTTGATAATTAAATTGGTAATACGAGCAGTGGTAATAAACGCTGTACATTGCAGTTAAAACTTGCTTTAAATTCTAATTAACTTCAATGATTTTCTCGAGTATTAAACTGAATGATGGAAATAGCCTGAAAGAATTAGAACTTTTCAACAGAATTTTAGATTATTAGGCTTAATAATTAAAATCCTTAGTTGTGACGAAACTCTTAATAAAATCTGGCATTTAGAATCTTAAATACTATACGGCTGTCACCTCTTCTATACGTTAAAATTTTAAATTTATGCAACTCTCGCTTTAGCTGGCTGACACCAACTTCATGAGGGCGGACCCAAAACTACCTGGCCTGACATATAAATGGTGCCAGTAGTTTGAAAAAAATTACTTTGGTGAAAAGTGGGAACCTTATGAAACATGTTGTTCAGTTTCAAGGCGCCACGTTGTTTAGTATTTTGATTTGGGCCATCAAAAGTAAACGATCTCAATAAATTTATAAACATGGAAAAAATTGGTCACCGTTATGTAATTTAATATTTCCATTTGAAAGGTCTCAGTCCAACCAATATTAAAGCCGAGCTAAATTCTACCCTAGGGGTGTCTGCTCCTTCGTTTGCTACTGTAAAATATTGGGTAGCAGAGTTTAAACGAGGCCGTACGAGCTGCCAACACGAACACCGTAGTGGTCGACCAATTGAGGTATCCATGCCAGACACTGTTAAGAAAATCCACGAAATGTTATTGGATGATTGTTGGCTGAAGTGTGTGAGCTAGCTGAAATGACAGACATTTCAAAAAGTACTATACATCGTATATTGACCGAAAATTTGTTGATGGGAAAGCTGTGCGCAAGATGGGTGCCGCGCTTTGCTTCAATAGATCACAAACAGCGTTATGAATATGTTTCACTAGCTAGTTTGCATCTGTTTATTAGCATTAGCGAATTTTTGCTTCGATTTCTAACCATGGATAAGTCATGGATCCACCACCTCACAGCCGAGACAAAGGAATAGCCAAAGCATTGGACTAGAATGGGAAAATTGTGTCCAAAGAAGGCGAAGACGGTTCCATCTGTAGGCAAGGTTATGACGTCTGTTACGCTTGGGATCATTTTTACTGCTTATTTTCATCAACGGAGAATATTTTACCGCAGTTGGCGAAAAAAAAAGTGTTGTTTCATCAAGATAGTTAACACATTAACTGTTGAGATGGCCAAAGTTAATGAATTAAAGTTCGAACTGCTTCATCACGCACCTTAATCACCGGATTTAGATCCTTGAACTATTTTCTACTTTCAAACTTGAATGGGTTAGCGGTAAAAGATTTGCCAACAATGAAGAGGTGGGATCTGCGGTAGATGACTATTTTAAGGAGTTTAGCAGTTTTTACTATAAACAGGGTATAGAAGCTATTGAGTATTGCTGGAAATGTGAATCGAGATGAAAGGAGATTACTTTGAAAAATAAAAACAGTTTTCCCAACATTTGTATGTCTTCTTTGTTAGGTCGGTTAGTTTTGGGACAGAGCTCCTACAATTCTAAAAACTATGCCAAGCGGAATAAGATATGCTTCATAGAATCAAAGTCTCATATCTTCCGGAGCAGTACTACAGAATCACCTAAAACATCCAATATTTATTAGTTAAAATTGTACAAAAAAGGCGGTGCAAATCCTAACAGCTAATGTTATAATTGTTACAATTTTGGAAGTGGATTCCCTTGCCATATTAAAATTTAAAAAAAAATAGAAACTTATTTGCTTATTTGCTTTTTAAGATATTAAGATGGTTAAACATAAAATTTGGGAAGCAACAAATTGGGAACTTAAAAATAGGGCACACATTAAATAATACAAGTTATTAGCAAACAAAATGCATCGAAATAGACCTCTTCCAACTACTTTTGGAAATGATAACGAAGAAAACCGACATAAATACAGCAGAAAAGGTAAAAACTGAGAGTTGTTACTGCAGCCTTCACAAACATTAAGATGGAGTCAGAACTAGTCAGTTTCACGGTAAAAGAATACAAAACGATACTATTTGTTTTCATGAACATAGAAACCACGAAGGGGAAGGTTATACTTTTCGACGAAATAGGTATGCGTTTGCGTCGGTCCACGTATGAACGTTGGCGTTGTAGATGATTTAATCCACCTCGGGTCTGCCATCAAGAAAAAAGATAATATCAGCCTTTATGAAAGGGTATTTAAAGTGATGCGTAATTGATATTAACAAAGTTAATATCGGCTGACTCATTAATTTTGTTAAATTAAAGTGTATTATAATTCGCCGATATCAAAGTATAAAAGGAAAGTTTCGATTATCGGCGTGTTGTGACTGAGATGAAAGGAAAATCAAACAAATTCATCCATTTAAATGATGACGAATTGCTTTCATTCATTATTATTTCAATTGCTAGTAATGAACATTTTGAAAATAAAGAATGTTTCCAATTTTATCATCACCGACCTAATTTCGCAGTGCCCCGTTTGATTGATGCCTTGCTACTTTATAATTAAAATGTAAATCCTCAAAAAATCGTCTAATCACAAAAGCAGTAGCAGAAAATTGTGCATAATTTTTTCACCTCCGCCTTATAAAGTCCCATCTGGTAACTTTTCTCCATGAGGGTTTCGTAGTTACTCCTACGTCGTCTTGTGTGGCTACTGCATTGTTTTTTATTGTAACATCGTTGGCAGTTCCCAAAACAAAACCCCTAATCTAACATAAAAGTTTAACAAATATTTTAGGTTTATTTTAATGAGTTTGAGTTTTTATTTGACACTTTGGGGGGTGATTTTTAATTAAAAGGACTAAAAATGTTATCTAAGGACTCAAATCGGTTCACGTTCCGGTATAAAAAATTGTGTGATTTTGTCCCTAAAACTAAATATAGGTGAGGAAAAAAAAATACATCGAAAGCGGTCAAGAATGAGGCAATATTTCGGCTCACCGCAGTTCAAGAGTCTTTAGAATTATAACAAAGTGGTTACATTCAAACCACTTATGGAACAGTTTTTAATAGTTTCAAACACTTTGCTGGCATTTATTTTTACAATATCGAGAGTAGCGCGACAATGTTAAACTTAAATCATTTAAGTTCACCGCCGAACAAAACATGACGACGACATTCGCTACACTTTTCTGAATCTAATACTGCAAAAGAAAAATTCTGATTTTATTACAATCCAGATATAGCATTTAGTACAAATTCAATCTCCTTTGTGGCAAACTGATATGTTAGGCACTCAATTAAACTTAATAAGATTACTCATGGAATTACACATTTCGGAATAAGTATTAGATAAAGCTTTGGTAATCGATAATATCGTTGCCCACGGTGAACTTACAAGCTTTACTGGGAAAAAAACTATTTGAAACAAATATATCTGTAGTCTATTTTGACATTTAGCCTATCGGATGCCCGGCACCTTTTAATATTTCGATGTTATCGAATCGAATCGGAGTCACAGCGCTTTTACTGTAAATAACAAGAAATACTTTTGCCAATAGCATTAATGCAATTGCTCAGTGTTGCACACTTTTGAGTGATTAACGACGTTCACATAGTTATAAAATCCAAAGTGTGCGCCCAATTGATAACACGCAAATCATTTGATCGGCAGCAAACGATCGATTTATGGCTGCTTAATGCAAATACTTATACTTAATCAACTTGATACACTACCAAAAATGTGTATGTGTGTGTGTGTGTGTGCGTACTCTGAATGTTTAAAATTCAGTAAATGTACAACCATCCCAGTGTGGGAAAGAGATCATGAGGAAAACGATCTCCATTCGATACAAATTGAAGGTTATGGGAAATTTATTTCTTATTTTATTCTGGACTGATTACGAGATCATCGGAATTTAGTTCAGGTAGAATATTTTTCAATAATCTTATGAAGACTGATCTTGCATGAAGGTGCAGTAAAATGAAATGCATTAGTATTGAAGGCTTTATTTGATGAAATTAGAATGATTCAATTTGAACTAAATATGCACCGTTTTGTTTGACAACAACCATTTTGATGGTGATTCTATTAAGTCACCCTCGTCCGTATTCCGAAAAATCTATACAATTGATTTTTACAAGTTTTCCTTGACTCCAATATTTCACCAGGAAAATCATCTGCCATAGACAGGAACAGGTGATACTTACTTGGCCAAGCCAAGCCCGGAATATAAGGTAAATGCATAAGAACCGCCCAACCAAACTCCCGGAACTTCTGGCGAACCACCATCAACGTTTTGGCCTGCCGATATGCTATTAGCCGATGATGCTCGTTTCTGGGCGATTATTTCCTTCACACGGTCTACTTGATGATAGAACAGGACCGAACTAAGTGTTCGGCCTTAGGGAGACAGGTGATAGCTTCCAATTGCCTGCCAATTTCATCAAACATACAACAAAGCCTTCCTGACCATCAATCCTGACTTGATCATCGTTTACTCCTGTTCACGGATATTTGACCGTGACCGTTTTTGTTTGAAGTCGCCGTTTTTGTTTTTCATCACCAATTATTTTTATTGCGATTTAACAGCAATTTTCAGATGAAAATTCAGTTCATGATATTTTTTGCTTGAACTCGTGCGGCACTCATGCATTGAGTTTCTATTTGTATCTGGCCTAATTCAAATGGTTCCAAACGGTTTTTTTGTGTAATGTTTAGCTTCTTGGGATCTCACATTATGATCGGATTTAACGACTTCTATTATTTTGTCGACATTTTTGACAAGTAGACTTCCAGAGGTTGGTGTTTCTTTGGCATCAAAATTACCTAAACGGAATCAACGAAACCAAAATTCCGCATGATTGGCCCATAAACACTATTCACATTCTTAGCCACCTGGCCAGCGTTTTTGCTTTAATGAACAGAAACTGTGAAATATGAAGTTTTTTCTTTGCCGATGACCATATTTGCCACACGCCCAAACAATGCTGAATTAAACAATCACAAAAGTGTTGAAGTACGAAATCTTATCTTTCTAATGCGATCTAGTATAACCCAATTGCAGTCATACAATGCGAAATGCAGATTACTGTAGCTATCTTTGGACATAATAACGGATTTCCTTTTATATCTTCAAGTTGTCGGACAATGATTTCTATGCCATCAACGTATATAAATAGCATAGAACTATTTTTAAAGATTGAACCAATCGTCTTTAATAAAATTTCCTTGTTATCAACTCTACAAATACATTAAAGAGATCCCGTGATAGACCATTGTCCTTCTAAGGACGTATTTGCCTCAGTAAGATATTTGCGCATCTTCAATGAAGACCTCTGTCGATCAACTTCATGCGAATACCAAACTCAGTCGTTGCTTCAAATAATATTTATCGATTCGGGCTGCCGCAGGCAATTTTATGGTCAACGAAAACATGATACGTGTCGAGATATAAATATCTGCTCAGTCGTCGACTAACAAAAAATAAAGCTACATTTATAAGGTCCGATCAGGAAAGGCAGCACATAATGTTCTATTTCTCTTGTCGAACATGCAGTTGTTTTGCATCTCTTTAAATAACTCTGTTGGCAGGTCACGAAACCAGGGAGGTTTTTTGTTCTTAAGCCATGGTATTATTACTTTTGGCTCGTGACTGGCTCCGTGATGTGTAACCATCACTGGAAAAAATTCTAATAGCATTGGAAAGAGTAAAGAACTGTATTTAATGAGACTTTATCGCTCTCCTTTACTAAGATACACAAATTAACGTGAAAGTTTTTTTGCGACTAGCAAAATGTCATGAGCAGGAATAGTCGGATTCAAACGAAATAATTATTTCTCAGTACTAACAGCTTACTTCGAAGCTTTAAAATGGGTGGTTGAATTGTGCCATTAAAAATATCTGTCAAAAAGGTTACTTTGAACAAATATCTCGCCTTTAAGCCCATGATATTTATACGAAATACGAGTATTCCATTTGAATGCAATAATTTACGGTAATACTGGTCTTATTACTTTATTTTAGCGCTCCTTCGGTAAGCGATACGGTAAATTATAGCAATTTACATTATTCTGTAGGTAAAAGAAAGAGTCTTTACTTTCAAAGTGAAAATAATTTTATTCAAAGTTTGTCCTTATAGAGGCTTCCCCAAAATACAACTTTTGCACTTTACTTTTTGGTGCTACTTTCGTCTTCACCTTCATCCACTTACTTTCCTACATCATTACTTTCCCGCTCTTTCCATAACCGGTTTGTCTCTTTGATAAGATTTCCTTCCCGTCTCCTCACTGACTCCTATCTACTATTGAGGCAAACTTACTGTATCCTTCCTGAAAGATAGGAGCAAATTAAACTATAAGCATTGCTTGCAAAACCATAAAAATTATATAACTTACATATCAAAATCCAAATGACACCAGTACAGATAATTTGGTCCCATTTTTTCCGAATACTATCAGTCAAATTTAGTAGCAAAGAAGTCGCGCTTCTATCCTTTCTGAAGTCGCATTGATAATCATTCAAAAATGGCATAACCTCAAGGAATTTGGTAAGTTGGATTTTCAAAACATGCTGCACTCTCTTTGACAAAATTGATAAAATGGAAATTAAAATATAACTGGCCACTGACTGTGCTATTTATGAAAACACAGTTTTCAATAAAACAAAAGAATGATCATAAAATTCGTTCACTCATTCATTAAGAAAAGGAATCTGACTACCACCTCCATGTACGCAATAGAGATTTGAATTTTTGGTTACTCTTATGTACATCGTTCACCCTTGTCAGGTGCATAGAAAATACAGTTTACTTTACCACAATAGTGCCTGCCAATTTCACATTGAAGGACCTTCGTGCTAATTGACATTTACAAATTGCACAAAATTCTCATCTGCTATGGAATTGTAATAACGATAATAATTTGTTCAACAGTAATCTATAAAATAATGAATATAATGAAAATTCAAGATACTCATAATTGACAAGCGTTTATGGAAATTATTTTAATTTGGACATATATAAAACATTCTCACCCTGCCCCCACTGACAACAAATAAACTGATGTTTATGTTCACAGCAATTGCCGCTCTAATCCGTATGGGTCAATGGAGGATGGATAAATGGCCTCCGTTATATGTATGGGGTTGACTGTTGGCACGTTTTGTCCATCACTCGAGAGCCATTGTTGTGTCAATCATACAAATTTTGTAACGAGCGCACATCCATGCACACATATGTTCAAGTGTACATACCGAGCACAGTTTAATTATGTGTAAAATGCTGATGAATATTCTCATGGACTGAGCCGAAATGTCTGGCATTCATTCATTCAGTACTCAGTCGTTATTAGTTCGTTCATTAGTTTTCAACTGAAATTTACATAATTTTTGCTTAATGCGACCATTAAATCAGCTCCGTCAAAAACTGATGCCATTTTTAAAGACGCTTTTGAGAAGCACGAACCAATTATTAATTGTGGCGGGAATCGCTTAATGCCATCCTAGTCTCATTTTTACGAGTTATATATCTGGCCAAAATGCTCTACCAGAAGGTAATATCAGAAGTCCTTCTTCAATAGTTCTCACATTTTGCTTTCAGATAATTATTCATTGTTTTGGTTCATGTTCTGCTGTTTTCGTTTCGTAAGAGTTGTGGCCCACTCAGTGCATTCACGGAGGGTTATGTAAAATATATATATTAAATACGTATTGAAATTCAATACAGACGATATTGAGCAACACTCTGTATACACTTGAGACGTCGTTGATGACGTTGATGACGTTGTTGACACAACTCGTGGAAAAACAAACAATGTTATATTGCTGTCCGCGTCTTGCCGAGCGGAAAAGTGAGACACATGTGAATGGAATAAAAGTAAAGAGAAGAAAGGAAACAAAGTGAAAATCAATTGTGGGAAAGTAACGTAGAATATTCGCATATCTTACCGATAGTTTATGTTAAATAAACATGAAGCGATATCAAGGACTGGATGTAACACGATTCTGTAGGAAAATCGATAGGCTAGAAAGTATTCAAATTTGTCGATCAAGTTAACCAATCATTGGCCAAACAAACAATGAGTGAAAAGAATTTTCCAACTTTCAAAGTGTAAGCCCTAGCAGTATTGCTACAGGACGTTGTCTTATAGGGATAGGTAAAAATAAACACTAAAGGTTTTACCAAAAGCTAAGAACTACTTGCTTAAAGATTGGTAGCTGTCCAAAGGGCGTAATTCCATTAAATATATCCATTAAATATATACGTTGATGTAGAAGCGTATAATAAAAGGATTATGAACCAATTAATTTATGAACCAATTAATTATTTATGAATTTTCTCAAAACTTGGCACAGTCTAATATTTAACAAGATCGTAACAGAGAATTGCAAATGAGCTATATCGGCCACCACAGCATTTCTTACTTCCCATACAAATTGACCGTTTTTCCAAAAAACGTTTCGCAGTACCTAATTCGCCGCACACAGTAAACTGAATTTTTATGCATTGTATGGTTTTGTACTATCTGATAACATTTTTACAGGTCAACCGATTACTCATGTCCTTTGCAGTTATTCTTTATATTCTTAGCATCATATCTTTCAAGCAGCAACATTGAATAAAGCCAAATACTCTAATATATTCCTAGGTTTAAATACTCTAAAATTTAGTAAGCGTTGACTGAAACAGATTGTAGGAATTAAAATGGACTGCAATGTCACGTCCCTACCGACACATAAAACCTAAATTCAATTTGTCATTTTCACTTCAGTACCTCCTATCCATACGTTTTTAAGTTCGTGACATTCAAGCATATACAGATTTATAGTAATTTTATTTTCCCCTGTAATCGCTAATTCGTAAACTGTCGTCACTTAAGTTTTTCCCAAATATATCACATTGTAATGTTTGATAAAATTAAAACAAATCGCCCGGATAATCCAGACCTCTCTGATGCCTTCCATACAACGTAGCAACTAATTTAATCCATATATTTACAGGTTTATATCACTCATTCAATTGCATTAAGTTCACCATAAATTAAATTTTAAATTTAATACCATGATACGATCTACACAAATTGATCAATTTAGCGAGAGTAATGGCAGCCACATAAATTCTACAAGGAAGATTTCAAAAACTCATGATTTTGATTCTTTTATTTCGCATTAATTTAAGTCTTTTCTCCAAGAAATCAACGATTTACCGGTTCTCTGCACAGTCCTGCATTAACGTTTAAGAGAGCTGGACTTGTCAGTTCACCTGATTGGAAATTTTGCTACTGGTTTTGTATCATTTATATCATTATCATTAATATTTCGAACATGATATTGAATGGTTAATTTAAAAATGTTATTTACATGGCTAAAATTATAATTAAATTTCTATTTTTCTTACAAACATGAACTATTCGATATTTAAAAAAAAAATTATTTGCTCTCAGTTAATAGAGAATGCTTAAATAATTTTCATATCAGCCTTTTTTACATAAGTTTCTGTATTGGATGTACCAGAAAAACAGGGCAACTGCTCAAGCTCAAAAGTTAATCACAGCATCCGAAACATACATGTTTAAAACTTCAGATAGTTGTCTGCACTTTTCCAATTTACAGCCGAAAAATGGCATTGGGATCCTAGTGGGCTGACGTTATAATGGATTATAAATTTAGAGGTTTCAAAAGCCCTGGTCTGGCAAAACTGTCAGCTGTTAAATACCTGTCATCTGAAGTGTTATTTATTTAGAGAATGTAGATCATTTACAAATGTGCATCGTTTAACAACCGAAGAACGCGTAAAAATAGTTAAAATTTTTCAAAAAAGTGGTGACTCAAACGTGGGCTTTCAATCGATCAAAATTTTCTTCAGCGATAAAGCTCATTTCTCCCTCGGTGGTTACGTCAACAAGCAAAATTGTCGCATATGGAGCTCGGAGAAGCCAAAAGTGACTATGGGAAAGCCATTGCAACCGAAAAAAGGTGACTGTTTTGTGCGCATTACGGTCTGGAGGTGTTATTGGGCCATATTTTTTCAAAAACTGCCTCAAAAGGATCCACTCAAAAGGATCCAATCTATAAATAATTTTATATTTCGTGCATAATGGCAATGGTCATTACAATAGAAAAAAGTTTCTTCGAAATCATAGCTTTATGTGTTTTTTTAACTTTACTTTTCAAACCGAAAAATTGATAACCTTATATTATTCCCACATTCCGATTTTGTAAAACACTTTAACCTATATGCAAACCACCAATTGAAGATTTGGATGTTCTGCAAATAATATTGTATAGAATACAATATTCATTAACATTTTCAAACATCACAGTCACATTTTTATCTAGAAACGAAATAATTACCAAGATTCATTTTTGCTGATCTAGATTATTTTCGCTGCATCCGTGCAGTTCCCTTTCCTTTTGTCTATCACATCTAATCATATCCTCTTTTTAACAGGACATCCGATCTTTAAATCTGCGTTATCTTCATCGCAGCTACTTCGCCCCTTCGCAAACGATGTTCATTATTTTTCACTTAAACACGCCACAAGAAGCAACTGTCTGTCACCAGATGTTGATGCCACATATTTGTGTCTATTCTATCGCATATCTGCGCCATAAATCAGAGAATAAAACACAAAAGATAAGATGTGCAAGAGACTAGAGTGACAGCTATGCTCAATAGGCCTCCATATCTAAGTGTGATTTTATGGGGCCATTTGTATTATTCCTAGCATCATTTCACAAAAAATGGCCTTTAAATTTTGTGGCGTAATATGTTTCTACTGCATCATTCTGCCACAATTTGTGGCTTACCACGCACAATGAAATGTGGATAGTAAAAGATGGTACGAAGTGAAAGAGAATAAACATCAACACACAACTGATGACGCATATTTTGCGCTCATAATAAATGCTAGCAAATGAGAAGGCGGTGTCTTGAGTTTTTATTTTAAGTACTTTTTGCCACATTCACATTTCCATACATTTCAATCTCTGCTCCGCGGGCTGTCCCAAAGAGTCAACAAAGAACACTGTGTCTGTCGTCAGTTTGTCCTGGTTACGGCGCATGGAAGTCAAGTTGAACAATGGGTACTGTCGTATCAAATGGATGCAACCGCAATGCAAACGAGTTGCCACAAGCATTGCAAATGAAGAGTGTGAGGAGGCAAGGGCGCGGTGCGAATGCAACGTAGATGTTACAGTCATTCTCAGTGTGTCAGGGTCCGCATGCTAAGGATACTCTCACTTTTATATGAATGTAAAATGCAAAAATTTATATGGCGTTGTAAATAGTATGGAATATTAACAAAACAATTTGTGTCTACATGGAGGTGCGAGGAAATTACACTTTTGTTTTCCTTTAAAAATCACAAACTCAAGAATGTAGCTAAAGGCAATATTTTTGCTAATCGTTAGCCAATAATTGTGTAAGCCAGTGTTAGAAGTTTAAGTAAAACATAATTCGTCGCAATCGTTGCAATAATCTGTTATTGTATCAAATCTTTAATAAAAAATCAACTTCTTAAAGTACTAGTAATAATGGATGATGCACAATAACCAGGCTGTAAGAAATTGTTAGAAAAAATATGCCTATTTGGTGAAAAATGCGCATCTCCTCAACTTTGATATACTGCAAACCGTGAATCCTAAAGGACTTCAATTAGCAATAAGCACATGATATTTCGTAGAGCTTTGAAAAAGAAAAGTCCACCGGAATAAGCTGAAAACATACTAACAGATTGATCTAACTGCCCTATTTGGGCGTAATTTGTTAAATCTTCTAAATAAACCTTTGCCAACTTACTCAAATTGTGTTAAATTTGTTAGGCCTATTAATGATAAAAATTACTTCTTTATTATTTTTTCCGACTCCGAAGATGAAGAACATCCACAGCGTGTGGTCTTTTTTCCATATATATATACTACTTCTTCTATATATATACGAATATGTAATATAAATGGGCTCTAATTGTATACAGGAAACACCTGATGTAGGTATTCCCAACTAAAATGAAAAAATGGTTCCTTTTGTATAATAAATATTTCCAAAATATTTCTGCATTCTCAGTGGACGTGAGTGTGATGAGGCTTTTCGAAATTACTTTCAAAAGTCTATCAAGACCACGCCAGCACCAAAAACAGAGTACTTTACGAGTACGATATGAATGCATTATCGTTGCATTTGTATGAAGTCAACAACAATTTCTAGAAGTATGATTCGACTTTTGCCAAATGTGATTGCTCCAATTGCTTCAACCACAGTAAAGTTTAAACCAAGATTAAGTAGTTTCCTATCTGCATAATTAACTATTTCCAATTTGGTTACTTTGGAAAGAAATCTTTACAATAATTAGTTGTACAAATATACAAATGAACATGAGGTAAACCATTTCATAATATTATTTATTTTATTTAATATGATACCTAAGTTTATAATTATAATCATTTCATTACAGAACTCTTGAATATTGATTGCCCAAATGTTACACAAAGAAATACAAAGGAAAAGAGGGCATTCCATTTCACAAAGACTGCGAGCATTTAATTCAAAGCGAGTCAAACAGCTTTAGAATGAAATGGATTTGCAACAAAGAGTTGGTCTGCGACCACAAACACAAGTATCGCCAACAACGCCATCAAATGCGTCATTGCCAACAGCAGCAACAACATCAAACGTCAGTAACTACATCGGCAACATCATTAGCACGAACGACAACCATGATGCCAAAGGGATTCACACAGTCCTTTGCAAGAAAGATGGCAGTAGCCCACAGAGTCGCCATCTCCGTGAAGAGTCAGTCAACATTACTCACATTTTGTGCGAGGAAAGTTCGATGCAAGAAGCCAGTGCCGGCAGCAACACCAACGCCAGCACTTTTTTTACTATTGCCGGTGATGGAAATGGAACAGGAAAGATCTCCGCTCAAACATTCCATTGTGTACTTGAATCATTCGAAGAAGCTCAGTCTGCGACATCACAATCCACAACCACAACTACAGCAAAATATAGCTGCCTCCACGTACCGCCTGGAGTACAAAGGCGAAAGAATAAGCAGTTACACGAAAGTGAGAGCTTATGGGCGACGAAAGGTACGGATCGTTTGCCAAAGCTTCTGCCACAAGACTTTTCCACCACACCCACGCAACAATCAACGATTGGCCAGAAATGTCTGAACCACATAAGACTAGTAATCGATGATTTGCAACAGCCTTTACAAGAATTCCAATTGTCCCTCCCACATCATCACCCGGCACACAACCGAGGATTTCTCGAGATGATGGTCGGCGGCAGTGAAGACCCAGTGACGGAGATGGCAACGACAAGTGATAGTATTATGAGCAATAGTGGTAGCGATATAATTCCAAGACTATGTCAGCAAACAGTGAATGACATAAAGTTGTTCTGCGACAAATCCAAAGTATTTTCCCCAGCGGAACCGTTGGGAGACCGTAGAGCGGTTTCATCTTCCACCAGTACTATAAGCAGTAATGTAAGATGTTTAATTTTCCACAACTTGCCCGAAATGGCAAAGGGTTCCTTGGATACTCTAAGTGATTTTATACCCACATTGGGTGAAAATAACTCCTCCGATAATTTTCTGAACGCTTCCTCATTCCCATCAAATACAACGTGGTCTGATGAACTGCTGCCATGGAGTTTATCAGTGTTAAATGCAACAATGGCTAATTCATCACTGCCATCGTTTTCAGTCAGCTTCAATGACACGGAGGATGTGCACGGTGACCTGATAGCGGCAGCGCCAAAAATCAAAGGATTCGATTGGAGTTTCCTGTTTGTCTTATTTTTTATATTCGCCGGAGGACTGGGCAATATACTCGTGTGTCTGGCGGTGGCTCTGGATAGGCGATTGCAAAATGTAACCAATTATTTTTTGTTTTCATTGGCGATCGCCGATCTGTTGGTCAGTTTGTTTGTTATGCCTCTGGGAGCGATACCAGCATTTTTGGGTAAGTAGGAAAAAATCATAAATATTTAAAAATATATTCATAAATATTAACAGTAAACATGAATACGAATAGTAAAACTTATGGCAACAAAATAAGTAAAGATTCACAAATACAGCAGTTTTATTTTATTGCTTGAAAATACGCTTTTGTTGTTATCTTCTTTTTATCGCATCTTTATATTTCAACATGTATACAATTTTTTTCTGAGGAAGTGGGTCATGGTGCCGACAAAAAACCCGCTTCAATAGTAAAATTTACCAAAGCCTATGTTTGCCATGTTTGGCACTGGTGCCTTCAATATTCTAAAATTGGTTTTTGCCTTCAAACTCATTTCTTGTATTGTCAAAGCTGTAGTTGAATTTGCTATTAATTTAAGGCATTTTACTAAATCAATCAAATTATTTTGAATAATTTCTTTGTTCGTTGTTTATTCGCTGTGAAGTTGTATGCAATTTCTCGGAAATTGTCAACTTTTAACAATAAATGTCTCATTTTTTCTTTGCATTATTTTTGCTTCGTATAAAATGTACACATTTTAACAATTTTTCAGCTTGCTGAAAGTCTTTGCCAATCGTTTTACTCTTTTGGAAAAAATTAATTTAAAAAATATGCTTGAAGAAAGCTTTTCGTAAATTCCAATATTTGCACATAAAACACAAAATCTTTGGTCCCAACTGTCTCTAAACCCTATTTTGAAAGAAACAACAAATATTATGGTAGTCTTAACGAAAATCTTGTTTTAATAACTGAACTTGACTTTAAAAAAACGAAATATTTTCAAAATTAGCGACTTTATTATTCCTATGTTATGTCCAAGTATAGAAGGCGAAACCAGTTGTTTCCTATCATTTTATGTTATAAAATTCACTTTGACAGAAGTCTGCTAGTACACGCTTTGTTCGCTTATCTTCGATTATCACTTAAAAAATATCTCAGAAAATGCACAATTTAAAGACTAGGAAGCCTGATTTCAAGTTTATCGTGCGGAAGAATTATCGTAATAGAAGTTTGGTAATAAATAAAATATCTAATTTCTTCTCCAATTTGCTAAAAATGAAAACTGAAAGTAACACCGGCGTGAATGATTTTGGTCCGGATGTCAAATAATTTTAAAATTTATTCACGAGTAATATGAATTTAGAATAGTTTTATGATATTTTAAATATCCTGAATAAACATTTAAGCATGAGCAATGTAGAAGAAGATGAAACCAATAGCGGAATTAATTTAAATGCCCGTAAGGTATGCGTAAGGTATGACCTAACATTTCGCAGTTTTCCATCAAGAATATCAACATTATTCACAAATATCACATGGCTTTCGTTAAAGATTGTGTCAGTCATATTCACAGTAGCTTTTCCTCTTATCTTCTACATAAATGTGTTTATAATAGACTGTCGCCCTATCTAAGACCTCATTTAATGCACAGACGCTCACTAAAACTTTCTCCTTTCTCAACTGAAAAGTTCGTGTCTGCCACTGTCTTACATGTTTTATCTATTTAGCGGTTTCAAAACCACCGGTCGGGCAAGGCTGTCAGCTGTTAAATGCCGGTCATCTGAAGTGTTATTTATTTTGTGAAAAGTTTGCCATTTACGAATATGAATCGTTTAACAACCGAAAACAAAAACGCGTAAAAATAGCTAAAAATTATTAGAAAAGTGGTGATTCAAATGTGGGCTTTCAATCACAATCAACAATCACTTCTATGTTCTCCGACCCCATATGCAACAATTTTGTTTGTTGGCGTAACCACCAAATGAGAAATGAGCTTCATCGCTGAAGAAAAATTTGTTTGATTGAAAGCCATTGCATCCAGAAAAAGTGACTGGTTGCTGCGCATTATGGTCTGGAGGTGCTATTTTGGCGTATTTTTTTGAAAAGTTCCTCAAACTACTTTATTTAAATGATATTGTATTTCGTGCATAATGTCAAAGTCCAAGCATCATAATGAAATAAAAGTTCTATCGAAGTCATAGCTTTATGTGTGTTTTATTTAACTTGAAAACGAAAATTGATTAACCCTACCATTGTGTCGGCAATATAAGGATCTGGTCTGCTGACAATTTACCAGCTCTAACAGAGAACCGAAATTTCAAAGACCCCATTTCCCACATTTTCGCAACAATAGTTCAATTTTCTTTAGAAACTTTACGGACTTTCCTATAAGAAATGCGCAAACATACCTCCACAATAGGAATATATCTCTATAAAATTCTTGGAAATATTTTGCCATAATAAAGTGTTTGGACTTGACTATAAAAAGTGTATCACTCAGCTTATGACAAAAATACACATTGGAAACGTTTGATTATTTTGTATAATATAGAATAAAATTAATAAATTATTTTGAAAAACTTCCAAAGATTTTATAATAATGTTAAAAATTTTAAATTTTTTACGGTTCAATTTACCGCAGGTTCATCACATAATCCCGCTTTCTGTGCTTCTTGAGCATTGTATCTGTGGCACTGAATGGACAGCATAAAAGAATAACATCACTTCTGTAGTTTTTCGTTCCAGTACTTTTTACAACCTCTTCCATTAGAGGGATTTTTTGTACATTTCCTTTAATACTACTTTTGCTGTTAAAATATTTAGTTAGCCATCATTTTGAGGTTCTTCAAATTAAGCCTTATGTCGACGTCGGATATCACACATTGTTTGTCAAGTATGTGAAGGAGTATTAGTTGCATTGCTGGAAAACAATTTCACTGTTCAGTAAAAGGATTATACTTGTTCAAAATAACGTAATCCAAGTCTTTCAAAAAAAAAAAAAACTAAAAACTTCCACTGACTAAATATCTCTCTTAAAACATATTTCTACAAATTAGTCCATTTTGAATGACAGCAAAGCGATCTATTTGAATAAAAAATTATTGCAATCGACTATTGTATATACGCTCACAATTCAGAGTCAATTCAACGTATGCTAAGCAGTAACATTTGCCAATTTTAAATTGGATTGAAACTTAAAAGATTTTCCAAGACAAACGCTAATCCCAAGTAATGCAAATACGCCTTCAACATGCCGATACGTGATGCACGAAACAACTTTTCAATGCGCAGCCTTTTTATTCGGCCACATCCCACATTTGTTTTTGCTTTTAATGTCAAAATTCATTAAACTGTCAAATAAATTTAACGCCTTCTTATTTGCTTGGCCAAACACACATCCGACCCAGAAAGATTGTGTGTAACCCTTGACAAAAGCCAAGCGTCCCCTCCACAAGTGAATTTTAACAGTATTTTGCTCCTGTTGCCTTTGTGTGATCCTAGCAAAGTTAGTCGTAAATGCAAATGGGAAGTAAGATGGAGACCAAAAAAGAAAAGGAATACAAATGAAACTTTTCAATAACATTAAAATTTAATGTACAATGGAATAAGGAGGAAGGTCCAAAAGAAAACAGTCCAAAGAGCTATATAAACTGGATTGCCAAATTGAGTAAAAGAGACTCGAAAGGGTAGGGCAAGAAACTTTTCGCATTTGGCTCCAACAAGAGTTTCAAGTAAAATTAACGTATCTGTTATTGATTTTAAATGGACTTTTTTTCAATACAAATTTTCGTTTGACTTCAGTAGAAACCAGAAGTACGCTGTAGCAGGTGCCAGGGGTGGACGAAAAAGGTTCATTTATGGTTACATAAAGACACCCATCCGTGACCAAATATCTCGCTTTTGAATTGTTATAAGATTACAGCTTAAATGGCTTAAACATTTTTCTAAATGGAATTGACACTTAAATACACATCGGCGAGCATACATAAGTTATTGTTTGGACATAATCATATTCAGGAAAAAAGGTATTATTTGGAAATTCCTTGACAATTTCGCATTGATATGAAACTTCCGTTCCTTCCATAATTTAAACTTTCATATCTACTAAATTATTAAAAGGCTTCTGTGCCACTTGATAAAAAAACAAAATAAAATGTCAAATGTCAGAGGCAATAAACTCCCAAACATCAGCAGCCACATCCTTGTTGTTTTTTTCTCCTAACAAATATCCTATAATTTATATTTATCTTTTGAAAATGAGAGAGAGCATATAAGTGAAGATGTTGGCAAATTAATTTAGTAGAAAAAAAAATAATGGCAGTCTTTCCCGTAATCTTGGCAAACAATCAACATTCACATCAACAGAATCACGTATGCCAACCAATGGCATGAGAAATCTTAGAATGATGGATATTTTACTGGTTTTTTTTTTCTTTTTGTGAAGATTGTTAAGAGTACTTTTAGGTTTCTATACGCCCACTGAAAGACATTTTATCGGTAATCGGTAACTAAGAACTGCTACTCAATTAAATTAAATTTGTACTTCAAATTCCAAAATTGTACTCAATTATAAAAACCCTTTAGTTTACCAGTTATTTCAAGTTGAAATGTTAAAAAATTGATTATTTTGCTCCACTATAAAGAGACTACAAAGGCATGTATAAAATTAAGCTTTACTTTTTGGATCATAAACATGATCATTTAATATATGTTCGCAACACCTTATTCTGATAACCATAAATGTTAATTCTTTGAAAAATATGTAGGCGAAGCATATTACAATAAAATTGTAATTTTATCAAATTTTCCTTCAAAAGCCCCAAAAAATTTAGTATTTACAATTTTATACCGCAGCCCGGTACAGTTTTCTGTGGACGTGCAACAAGATCAAACATTTCGCTTATTCGCAACTCCACTTGCAAAAATTGGCCAGCTTCCAGACTTGGAAAACGGAATTCGAATTCCGAGCACAAAAGTTTATATTCGTATTGGCTTGATCATGAAGAGAAGTAGTCAACCTTAAGTTGTTCCTCAGTGTGATTTTCCTGTCAGAAATTGGATTGTAGATATTAATTAAAGAACATTTAACTCACCAAAATTATAAAAAAAATTGTTAGCAAACTTTGTCGAAACTTCCGAACGTCAGAACACAGAAAAAGTGTATTCAAAAAGAATTTTGTAGTTTAACATTTAATACAGTACAATATAAAGATATAGTAAAATGTTAACCACTACTTCTTTTCTCGCATATGTCTTATGGAATGCTATTATTGCAATTTTCGAAGGGAAATAAATGGAATATTTTTATAAGCTTTACGCTCGACATTAACAGTCTCCATGAAGAATTTTATAGTACTTAGTTCAAAAAAATATATATTTTGAAATAAGATAGCAGTATTATGAAATTTGTAAAATTGACATAAAATTATTAGGATTAAAGACAGTTGAATTACGAATGACTTCTTCGGTCAGGAATTGCCCATTTATTAAAGTTTTGTTTCTTCACAAATATTTTAGAAATTTAAAATATTCTCAGTTTGAATATGTTTTAAAAAAATTTCAAACAATTTTCCACAAAATATCCATTTAATTCGCTTTCGTTGGTTTGTAGTAAATTTCCAAAGGAGTATTTGCAGTTAACAAGTTTACATTCATGTACTTAGTTCGCATTAGTTTTAAGAACGCTGGATAAAAGACACTCTCTGACTAACCTGAAATATGAGAAACAGTTTTCAAAAATTTACGAAAATTCTAATCGAAAATTATGGCAATTATGGCCCAACATTCCTTCACCTAAAGGGTATATATGATAGGTAAACGATCTTTCTAACAATAGAGAATCTATATTCATAAGTACTTTTGTATTTCCTAAACTTTGTTTTTATATTTTCTTTTCATTACATTTAAACTCATTGAAAACCAAAGCGTGATGGTTAGAACATCATGCTTATGATCGTAGGTTCAATCACCGAAACAACCAACTATCATTATTTGAACGACGGTCGCCTCGATGTGCCCGATAAACACTTCGAGTAGTCGAGTAATCGACAAGTCAAATAAATGCTTCTCAAACTGACGTTCGGAAACGTGATCCCTTGTAAGTGAGCTTAAAAATAGAATACGTGTAAGCTCACTGGATGTGAGAATGGGATTTGGGGGAGTTTGTTTCTTTTTTATTCTCATTTGCAGGAAATGATATAAATTATGATCTGTATTTTAGTTAATGCATTTAATTTTAATACTATCCTTTGGATAGAATTTGGCTAATTAAATTGCTTATTAATTATGGTGATGCTTAAAACAACAATTTTTTACCCACTTTAGATAACGGGAGCGATGTTTGACAAGAAGTTTAGGTCACTTCTGATGTATTTGTCCTATGATATTTTGAAGTAATGCTGTTGAATTGTAGCACTGTAAACGCTGAGTTCCGTGTTCTTCGGGTGCCTTTCAGCTTCCCAATAACAAGTGCCACTATGAAAAAATGAGACCAAGTTTATAACTGTTTCCCTCTATTTTCTGGTACAAACAGCTGTACTCTAAAAGCTCTTGTGGACTCAAAAGACAACGGTGCCTTTATTCTATTTTGTACTCACGTTTATGTAATTTTTATTGAAAAAACTTAAGTCAATAAAGATCATCTTTGCATCCGAAGCAAAGGCATCTGCTACTGTCATTAAATTTCCACAGTATATGCTCGAGCAAAAAGTGTGACTTCCCCTTTTCAGAATCGTTATAACGGCCAAAGTATTTAACCGATCGCTACAAAACACAAACAGTTTGTTAACATTAGTCATAAAAATTGTCATATGCTGCAAAAGGTTATGATTGTAAACAGCAGCATTGCATCCAACACACAACATAATATTTGGCTATTGACAAAGAAATGAGTATGCCCTAAGAAAAAGTAGCCTGTATCAGTCCCCTTTTTGATAAAACGTTTCAGCGGCCAAAGAAACGGCGCGATTATATTTTTATTGAAAAAAAGGACTTGACGTTGTTCTATAATATCACATATGGACCATTAAGCGACTATATTTCATAAAGTGAGATATGAGTATAACATTTGTCGTATATGCTACTAGTGTAGAAAGAGATACGCACTAAAGATTGTTCCAACGCCAACATTAACATAACGATCGTTTTTAATTTTATTGCAAAGTTATTGAACAAATCAGATTACTTTGGAAAATGATTAGGCAAATGTTCGCAAAAGTATCGGTTCAATCCAGGTTTTTAGTCCAATCCATCTAGATGGTAATAGAAAAAAAAAACGATTATAAAATATACATTATAAAAGAGACTCCAGCTAAAAGATAGGCTGAACATTAAAGCTGGTCGATTTGTATGGGTGAAAAAAGCTGTTAAGAATACTTGAAGTTTGAATTATTTCTAATAATTTTCCCAAAAAAAAAAAAAAAAACATACTCGTATATCAAGAATCATTTTTGAGTCTATAAGTTTTTCCACTGGTTTCGAAGAAAATTTATTCTCATAATTTTTTGTTTTTTTCATTTTTATACATTTGAAACCTTCAAGGTTAATTTAACGTATTAGGCCATATATTGATCTAAGACCCATAAAGGATATGCTATCGTGAAAAAGAAAGACATTTTCACTTAAATGTAATAACAACTTCATAATATCTTCGCCAACCGAAGTTTGTGTAGAGAAATTCTTACAATATAGGTTTATGCACACGAATTCTGTTGATAAGTTCAGACCAATAGCAGTGCTATCGGTTGTGGACAAAGTATTTGAAAAAATTATTCATTCTCAGCTTGCGGCGTACCTTGATAATGAAAAACTCTTGTTTGGAAACCAATATGGATTTAAAAGTGGATCCGGTACAGAAGAAGCAGTAGTTAATGTTATTAATTACATATGTGACGGCCTAGATACAGGATTTTCTGCAGTTGGTGGAATTTTCTACGATTTTACTAAGGCTTTTGATCTTGTGGATCACTCGATATTGTGCCAAAAGTTGTCATATTACGGAATCAGAGGCAAAGAATTAGCATTATTTAAAAACTATTTGGAGAATCGGAAGCAGTATGTGATTGTAAACAAAGAGAAAAGTTCTATGCTTCCCGTTGTACACGGTGTTCCACAAGGCAGCGTTTTGGACCCTCTGTTATTTAAATTGTATATCAACGACATTAATAATCTGCAGCTTCATGGAAAACTTTTTATGTATCCCGATGATTTGTGTTTGTTTTATCCATACAAGGAAAATTTAGTTCTGAAAATAAACGTTGAACGTGATGCAGAATTGATAACGGAATTTGCTCGTTTAAATAAATAAATGTTGAACGCAAACAAAACCAAATTTATACGATTTAAACCGCAATCGCACAGGAATCATAACGATTGTTCAATTTTTGTTAATGGGCAGGAAATTGCAGAAGTTGAAACCGTGCAGTATTTGGGAATTAAAATACAAAGTAATTTGTCATGGAGTCAACATATAAGCCATATAAAAACCAAAGTAGCACCAGCTCTTGGTATTTTATATAAATTCAAAAACACTTTTAATAAGAACACTAAATATATCATATTTCAAGCACTAATCCAAAGTCATTTGAATTACCTGGCTATTATATACGGACACAAGAAAAACGCCGAATTAAAATCCCTCCAAGTCATGCAAAACAAAGCCCTGAAAATTATTTATAATTTACCAATAACATACTTCACTTTACCAATACATGGACTGTATAAAAATCAACTTTTAATTTATGTTTTTAAAGCTATTCATAACATGGGACATCACACGATCTATTTTCGAAGAGTTGGTCATACATTCAACACCCGAAACAATAGTGATATATATCCAGTCAGATGTCGGTTGGAGAAAACAAAGCAGAGAATTGAGTACTTAGGTAGCATTGAATACAATAAATTACCGCATATAATAAAAGATTTGCAGTCGATTTCCCTCTTTAAAAAAACACTGAAACAATACTTGTTTGATAATATTGAGATGCTTCTTATATAACTGAAAAAATTTTTTTTTCTTTTTTTATAAAAAACAAAAATATTTTTATAATACATTGCATTCCATAATGATAAAAAAAATTTTATTATTATATTATTGATTATTCTATGTAAAATATAAGTTAACTGTTAAATTGTTGCTAGCTAGCCTCAATAATGCCCTAGAGGCGCTGAGGCAAATTTATATTGTAGTTGTTTACTAGAAAATTGTTAAAAATAATAATAAAAAAAAAAAAAATTCATTAATACGGCTTCAAGACAATAGCTGGGATAAATTGTAGAAAAATGTATAAAGAATTCGAAAATCAGCGACAATATTTGTTAAATATCACTACTGGCCGTCTGGAGCAAGTGATATCACACTTATGGACTTTTTTGCTTTGGGGCTACGTAGAGTCCAAAGTCTGTATGGTTAAACCGGTTACGGTTAAGAAATTGAAAAATCCCACACAATTTAAGAAAATGTGCTCTTGTCTAAAAAGATGTTCTTGTCGAAAAAGAATCTTCGAATGCATGCGAAAGGATATAGATCACAATTGCTTTTCCATTATTATTAAACCCAGAGTATAATTAATTACCATCATATCATTCGCACACTTAAATTTAATTTTGGCACTAAAATTTGGCACTCTCTCTATCAGTGTCGGGTACTGATGATTTTGTTCTCACAGTAGTCGTTCAATGACTAGCGAATAGTTTATGCAAAATTGGATTCTAACAATTATTTCTGTCCGAGGTTGGGGGCGTACAAACTGATGTTTATAAGTCGAATGTTATCTATGTAAGTTACAATAGAGTTTTTGCATACATTCATATATTTCTCCTTTATTAGTCATTACAAAATCAAGCAGCTATCAATTCAACTAAACACAACTTCAAAGGCAATGAAAAATTTATGCAGGAGACTCCTATTGAAATTCTTACTTTGAAAAAATCAAATTGCCCTATAAAATTATCCCTTTCCCATGATAAAATCCATTTTGATTCATTAGCCCATCTTAAGGTTTCAACCTCTATACAAATTGTCACTTATCCGTAAAAATCATAGCATTTATCAAATTCTAACATTGATATTGTGTCAATTAAGCATTTAAAGGAGTCAATATGTAAAAGTTCTACCAAATTTTAACAAATATTCTGGGCATATAAAAACTGTAAGACAGTCTCAAAATGATTCTAGACATATGATTTCTTCGATAAAAATGCCTAGAACCTAGGGTACACTCTCTCACCAACAAAAAAATTGAATACTCTTTCAAATCGAAGTCACATTCTTGCAATCACACCAGAGTATTGCACCCTTTTATCCCACAATGTACACATGCATGTACGAACACATCAGAGATGACTGGTTATAAATATTTATTAATTTCCCAGATATAAAACCTAATAGAGCATACTGACATACTGTTACATCGTATTCTTACTATCGTGTACGACAGTCGAAATACGAACATCCGAGAGTCCAACAATGTGTTGTGAGACGTTGTGACTGTGGTTGTTTGACAAATAAAGCTCAACGCAATAGCTGGAAACAAACGAACAAGTAATGGAAATACAGGAAGCTGAGCATTATCTGGAGAGGAACACGCACGCATGTGTGTACGAGTATGTAACTGTGTGCGAGCAAAGCTTGTGATCGATATTTTAATACTAAACTTGATTACATTTATGATAACATAATCTCTTTGCAACATTGTTAACAATCAAAACAATATCCTTAAAGGACATAAAATGCTTGGACATGTCGCAACAAAGGAGTCGGAAATCGCTCATTAGAATTTATTCATGTATCTGACATACATAGGTGCCATTGAATAGTTAGAATTCTAGTTTGGCCAAGGAAAAAAATGAAATAATGCCAACGAATTTCATGAAAGACCAACCGAAATTGAAAATTCCCCAGAGTGGAATCATCTGCAAGCTTTTCTCATACCGCCATGCAAACGGGGCACAACCAACTTCCACATGCGACATGCCGTATGATATTGATTAAATTGAAGCAATGACAAATCAGCTACAGCAGTGTTCTCCATACATGTTCATGCAAATGCTTTCATCAGCGTTTTCTCACATTGAATAGAATTGTACGAGTTCTTAGATGGATGTAATATCATATGTTTTCTGCAGAGAAAGATCCCCACAAGCTGCAACAATACATATTGTTCGAATTGCTATAGTTGCTCATGACAATGTTCAAGTATTGCATGCAACGAAATTTTTGTGAGTTTTCAGGTTAATGTTAAACAAAATGATGACTAACAATATGACCCATATCGGTAAAAGGCCAAAGCTACAACAATTGCAAAAAGTAAGAACGACTGTCCACAATTTACTTGCTGTATGGCTTCAGACAAGCTTTAAACATGCTTTATTTAGCCATTACAGCAATGAAGGCGATGAACTTAAGTTTACACTATCTTTTCTATTCTGTAGAATTACAAAAAGTACGACATTTGGCCGACAGTGTCGTTACGATTTGTACACGCGATTATCGTTCACATGATCGTGGTTCAATCTCGCATACAGCCACCTATCATTATTTGAGCGGCAATCACTTCGATGTGCCTGACTAACATTCCGCATAGTCGATTAATCGGCAAGTCTGATGATATGATATGATGATATGATGTTCGAAATCGTCGTTAAACTGTAGTTCCCGTTGAGTGAGTCTAAAACTAGAATGCATATAAGCCCACTGAATGTGAGAAGTCCTTCCATATCCCATTTATGGAATGCAAGAGAATTTTTTGTAAAGCATTTTATGCTTCAACAAACAGGCAGTTTTCTCGCAACAGCTAAGGGTGAATATAGAACTAAATAAGATAATAATGTAATTAACTTAAGTTTAGTAAATTGTTTTCACCAAATTCTAGTGCAGCGTCTATTATATCTAAGGCCTTCAGTAGGACCCAGTAGTACCTGCCACTAGGAGGAAGTCACTTTTATTATGGACCTACCGCACAGCAATATATTGTAGTATCGAGATGGCTCGCTTTGTAAAATGTGCATTTAACATCAGACTATGAAATTTGTTAATATTTTTAGAGTGGTAACAACTGTGCGAGTACATAAGGATTTTTAAGGAAAATTAAAATTGAATTTAAAAATTGTGGATCAGGTTTACACCTTCATATTTAAATATGGCATTAAGAACCTTACATTGATGTTTTGGATATTTTGACTTTGATATCAGTCAAGATCCTTGAAATAGCAGAAAGATACGAACCAGTACATAAACGACAATTTATAAAAATTATAAAATTTGAACACAAGTTCGCACTTTTGCATAAGCATACATTCCATGCAACAACAATCTGTAATCACAGAGAAAATGTCGATAATATTGAAGGCAGACAAAGTTCTTGAAATCAAATGAAAAGAAATTTATTAATTTTTAATTTTAATTTTAATTAATTTTGTATGTATGTTCGATAAATTGTTGACATTTTGGAGGTAATTATGGCTTTCTTATAGTTGCAAAGAACTGAGATAGTCGATTTTCTTTTGAAGCGAAGGACAAAATTAATCGTCATAGATAGGGGCAAATAGTAATCACTTGGTGCCAGTTCCGAATTATAAGATCAAATCTTTTGGCAAGTCCCTATCGATGTGTGTGGCATTGCATTGTTCTGACGGGATTTCTCTTAAAGATGTCCGTTTCTAGACGGTTGCCTCCTCGCTGTCTCACCGAAACCGCTTTCGCTTGACGTTGTCACGAGTGATCAACTTTTCATCATCACTCACCACCTGCTTTAGAAATAAATCGAATTTGTTGAGATTCAGCAATGATTCGTAGATTCGGTCAAGGAAGTTTTTGCGTTTATTCGCGCGGTACACATTTAATTTACTTTTGTATCAGCCTTATTCAGTGCAATGTTTAGCTCCTGGATAATCGAAGAGGTGTTTACATGATTGTCAAATATTTTTGACAACTAGGCTTACAGAAAGTGATGCATATTTGAAATCAAAATTACCTGAACGGAATTGATGAAACCCAAGTTGAGCATGATAGGCCGTTACAGTACAATGACTATAAACATTACTCACATTTTCAGCTGATTGTCTGGCGTTTTTGTCTTTATCGAAGAAAAAGTGTACAATAAAGTTTGCTGGTGTCCGTCTCTGACGCGCGCTCAAACAGTACGGAACCAAACAATCACAAAACTGATTGATTGTTTTTCGATTAGTTTAATTTAGCGCCATTTATGTAATGCGGAATACAGATTACTAAAATCATCTATTGAAAAAATTTCCTTTTTTTTCTTTCCTTTTATGTCATGACAATCTTGGAACTTTTTTTGCTGAAATAAATGTATGTGAAGTTATCAGCTCTTTGAAAGTGTCACAATTGTGAAAGCACCGCCCGTAGCAAAATAAAATAGTTTTAGTGGTATTGAAATGATAAAGCTGTAAATATGTTGCAATTACTCCTATTGTAGTACAAAAAAGGGCAGAGTGCAAAACTTCATTAATACCGACTTTTATTTAACTGTTTAATTTTTGTATGAGTTACAAAATATTAGGAAATAACTTGAAAAATTAGCAATTTTAAAAACATTTAAACTCACAAATCGAATACGAGTACTCGAATTTTTATTGTCTCATAAGGAAATTCAAAGGCAGACAGTTATGTTCGTAATATTCTATTAATATTTTTTTATTTTTGTTTTCGATGAAGTCTGTTCTAATATATTTGAACGTATTGATTCTGTCGTAACTTCTCCCATAATCTTAAATGTATTGGTTTACTTTTTGAATTGACTGTACGGCAGCCATATGTGTGACGAAACTATAAAATGCACGAGCATGTGAGGGTGCAAACAAAAAACTTACTGTAGGAATTACTTTAGGAAAGGAATGCCATGTATATATAGAATGCCAAAACAATCGTTTCTATAAATTGAAAGACCTCAATAAGGAATTCATGTTTTCACTTCACAAAGCTTGCTCACCTTTTTTTTTTTTTTTTTTTTGTTTTTGCAACGAGCCATTTTTAACCAAACTGTACTTTGGTTTTGCAACACAATAAATGGAAATAAATTCCAGTAATCTTGAGTGAGTTTTCATCGCCTAATAACTTTCCCCCGAAAAGGTACCAAAGACATTTGTATTTTTATCTTTACCGCTCATTTACGAATTCAAAACGTAAATGATGTGGAGATAAACAAATTATAAAATCATTCGAATGAATTGACAGATTTCTCGTACATTAGATGCAAGGATCCCTCATCAATTGCCCTTCTACTTGAATTATAATTACATATCTTACGTAGGCCATTCAGTAAAACAACTACGAAATTTCACGTTTCCGACCACGCTACAATACGCTACACTGGGGGCAACAGTTCTTTACACAACTAACCCCGGTCGCTTCTGTTTTGTAATTTATGACTCCAAGCACAATGTTGAGGCTGTTTGCAATAGCGTTAAAATATTTCAATTAAGATTTGACACAAAACTAATATTTCTTATGCCAAGGACCCAAATACGAGTGCAGCACTTTTCCTAATACCCCACCTAAAAGAACATTTTATGCTAAAAGATTTTTTTGCTCAGCAATCTGTATACTCGTATACTAAACCATGGTATAGGAGAATATAAGGATTGTAGATGACAACAAAAATAATTTGTTGTAAACATTCTGAGCTCTTTAGTTTTTGTTTGTTCGTGTTTTTCTTTCGCAGTGTGTGCAAACAACCTTGAAAGGAGACTTAAATAATTTTACAAGTTAAATAAAAGGACAAAAATTACAGCACAATTCACTGCACTGTAGTAGTTGTGTTAGGAAGAGAGTGCATAAAATATGTTCTATATCCTTTTGTGCTACTTTCAAACTGAAACAACAAGAGTAGCAGTATTTAGAATCATTTTAAGCCCACTGCCATAAGGAAGAAAAATAATATGGGCTTTATAAACTTAAAATAGTGGCTAAGACGGACTATTAGATTGCCTATAAAAGGAAAGATGTTTTACTTATATTAAAGAGAGTTGTATTTTTTAGTGCTTTCACAGATCTTCTAAAGTTTGCACAACAGGTTGTCCAGACATCATGATGTATATTTTTTAGTAGATGTATTTATAAAAGAATTAAACATACTCTAACCTAAGAAGGCTAGCAAAAAGCAAATTCTAGCTTATTAACATTTTCAGAGTTTGAAACTGAAACACGGACGATGGTAAAATGGGTTAAACTCCAAAAATTTTTTTGGAATTTTAAACCGTGCGCAGTTCAAATAACACCTGTTCATGGAGTAGATTACGGAAATACGAAACTTTTAGATAGGATAATTCTGAAGCTTCGATTTGTATTGTACTTTTACAAAAAATATATGTTTTTGTAGTCAATAGGCGTTGCACAATATATGCTACAACTTTCATTATTTTTTACTCAAAAATCATTTCCGTATCTGAAAACAAAAAAAATTCCGGTACTTTTTATAACTTTTTCCATTACATTTCTATTTTTTTCTGATAATATGAGCTTTAAACGACGTTTCGTTATGGCTGTGTACTATAAAAAAAATTATACAGTTTCGATATATCGTTTTTTAATCGCAGCAGCACAACCACTTGTTCAGCTTGTTTAGTTTCTAACATGTTTCCGCATAAAAAATGATAATTCAGGCTTGATACAGATTTTTAAAAGCTGCCACGACATCTCCCGAACATTTTAAAAGTATTTTTCCGTCGTATACACGCTATGACAATTCGTTTAAAGGCCATGTTGGCAGTCAACAAATATTGGTTGCCAAGTGCCACTGTAGTTGCCAGTGCAGTAGAAATCTAAACTTGAATTGCCAAAAGTAATATCACAAAACAAAAAGTTTAGCAGACCCGTAAAAAGTTCCTCAACAAGCATTGTTTGAGATCGATTACAGCTCGAAATTTCAAAAAGCAGTTTTTAATATCCTCTTTTGTCCCATCGGCCATGGCTCAAATAGTTGATAAGCTAGAGCTTTTTTCCGTTAATCTCTTTAGATTTGAGGGCAAATCGTTTCCAATATTAGACGATACGATTTACATGCGAATTAAAATATGCTGTCTCGTCTATGCTTACGCTTAAGGACCTTCGACTGTAATTAATAAAAAATTCCGAGTTTGACATCAAATATGAGGAAATTGCTTCCACTTACAAAAAAGGATATTTAATTTGGTGGAACAAAGATCAAGTAGCAAGAAATATATTCAACCTATACAAACCATCTTTCTAGCTCACCAAATGTGACACAAAAGGAAATCAATCTGTAGCTCTTGAATGCCAGAGACATAATCGAAAGATTTAAATATTCAAACTTAACAGGAGCTGCGTAGTTGGCTGCCTCGGACATTCAAGTCATTTGGCAAAGGTATTACGAACGTATTTGTTACATGGTTTGACATTAATAGCTATGAATTTTAAGGATTACAGTAACTTAATTTTTTCTATACAGAAAAAATATATAGATACAGGGTGGCGCAATAGAACGTGCATATTTAAAAAATAGATTAAAAAATAAATACAAAAGGTATGGTTAAAATAAATCTAAGGCATTGTAGAGTAATAAATGGAGTTTATTTTTTAAAAATAACATCACCTAAATGGTGACCCTCTTTACGACGGCACTCCTCTAACCGCAAACGAAAATTATTGAAAACTTTCTTCAGTAATACTGGTGTAATGGCTGCTATTTCACCACGGATATCCTCCTTGAGCTGAACGATGTTTCTTGGATTACTACTGTAGACTTTGTGTTTGAGGTATCCCCACAAAAAAAAAGTCAAGAGGCGTCACGTCTGGACTACGTGGGGGCCATGGGATATCACCTCTTTTCGAAATCAGTCTGCCAGGGAACATCTGCTTCACCACCGCCATGGAGTCTTTGGATGTGTGACAGGTAGCTCCATCTTGTTGGAAAAAAGTTCTGGAATTCACTATTCTTGAACTTTCAATTTCTGGAGCCAAAAATCCGTCCAACATCTTAACATAGCGTTCCGTATTAACTGTGACGTTTTGTCCCCGCGCATTTTCGAAGAAAAAAGGACCAATTATTCCTCCTCCAGAGATTGCTCCCCATACTATCAGTTTAGGACTATGCAATGGTTTCTAGCGTTTGATTTTGGGATTTTCACTGTTCCAGTAACGACAATTTTGACGGTTTACGAACCCATTCACAAGGAAATGAGCCTCGTCAGAGAAAAGGATATTGTGAAAATTGGAAAATCGATTAAGCATTTCATTAGCAAATGCGAGCCTTGCTTGCAGCTTATATGGATGCAGTTTAAGATCCAATGTTAAAATTCGTTGCAAACTTCGTCGCGATAATTGTAAGACAGACGATCTCTTGCGAGTCGACATTTGTGGATTTCCCCGTACTGATCGATAACTCTCTCAACATTGTTTTCGGTCCTAGATGTTCTTGGGCGACCATTTGCTTGTGGTTCTATTGCGCACGTTCTATTGCGCCACCCTGTATTTAGTCTACGGTATACAAGATATTTAAAAAAGGACTGTTGGAACATCGTCAATACGTAATGGAATGGAAGTAATCTAATTTTGCTATTTTCGAAAACACTAAAATTTGTCATATATTTTTAAAAATAAAAAAACGTATAAAATGTGTAAAAAAATGTATAAAAATGTATGTATATGTATGTATGTATAAAAATGTATAAAGTAAAAGCAATTATATACATTTTAAACACCTAGGTTTTCTACTTTGTATTGTAATCGTATATTTCTGTTTGCCTATTTTTGATCCTACAAATGCGACATTTTTTGTACTAAAATTTGGTCTTGAAGTAGAATTATAAAAATTTCAAAAGCGCAGTAACAATTTCCAGGTATGCGTGGAATCACCACATTTGCATCCAGAACAAGTGCAACTTAAACTGCTGATAGCCAAGATGGCATAAAATGCCACTAAAGGAAAAATGGCCCAGAAAATATGAAAAATCGCTAAAAAAAAAATATCGACCAAAAATAGCCATAAATTTAATTAAATTTTGCCCAAAAACATAAAAAATGCCAAATTAAAAAATGCAAAAAATCATCCAAAAATATGGTTTATTTGTAGTACGAAGAAAAACTTATGTTAACAACATTTTGTAAGAAATATTGGCTCAGAAAAAGACGATAATTTAGAAGAAAGTATTTTTAAAGCACACCAAACTATTTTGTCTCGTACAGATTGCTTTAATTATTCCAATGTTGAAACATTCATTAAGTAATACAAATTTTAAAGATTTATATTTTTAGCTGCTTGATCATTTCTATACTGTGTAATCTGTAATCATTTCTGTAAATGCAAGATTCAACTGTAATTGCAAGGGAAAGATGAAAATGTTGAAATATATATTTGTATCACTTAGAAACACACAAAATTATAAGTGCCAAAGGAGAACGATTTTGCAAAAAAAAATCGCTTGATTTTATTTTAAAAAATATTCTTTTTTTAATTTTTTTCGGTTTTTAATGAAAAAAATTGTTAATGATAATTTTTATTTGAAAAACATGAAACAGAAAATTATACACAATATTTTTTTAAGCAAAACTAAAATTGATTTTATCTTACTTTTTCTTTTTTTATTTTTAGTCCACTACACACACACATTACACACACATTTTTATTAATCACTTGTTAATTAACAAATAAAACTTATCTTTCGATTAGACATTTATATGCAGATTGAAAGAGGAGGTGCATTTAACTTGCTGATAGTACTCGCAAAACAATTATGAAAAAATCTTATTTTGTGTATTTTTTAACTCTGCGAAAAATCCCGCCAAAAAATGGAAAATTGTTTACTACATTTTGGACCTTTAGGAAAAATCGCCAAGAAAGTGATGAAATTTCACCCAAATTTAATGGAAAAATTACTGCATCATCTTTGGCTATTTTTTGCCATTAATGAAACCAAAAATAATAAAAGTATGATGGAAAATCACAATTTTGAAATCTTGCCTAACGTTGGAAAATTCCTGGGTTTTATTTAGTTTTATCATTTATTTATAAATGATAAAATAATAAATACAAAAATTTAGTGTATTGAGGTATCGATCTCAATACACAAAATTTTTGTAGCGCATCAAACCATAAATACATTTCTTTTTCAGAAAAATAAATTGTTGTTTATATCGTTTTTCGTCAGTGATTCTTTCATCAGTTTCAAAATCATATCTCAAACACATATCTCTTAAATGCGCCCATAATAGTAAAAATGCACCTGCAAAAATTTTAACTTTCCCGGCCGTAATCAGCTTATTAACATTCTCAGCTCTTCTTTCTGCATTATTATCTGCCAATATGTTGTGTATTATTCAAGTTTTTCCTTTCGCTCAGCAATAAGCAAGTCTGGAATAATGCAAACCAATTGATCACATTGAAAATTAAGATAAATTATCATTAAACTCGGTTTTTTATACAGCCACCGAAAAAAAAAAATCTGTAAGCACAATAAAAACGAACTGGATTTGCGCAAAAACCAATTCCTGATTTGGTAAATTGATACGTTTTGAATTTAAAAGAGGGCACAAGAACAACTTTATTCTAAAGACGCATTTCAGTATTTTTAGTACCTTTTATAAACACCGCTTTTTTGACTTACGTACATCATTTAATTTTGTTCATTTTGTATTTGAGGGTGTGATGTTCTTTCTGTATTTTACGAATAAACAATTACAAAAAAAATAAACCAGTACAGACTCCACTTTAGCAAAAGCTTAATGTGTTGGTACAATCTGTCTAAATTTAGTGTAATCAAATAAAAGATATGAACCTACGATTTTATCAGTGAAATCGGTTAAATCTGTATGGAAGTTATCCGAAGAACGTGGTTAATTTATCGTTTTTTTTTCAGATTTTGTCAAGCTGAATAAACAAATACAATAGACAAACATTTAGGTTGCTGAAATATACAAGTAAAGTCGATAAATTTGTATGATATGTGCCAGTGAGTCGATAAAGCTCATTTACAATCCCTAACTACGACGTGCCAAAATATTAAGCTGTGCAAAGTTTTATGAAGATTTACGGCAGTTATCGCATCCACCAGCAAGCAGCCCGCCAGACAGACGGACATCGGTTAATCGACTTGAAAAAATCCTGAAACACATTTAATCAAAACGCTTTCTTAAACGCTTCCTTCTGGATGTTGCACTTTTGGGCTTTTCATATCATATATATTTTAATTCCTTCGGGTGAAAGCATAGCTAATCAATTTAATATTTTAAAATATATTATATTCACTCTCAAAACGCAACATTCAACATTACATTATTAGATGTAAATCTCAAAAAGTTGTTGCTCTATAAAAGCAACAATTGCGATTAATGCAGGTGATGTGACTTCATACACATATAAGTATATGAACATTGCATGTATTGCAAACTTTGTTGTTCTACCAAACTAACTATTCTTTATACAGGCGTTGTGCCTTAACTACGTAATACAGTACAAAAGGTCACGCTTTTATCGCCATTTTTTTTACTGCACTTCATGTCGCATTCAAATTCATTTACGTACGTTAGAAACTCTTTATGAGAATTTCATTCCACTGCGGGATTGGCAAGTTTTATTTCGAAAATGATCGTGTTATGTAGTCATATAAGACTAATAATGTCAACTAAACAACAATTCTGAGGCATTTAACGTTAACTTAGCAGAATTGGCAAAAAATTATAAGGTTACAATTTTGAATGGTATAAATAATTTCCACCAATAACTAATTTCAAAGTAGTGAAGAATGCCAAAGATCGAGTTAGCGCAACAAAGCAAGAATAATATAAAAATATTTCATATTAGGGTGAATGTCAAGGCAGAATTTATTTAAATCTATTGTTGATTATCGGCAAATACAATGGTGAAGAATTCAACAAATACTCGTAAAATTGTTGTCGATATTTTTTCTATACTTTCCAAAAAATGATATAATTCAAAAACAACATACGAGTCCGAATGTAGTGGAAAATTTAGCATTAATCAAATCTGTCTGCACATCGATACAAATTCAAAATAGTTTTGTTTTACGAAAACAGTAGCATTCACATCACACACATATCGATTGCATAAACATCAATTTGCGCAAGCGATTTGTATGGTGTATTCCATCCATACGAGTTCCAAGGGAAACAACTGTTAATAATGCAAAATTGCCATGTAATATTCAAAAAGGTTCCCCACTTTCATTTGCAACTCAGTCAAAAATATACCGTAGGCTCAAACTCTAATGAGGTACATAATAAATAGATGTAGGACCACGGTTAAATTCATACATTCAATCTCGAATTTCTGCAGGCAATTTTCCCACTACACATTTCCTACGTATTAATTACTGCAAAAAACTTATTACTTTGACAATTTATATTTTGTAAATAGCAATATAATTGTTCAAAAAATTCCAAATTCCATTCAAAATATTCCAGTAAACATCAGAATACAGAAAACATTATTTGTCAAAGAAAATTTGATTTTGCTAATACACTGTAAATATGTACTAGCGATTTACTGATTGACTTTACATCACTATTTGATTGACATTTCCCCGCAGGTCTTAATATTTAAATTACCCTTTGCTTTTAATGATCTTGATCAAATAAAGCCACCACTCGGCCTGGTCATAATGAAACCATATTTTGGTCAAATAACGCTCAGGTTCAAGTTTTGACAGCGCATTAGCGGAAAAATTATGTTAAATTGTTTTTCCAACCAATCCAATTTTTATTGGATACTACGTTGAACATCGTGTTATGGCCTGTTTTAAAAGAAAATATATCCTGTAAATTAACACTTTCATAAATATTAGTTAAGCCAAGCTTCGAAATTGATGTATTCGTAGCATTAATGTGAAAAACAGAATAAAATTACAGGTATTTATGTGGAAGGCGGCATGATTTTTACATATATGCGTCATATTCGTAACTAAACCTTATACTGTTTTCTTACTACACAACTTAATTTAATTAGGCGAGAATTCCCCGTTTTTATTTTAAATTGTTAACTATGGAAGCCATATAAAACTGAATCATATTGTATGATATTAAAGAATGTCTTGTTATGAATTTGTTTGAAGAAGAATTCTTCACTTTAAGCTCAACCTTCACTATAAAAACCATTATAAAGGGAAGAAATTTGAGTTTTAAAACTTTTCTAAAAAACACAAATGACACTTCTCAAAACTCATTTCTAATGGCAATGCCGGTTGGAAGACATTTCATTGTTCAGATACGATAAGCGAAAATGCTAACTATGATATCCTTATAAAATCGAAGAGTTTAGACTTCCGCAATTCTTGTAAAAAATATGAATGTCATTTCTGGTAAGTCCAACCTACTTGCAATGTCCTGACATATATATAATTTAAAGAGAATTGTTCGTTCATGTACAAATAAGGCATAAGATATATGTTTAAAAATCGCAAATTTTCTACATGTTAATGCTTTGAATATATTAACATTGATGTTTACCCCGTCTAATTTATTCGTAAATGCGTTGGTTTACATAAAAATTAATCCTTAAGCGGTGTTTTTATTTATAATCTTTTATATTTATTTTTCAAGTAGTAAATTTCGACTTAAACTTCAAGCACATAATACGTTGTGAACAGCAAATTCTGTACATTTTCCTTTGCAGGATACTGGCCACTGGGTTTTACATGGTGCAACATTTACGTAACCTGCGATGTAATGGCCTGCTCGTCGAGTATCCTGCACATGTGTTTTATCAGTTTGGGCCGTTATTTGGGCATACGGAATCCTCTAGGTTCACGGCATCGTTCCACCAAACGTTTGGCCGGTATGAAGATTGCTATTGTCTGGGTAATGGCTATGATTGTGTCCAGCTCTATAACAGTATTGGGTAATTATAGCTATCTTACATTTTATTTTCCAACTTCCACACACATTCGC
>JAHXMU010000053.1:230527-363473 GCA_019455685.1 Philornis downsi | reverse complement strand
AGTTATGGCGTTGCCAGATGGGTCCGTCGAATATGGGCAACCCTGTATGATCTGACATTTCTATAATTTCTTTGGAATATTTTACTGTTTTAATATTTTATAAAACTTATATTTTCTAACAGTGAGCTTACTAAGACCAAAGCTCAGACCAAATTACCATTATAACACTTTCGATAACTATCATATGCAAGTTGAATGTCGTGGGTTCATAGGCGATCAAAATGTCGATTGTGGGCATCAAAAGTCATTATTCTGTCATTATGCCTCTGCATAATTCCAAGTTTACCCAAATGGCATTCCTTCCACCATTTTCAAATGATCGAAAATTCCACTGTACTGCGGGACAGACGGCGGTTGCTTCCACAATAAGCGTAATGAATTTATAACATACATAGAAATATATGCGCAAGAAATCGCATGCACTAGACATGCAACCATACAAATTTTTGTTTTAATGAGAAAAATCTTTATCCTGATTTTATCTTAGTTTTTTGAGCTCCAAAAGGCAATCAGCAGCAAAAGAATTTTGTGGTTCCTGTCCACCACTTGCTTTACCACAAAATTTGTATAAAGTTTTTTTAATGAAGTATAAAATCTATTATTGAAACACCGTTTATTTGGAACGCCAACGTAGTTTCCGACCAACAGTGTCGTAGACAATTTTTCACGTTGTCGGAAAATAAGTAGAATTAACCATTCCTATTTTTCTGATGCACAATAAATCAGCTACGCCCGTCTTTTCGATGGATGCTCTTACTGTTTGTATACCTTCACCTGAAAAAATGAAAGAATTCATAATCTGATGCGGCAGAAAGGTAATAGGCAAAAGAAAGCATTTTAAGTACCAAATATCTTTTGATGAAACGCGTCCTATTGTTTTTTAAGTCGATTGAGCGATGTCCGTCTGTTGGCTTGCTGGATGGTGGAAACAATAGCTCTCACAAATGTTTATGGCCAAATACAAATATTTCATGGTCAGCCAATTATTTTCCCAGATCGTAGACGGTGGATTTGAAAATGTTCTACACCTGCCCACTCCTTTTGATACCTCCCACAAAAATTTATCGATTTTCCGAAACTAAATTTTCTCGCTGTAACTCCCCATCAGTAATATGCAGCAACCGAAAATTCTATCCGTTGCATTGCATCACACCTCCACGTATAATTTTGAAAAAAATTATCCCCGATTATCCCCATCATTTCTGGCACAAATAACCGATTTTACATATAGTATATTCTTTGGTTCATATCTTTTATGTAGTTGCACTACATTTAGACAAACTTCGTACACATTCAGTGAAAACGGAGCAAATTGGCACATTCATTCTGGTATATCTCATACAAATTGATCGATTTTTCGAAATGCAATCAATAATCTGTAATTTCAAATTAGTAATAAACTATATGTATATTTTTACTCACTACATTGTTTTGCAATTCTGCACAATATCGGATAGACCACGCCCCTTCTGCTTTTTCCCACACAAATGACCGACTTAACCCACATATTCCTACTTCCATATCTTGCAATCGATTGTACCCAATTCGACCAAATTTACAATATATCATGCGTTTAGTGATCTATGTTCTGAGCGCAAAAACGGCCGACATTGTCACGGTCATTTTGGGACGATCAAAGCAAGTTGACCGATTCATCGAAATTTGGTTTTCCACCGTAACCCATAATTCGCAGCATGAAATTACATAAATACTTATCAATTATGTGTAATAACACTGGCAAAACATGATAAAATTATAAATTTCTGGATAAAAGCTCTAAAGGGAACGTCAATTCTTCTAGAGATGGATTCAATCCTTGAATGAGCAAGTTTTACAAGGATCAAATGCATATACTTTTTTGCTTTCGGATGATTATTTTCATTTGTTAAAAACGACATGGAAGGAAATTTGTTACGAACAAAATTATGATGTTGACTTCATTCCAAATTGTTTGAAATCAAATCGGTTAGTGTACATAAGTAAATTGGTTCAGAAAGTGAAGGTATCGGATTCTATGTTTCACAAAATGTCCGGTATTTACAATTAATTACAATGCTCTTTACCACAACGTGGAGCAGCATATGAACGTAATCGTTTCCATAATATCTAAATGCAGCAGCCTTAAATTCCAGCAAGTTTACTGAATTTTTCTTAAACACACATATATGCATGCAGACATGGAACTACAGTTTCCTTGAAAGTAGAAGCAAGTAATAAGGTTTTTAGGTCACACCTGTGTAGAACTTTTAATGCAGCGCCATATAAATGCATTTTCAGTACCCATCTGCAAATTGCGAACAGAAACCCACAAAATTACATTCACTTGTGGTTTGCGCTGTATCTGCGCCCGGGTCATAAAACTAACAATTTTTATGTGCACTTTTACTAGAAAACTATAGCAAGCCAATATTAAGGAGAAATACACATAAATAATCATGTGTGTGTTCCACATACAAATTTCGTGAGGTGGGAGAATGCAATGCGGTGACCAACTCAAACTCAATCCAACCTGCCACAGGATTTCTAGGTGCGAAAAACAACCGCATGAACGCCATTACATTGCAATGCAATGCTTTTGCACAATAAATTCTAAGCCGAATTGGGAAAAAATAAATTTCCACACACACACCCGCCACCCTCCGAAAATACCTCAACAATAAAATAGTAAATTTACCATTAAAATCCATCAAATGTTGGGGTTTTGTTGGTTTAGACATGCATACGGAATCGTTAATGGCAAAATAACGAACGATAAATATTTAAGAGAAGGAACTCCTGCTACAATTTCCCATTGCAATCATACACGCTACTGACTGCCATAGCTGTGAGCGTTGTTCCATATGCATGGGGGTCTATCAACAAAGAAGTTCCTCATAAATTCACTGTTGAGTTTCATTTACTGTGGCAGCTTACATTTCTCAATACTAGAGATGTGCGATTAATCTCGTTAATCAAACTTGGTGATTAATCCAAGTATCGATTATTCAGTTATCCGATTAACCGAAAGTTCTGATTATTAACATCTATGATTAATCAAATAATTAGAATTTTGAATAACAAATTTGAATACTTTATTCAAAATTCAACTATTTGATACATAAGAACAATAAGAAAGAAATATTCAAGGAACATATTTTTATAATGCTAAAATAATAAAATAGTAAAACTTTTGAGCGGCACACAATACAAAATGTGATATACGAGGTGTGTTCAAAGCATAAGGTGAATTTTCATTTTTCTCAAAAAATATTTGATTGATGAATAAATCAACTTCTATTTCATCAACTTCTATTATCTCCTTATCAACTTCAATCAACTTCTATTATCTCCTTAAAGTAGTCCCACTCAGATGTAATACATTTGTGACAGCGTTTTTTTTCGAATCCTCGAAGCAGTTCTGATATGCACTTTTTGGTATGTCCTTGAGCTCTCTTAGCGATTCGGTTTTTATCTCCTCAATCGTCACAAAACGCCGTCCTTTCATGGGTCTCTTCAATCTTGGGAACAGGAAAAAGTCACAGGGGGCCAAATCTGGTGAATGTGGTAGCTGAGGTATGATAACGGTGTTTTTGGCCAAATAATCTTTCACAAGCAAAGATGAGTAAGCAAGTGTGTTATACTGATGCAAAAGCCATGATTTTTTTCCACAATTCCGGGCGTTTTTTCGTATTTCTTCACGCAAATAGCGCATAACTTCAAGGTACTACTCCTTATTTACCGAACGACATTGTGGTAAAAACTCCTGATGCACTACGCCATGGTAATCGAAAAAAACAGTGAGCAAAACCTTGACATTTGATCGAACTTGGCGTGCTTTTTCTGGTCTTGGCTCTCCCGGACTCTTCCATTGGGACGACAGGGCTTTGGTTTCGATGTCAACCAAAAGCAAATCTGGATCATCGTCGACGTCATTCAACAATTCCTGAACGATGCTCTTACGACGTTTGTTTTGATCAAAATTCAGTCATTTTGGAACAAACTTCACTGCCACACGCAGCGAAGCCACACGCTTCAAACCCAAAATTTCCGAAAAGGTTGCATGAGCATGATGCGTGAGCCAACCGATATGCCAACATCTTCAGCAATTTCTCTAATTGTGATTCGACGATTCTCTATAACAATTTTCTTCACTTTCTCAACATTTTCATCGGTTGTTGATGTGCTGGGGCGTCTAAAGCGAGAGGCGTCATTCACATCTTCCAGACCTTCTGTGAAAAGCTTGTACCATTTGTAAACATTTTTTTTTTACTCAGAGTACTCTCACCGCATGCCACTGTCAACATTTCAAGTGTTTTTGAACACTTAATTCCATTTTTTACACAAAATTTGGTGCAACTTCTTTGATCCATTTTCTTCGATAGCAGAAAATCGCCGAACACGCGAAACACTTGTCTTATTTATGCCTCTCACAAACAAACTAAACATGCTATATGGATAAAACCGTCAACATATCTTCGAGTCGAGTGTACCAACATAAAAAAAATAATAATCGAAAATAGAATATATGTATTTTTATTATTATTATTTTATTTTTATTATTATATTATATTATCATATTATATTATATTATATTATTATATTATATTATTATATTATATTATTTTATTATTATTATTTTATTATTATTATTTTATTATTATTTTATTTTATTTTTTAACGTACCTCGTACAATACATTTAGTTATTCAAGTTTTGATTATTGAATCGCTCGATTAATCAATTAATTATGGTTTTTGAGTAATCAAAATAACGATGAATCGATTAATCGTAAATATGATTAATTCAAATGTATTGTTAATCAATTCATTGATTAATAGGGATTTTGTTTAATCGTATTGACTGATTAATTAATTAATCCCACATCGTTAGTCAATATTAATTTAATGTCCAAAAAGTCCAAAAAATGGGAATTTTGCTATGACAACTCTCCACACTATTGAAAACGTGAACACGCACACGGCGTAAGGTTGTAATGTTTACCCCGCTGTGTTTACTACGCAAGTGCATGTCGTCATATCTAACAGCAGGTATGGTATTGTTAGCATAATTTTAAAGATGATGACTTTTGCTTTTGCCAAAAGCAATAAAAATAACGTTTTTGCAGAACATAGATAAATTGAAAAATGTTCTTTACTAAATAACACCCCAAAAAGCGTCTTTTACCTTTGTATTCTCTGCTCAAAATTAGTTCTAATTTTTGTCAATAGAATATCAAAATTTCTGTATAATGAAAACAAGTGAGCGGGACTATAAGCTGCGTTTGACAGTTCCACGTTGTGAAATAATTGGACGTGATGAACACATCCTCCTCTCATATAAAATACATCGATGTAACTCGTTTTTTCATATTGTTCGGTGTATCCATCAAGTGCCACTGCTTGTTGCTTTTAATTAAAGAAAATAATTAAAACTACAATTACAAAAATTCTGAAAATGTTAGGTCGACATTGATTTTTTCTACAGTCAAGAATATATATCAAATGAGTACTCCCCATTGTTATAAACAAAATGATAAAATGGGTATATGCCCCTATTGTCGGCTTTATACAAAACTTATAATAATAGCGTAATTTTTAAATGGTCTAAGAAATAGTCCAAGGCTTAATAGGTCTTTTTTAAAGAATTGCCAGAAAAATGAACCAAAACTGAACATTTTGCTAATTCAGGCGTATTAAAAATTTGCAGTGTAACGAATTACATAACCCCAAATTTTTCGTATGTCTTTTTAGTTTTTCGTCAAATCATTATCCTTCTTCACAATTGGACCGCAACAGCGAATTTTAGACCTAAAATATTCTACCAATATATTGCGTCTGTTCCCGATTTTCTTCTATATCGTTTTTCTAAAGAAGAAAAAAGTTATTCGAGTAAATCCAAAATAGAATTATAAAATTTGTTGTCTGCAAAATTTCACATTGGGATGACCTTTTGTGGAATAATTTTTAAAAAGAACTTAAATGGCGTGTGAACTTTGAAGACAGAGGATTATAGTCTTTTACAATTGATCAATTGATATTTTTATAAAACATTTGAAAACTCGAGATATCGATTAAGAACACGTTTTCTTAAGTTCGTACAGAAATGGACAAAAAGGGACTCTGAAAATTTTAAAAATTGGCCATATAAATATTTCGGTTCGTTTACAGTCTTTCGACGTAATTATGTCCTATGTCTGTCATAGATATATTAATTCTTCAGTATAAAATTAATAAAAAATACTGTTTTTGGAGCAAAACACAAGTTAAAAATGATAACATTTTTCTTTCAAAAAATAAGTTTTAATTTTTCAATTATGAAAATAAATATTTCGAATAATTTACCGCTTGTCTTCGATTACAATCCAGTTTCTAAACCTGGAAACTTATCACTCATTACGTTTACTTATTATTAATATTCAATTTGCAAAAAGGAAAACGTCGATTTAAAATAAAGAAGTGATTAGTATTGTAAAATATAAACTACATGTTTAAGCTCCTCTACAGTGCAATACATGTTACTGGTATCCTTGTTCAAACAAACTATAACAGTTTTTAACTCAAAGCAAAATTGTGTTTTTTCATATGCATGTCTATTGTATGTTTATAAAGTGAATGTAGAAATTTATGTAGTTGGCACACAGAGAAGCACATCTAAGCTATTTGTAAACTCAATTTATTTTACAGCCATCCGAATCGACGTTCCTCAGTGCGAATCGCAAGTGGAAACAATCAGCCACAATTAGGTTTTTGTAACAAAGGCAACGGCAAAAATGCGGCGGCCAAATCAAAAGCTATGCAGCCTCTGCGTTTCTCGCTGCGACGCAACGGCCGTGAACAGGCTGAAGAAAACAGCGGAGGCAGAGGTATTAGCATAGCAACACTGTCATCGGACAACGAACATCATCATTACCATCAGCAGCAACAACATCATTCCTTTAATGGAACATGCGAGCAGGCGACACAAACGCCAGCTTCCATTAGCAGAGAGACTAGGAGGAACCGTAAACTTAAAGTATTCCGTTTCAATTTCAACAAGGTAGCAACACCGACGTTAAATTTGCGGTAAGTTACGTAGTTTGTTATTAACCCAGCGTCCTACGGCAAAAAAAAACAGTTTGTGTACCTTTTTCCTTGTATTTAGTGTAAAACTTAAAACTGATTTCGCCTTAGTGTAGGCTCTCTTTTTTGCCACGAATTTTATAATATTTCTCACCACACTACTGTTAATAGTGCGTTGTTCACATCCGCTCTATTTGTCTATTTCACCACTTTCTGTCGGTTTGTTTACATTCGAAATTTCACCGCGATCCGCAAACGTTTACTTGCATCGGCAAACACTCAAATATGCATAAACTTCACACGCTTTTCCCGGAAACGGTTAATAATATACCGCTATTATTTTTGCACTTAGCTGTCAACTATCGAGTAATCTTTATTTTCCTGTAAACGATGTAACAATTTCATTACTTTTTATCCGATATTTTCAAAATAAAATAAAGACAGTCACAAACCACAACCGTTCGAAATGAAACTTAAAAGCAAACTAAAGATGGGGTGGCATCGTCAGAGCTGAGTCAATTGCAATAGCGATGCAAAACGTTATACTTTGGTACTTTTCTCACATCGAAGTGGTTTAAACGTCTTATGGGGGGATATGCTGCAATTAGAGGAACCCAAATGGGCGCCGAAAACAAAAACCAGAAATTGATCTAACCGTATTTTGGACTATTTTAAATAACCGGTCGGAAATACAACATTTTACCAATTTCCAAAAGAAAATTTTAAAACTCTTTATTTCAATTATTTGAAAAACAAAAAAACAATTACAACAAAAAGAAAGAAGAAAAGAAGAACAAAAGAAAAGTATTAAGTTCAAATAATTTCAGTTTTTCTGAAGTTTAAATTCAGATATCATCGAAAAACTCGACTATTCGAGTATAAAACCTACCTCTAGAAAAATAGTCCCCTAATATCTAATACAGTACCTAATGTTTTTGCATTTATCACTTATTTAACAGCGAAGTAGGATGGTTCACGTAAAGCACCTCTTTAAAAGGATCGGCCTAAATGTTCTATGAGAAGAGACCATTAATCTGGTGACGAATCGGTACAACGTTCAGGACACTGTGAACCGCAATCCATTGTAGGATTGTTTAAGACGGACAAAAAGTGATTTTTACATTAGGAACTGGTGGAAAAATTGGTACTGTTTTCTAACTCCTATGTTAGAATAAATTAGGTTGGTTAAATTAAAGGGAAAACGAAGCCGAATTTTGGGTAGTTTGCGTAAATAAGGCACTTTTTCTGATTTAACTACAACCACTTCTAGTTCTGGTGAAAAATTATAATCCCTGTTCAATTTTGATTGGAAAAAATCATATAGCTGAAATTTAATATATACAGATGTTTTTAAACTGAAAAATTAGAAAAGTTACACTCCAAAACGCTGAAGTTTGAAAATGATTTTAAAAGTGTTCAACTCACGAACGATTTAACCCAGATTTGAAATATTCTGCGAATCATAATTAAGCAATCTAAATGTCAGTCTAAAGTAGTAGAATTTTTGTTTTGCAACCTACATACAGGAACAAAGTATGTGCAAATTTTTGATATTTTTCTACAACCGGTCTACATTTTTTTCATATCTGGTTGCATCAAATATCTTGTAGATACGATAATCAATATCCTTAAATGTTCGTACGGTTCACCTTTACAAATGTTTATGTATCGAAAGGGCTTGTAGAATTATATACTATCTATATAATTATATTAACAACTCCAGAACAAGAAATTGCATTCAGTGGCTAAGAATGCGTTTCTCTTAAAAGAAAACGTTAAAAATGAGGTCCAAAACCGGTATGCTTTGCAAAGTAAATTTGTATTCGTAATTTGGTACGAGTCAATCTTTAACTTGATAACTTCTAACAGGCAAATAAATGTATCCAAAATGTCAGAAATCATAATTATATATACGATATTCAGTTTTTTAATATACACACACAGCGAATCATAAAATTGCATACAGTCTCCTACCACTATTTGAGCGGCAGTCATCTTGATGTGTCTGACAAACATTTCGAGTAATCGACAAATCTTGTAAATGCTTCTCAAACTGCGATATTCGGAATCGTAGTTAAACTGTAGGTCCCGTTGAGTGAGTCTAAAACTAGGATGCATATAAGCTCACTGAATGTGAGAACCTCTCCCTCCTACAGGCTTCTAAAATATTTTAAATAAACTTTTGTTTCAAAGCACTCGATATGCATCTACTCGCCTTGTATCTAATATTTTAAGATATTTACATTCTAAAATCTGCTTATGATCTATTTTGTAAATATTTTATTCACAGATTCCTTAATAGCCGCAACAAACGGAATAGTCTATCGGCCAATGCGGTAGCGACAGAACAAAAGGCAACGAAAGTATTGGGTCTGGTATTCTTTACATTCGTCCTGTGCTGGTCACCCTTTTTTATACTGAACATCATCTTTGCCGCCTGTCCAGAGTGTGAAGTGCCCGAGCATGTGGTCAACACATGTCTGTGGCTGGGCTACGTGTCGTCCACAATAAATCCAATAATATACACGATTTTTAATCGGACCTTCCGTGCGGCCTTCATACGATTGCTCAAGTGTAACTGCGAAAGGTGAGTACTTAGCACGGTCACAAAAGTAATGCTACGATGTAATTATGAGTGGTCCATGCGTCTCAAATAACTGTCATATATGCATATCATTATCTTATTGCTCTTCTTCTTCCTCCATTCACAGAGCCGGTCGGCCAACACGCTATCGCTCGGTGACCGAGGGACGCAGTGCTTTAAGTCTATGCGCTCCATCGGCCCTGCCGCTGGCCATATCATTCCAAGGTGTCCCCCTAATGGCCGCAACCTCGTCGTCCAACACCAATGTTACGACACCATTAAGTGATTTTCGCGGCAGTTATACCATAACCGATGACGAATGTTGATGTTGATGGGTCCAATGTTGTAATCTCGATAGTCACCATCACCATGTAAATAGAGAGACATCAAATTCATTCCAACCGTGGAATCTTGTTTGAATTGTAGATTTAAATTAAATATACTAAATATCCTTCAGAGATACATAGCAGTACTTGTAGAAATTTAGTAGCGATATTCTTCTGACTTCCGCGCAGTTTATCACCAAGGACCGTGACACGGATCTGTTATCTTGCGTTTATGTCGTACATATTTAGGGCATAATGGTAGTTATTTGCATGTGCTTCCCAATCATACAGACATACATATAAACGCGGGTGTATGTGCACACACTATGTGTTGTCATTAATGTGTAGCCAAACAAAATGTGAATTTATTACTTACCTGCGTTAGTGTACAGCGCCTGATCAAAAAATTACCAACCTGGATGGAAATCTTAATGATAGATATTTGGTAAAAGTCTATAAGGAACGAACGGAACGCATTGTTGGCTAATACAGATACAGTTGACACATCTACAAACTTCTACGTATGAAAATACAACGAAACTGTAGAGATCTGCACAAAGTTCCAGCTCTTTTAATAGCAAATCCAGTACTTAAGAAAATATACAGAAATGCCCTCTGTGAGGAAGTGTACAAGTATGTATATGAAATCAACAAATGGAGTACAAATTTTGTTTTTATTTCAGCAGCGGAGATTGTCAATATTAACGGTCTTAACCTTTGTGCAGAAAATATACACAGTTCTCAAATTTCTATAAATGTTTTTCACATTTCAAGTGTTGCGTAAGCTTTTTCATAAATGATTTTATTTTGTGTCAAATCTTTATTACTTTTTAAAACATTGTTCATCAGCTGAACTTTCTGTGGGCATACAGCTTTTTAGGCGGCTATGACGTAAGATTCAAATTTAGTCTGAATTTTTGAACATCCTTTATGAGCTGCTTGATCCGGAATACAACCAATTGCTCATCTTATCTCAATTGAGATCTCTTCAACATTGTTAAGAAGATGATAATAGGGAAAGCCACGGTAAATCTTACGTCAGTTGTGTGTGATGACTACATATGTATGTAGACGTTCGAATATATTTGGATACAGCGATCCTGTCCACCAAGTTCAACTACAACGTTGGAGTGGAGCGTGGCTTTATCTAATTACATTAAATTACATCAATTAAACAAATAATGATAGTGTGGTAATTAAACCCAGATTAATGCTTGCAACTACCGACTTTGCGGTACAAACTTCGGGATGATGGTGCAAGCGTATGAGACATAATGGATAAGATTTAAATCGCTTTTGAAGTAACAAATAGCATGGAGTAGCTAATCGTTATCATTATTGTCCTTATTTTGAAGAAACTATCGAACTATCGATTTTGTAAAAAAAATAACTAAAAATCCGATAAATTTAAGCCATTATGCGAAAATTGGCTAAGGTTTGATACTAAAATTTAATCAAATTTCCTATAAATAGAACTAAAAGTCTCAGATTTATCTATTCCCTTAGTGCCCCAAGCGAATGATATCTCTTGGCGTCCGTAGTTTTTTAATCACCTGCTGTATTGTCAACATAAACGTAAGCCTCTGAATATACATACTTATGTGAGCACTTATGTACCAGTGTCTGCGTAAATGCATTTAGTCAAAAGTTCTTTTGTGCCATATTCATTCATACACACAATACATTCGCATACATATATAATATGTGTATATAATATTTGTTTTTATTGTCTTTTATAATTACATTATCATGCACATTTGTTGCCATTCTGTTGACTGTGTCGCTTTTAATAGAAGAACAAATAACTTACACACGGCTTTGTTTCCACTCGAATACAAAACCTACATTTTACATACATCGTAGTAGTTGTGCGTACACAAACACACACACACATGTGTAGTTATAGTTATGTGTATCGATAATACAGGGTGTATCACATTAAATCTAGTTTAATTGGAGAGCATGAACGTCATACGTACGTACATTGGATTATGTTTTAAGGCTTCAACTAAATAAATACCATTATGATCGATCGAATAAATGTTAATTTCAAATTATAAACACTTACTTGGAACTTTATTTACTACAATTTAGCAAGTATGGTATGGAATGAAATAGGTAAGTTCAAAGAATGGTGGTAGTATGATGGTAGTGGACAGATAGGGTTAATCGGTATATCTCCCAAGATACTTTCCCAAGTGCTACAAGTGAGAAAAATTAGTCCAGTAGAAGAGAAAACTTGTTCTTTAAAAGTAAATCGCTTCGCTTTAAATAATGGAAATGTTCTAACATTTTTATACCTTCATCCGGAGGAATGAAGCTACAAATATATGTACATATATCTCTTGACACAGCAAAAATTCAAAACCCAGAAGCATCTAGCAGACCAAGTATCTTTTAAGCAAATGCGTTTCATGATTTTTTTAAAACGATTGAGCGATGTCCGTTTATCTGGCTGTGGACACGAAAGTACCGCAAATATTTGTAAGACTTCATAAAACCTGATACAACTTATTATTTTGTCAACTCGTAACCGGTGAACGTAAATGGGCTATACCGACCCACCGCTTATAGTACGTCCCATACAAATCGTCCAAATTTCAAAAATTCGTTTTTTCTCCTATATCTCTACATTTGTGGACTGCAGCAACTTGAATTTTTATCCATTACATTTGTATACAATGGCTGGCAGAATTTAAAAAAAAACCGACTGATTAACAACGCTTCTTCTGGTGCCTCCCACATAAATGGCCAATTTCGACCATATATATATGTATATATATATATATATATATGGTATATATAGATATATAGATATATGTATATATTGCACTAAACGTAGTCAAATTTGATACAAGCTTAACGTTGGCCAAAGTAATCACATTGAAAGTTGTCACACCTCCTTTTGGTATCTCCTACCTATCTTTCTTCTGTAATTTCTAATCTATATGTTGAAGAAGCCTACGTTCTTCTTCAATGTACCTTACAATTCTCTGTAAGCCCTGGGGAAAACTGATCAATTAGCCGCGCCCCTCTGGTACCTCCCATGCAAATTACCGATTTTAATCATATTTTCTTAGCTTTATATCTTTCCAGTAGTTGTACTGAATTCAGTCAAATTTAGCATACGTTATACATATATCTGTGGTCACAACCCATAACAGCCTAAGTCTGTTTTTCAATATTTTCAGTACAAGAGTTTAAAGTTTTGAATCTTTACTGAAAATCAGGAGAAGGTGTTTTGTGGAAAACTTTGCTACAGATTCCAAGGAAACGAATTTCTTTACTTAGTTGTTAACAAAAAACAGTTGTTTATTCTCACAGTCAAAAGATATTATCGAAAAAGACACTTAGGCTCTTATGAATTATTGAACGAAAAAAAGTCAAAAAGTTCAAGTTGAATTAGGCTATTATTCCAGATTAAATAAAAAACTTTAAGTTTGGAGAAAGACCTTAACTCAATTTATGTTTATCAAAAAACGAAATTGTAATTCGGAATAAGAGCTTAACTCAAGTTAGGAAAATAAAATTGTTTCTTTATTTTATTGGATTAACGACTTAAGTTGATTTAGGCAATGATGAAAAAATAATGTTTATATTTGTTGTAATCCTAAATTGACTTAGGCAGTTATGCCGAAACAGTCATTTAGAAAGATAACTTAAGCTATTAGGTTTTTTAGGATTAATTGCCTTCCTAGAAGAGATACAAACATGAAAAATTTAGAGCAAATAAATTTTGATACGCTGAATACGATGGTGCTAATAACTCAATTGTGTCCTAACTCGAGTTAGGCTGTTACGGGTTGTGACCACAGATATATTAGTGTAGTAAATTCTTGGAATGACAACGGAACCTCCCACTTAAAGTGGCTGATTAATCGATTTTTTTTTAGTCGCAGTAATGGTTAATTCATAAATCGCTGTCACTTAATTAAAATAATAATGCTTCGAAAAATTTTGAAAAAGCAACCGGATTAACATGACCTTTCTGGTAACTCAAATACAAATTACAAAATTTTATCAACATATTCCTACACTCTTATTTTTCATTCAATTGCACCAAATTCAGTGTAATTTAGCACGCATCAGTCATTTAGTGAGGATATTTGTGCGAATGAAATAGACAAAGAGATTCACCATGTCCATATTCTACCACCCCTTCGCAAACTGATGCTGGGTGAAGATATATGTAAGTTAGTTCACCTGACTGAAATTTCTACACCGGTTTCCCATTGATTCGCAAACTAAAAGCAATGTACGATGGTAATTAAAAGGTAAGGAACCAATCCAATTCATGTGCATTTTTAACGGACAACAATAATTGATTTCCACTAGAAAAACGAGATATGCTAACGTAGTTACGAGTATGTGAGAAGAAGGTGTTTTCGCCACCTATCCAGTTGTATGTCTTGAAATTCCCCATATAAACCAAACGGAAATGTCTCATTGCCATAAGCAGTTTAAATTTGAAGTCGCTCAAAATCAATCCAGGTGACTAAAGATATCGCCAGCAAAATGGGCATTTGCTCAATAATTTTATTATTTTTTCTTTACCTGAATGTAATATTCAGTGGTAATTTTCCCACATGAAAAAGTAATATTCCGTATAAAATATAAAAAATATAAAAAATTGATATTTTTGGACACCCACACTTAACACAGCATTATGGACCACAAGCGTCACGAGTGGACAAATGGGTCAAGTAGGAAAAAATCTCGTCCATACAATTACTAAACCCATCTGTGGCGAAATGGGACTTTTGGGGTTTGTTTTTTGTATTTTAACTCCTGGCAGGTGGTGGCGACTTATTATGCATTCGATGAAAATTGTCACAAAAATATACTTAGAGAATGTATTATTTTCTGTATTAAAAAGAAGATCCAAGTGTGTGTACCAACTGTCAAGAGATCAGTATTTCGCCCCTCGCACATAATATTCTATCCGACCGGATGGAGTATTAAAAGTTAGACTTTCGAAGTGGTAAATCGACAATGGACTGGATATACACATTATGCAAATGTGGAAAAAAATATCGTCAAGAGCCAAGTTTTCGTTGATTACAAAACTGCCTTCGATAATCCGATACGGCAAACATATTCCGTATCTTACTGAGCCACTGTAATCGATTTACGCCCGCAGGGGTAGGTCGTATCACAGTCATTTAGTGACCAGACGTCCATCTTTGCGTTTACAGAACGGAATATCCGTAGCTTAACCTTTTAGTAGCACTTTCGAGTTTTATCTCTATCTCTGGATCTTTTTATGTCATTACTTTCCTGTCCTACAATAACAGCGCTTTCCGTTTTCGACTGTTCACCTCTATCCTCTTGACTCTATAACGTTTACGTACAGGACATGCTGCAATTGGTTGCATGCTATATTCCACTTTATACCTGAGATTTTCTAAGAAAAGTTATTCATGTTAAAATATGATTTTTTATAGCTTTTGCCACCGAATGCGCAATATATCCTCACTATATGTCAGGCTTATACGTTTTAAAGAAACTCGGTCATAGTGTTAAGAGAGAAAGAGAGAGAGAGATAGAGGGAGAATTGCTTATATAATACTTGGTCGTATGGTAGAATACAGAATGCTATATCCCAAACTACGAGCTAATGCAAGAAATTTTTTCAGATCAGTGCTGAAGTCTGGCATGAAATTTTTGGTCTATTTAGACACCATATCATGAAATTGGTTGTCCAGTAGCCACGAGTGAAAATGAGCCGAAGGTTCTCCTCCTTCAGTTATTCGCCATTTACCATGCAACGGGGAGCTCAAGAGACGGAGCTATTCAAAGAGCTTTGGTTGCACCTTACAAAATTTGCAATTGACCTAGAATCTTATACAGGCCTTTGATGGTCCAATAAATGCTCGTGTCAAAAGACAAGTCCGTCCAGATGCTATGTGGATAAATACCCAATCCTCTAATCCCCAATCACTTTCCAATAATTAGGCGAAATTCATTTTTAATGCTTTGTCGAATTTTTATACAACGTCCGTTTGCAGCGCGGAGTACACTTTTACTCCGCCTCATATTTACTTAGAGAAGATTGCGTTCTTTATATCGCATTACTGTATGCTACGCCTGCTATTAAACTGATGGACAATAAAAAGTTTTTAGTTAGTTGATTTCATTTTTAACAACAACGACTTATTTGACCAACACAAAGTGCAAAATTGGATTTAAGTACACACTATCGACCATTTATATACATTATAAGTGGTGTACTGACACACACATGTGTATGCCGGCGACATGTAAACAATAACAATATGTTGACAAAGTTACATACATACATACATGGCAGTGTACGTATTAGATATCAATATCTACTCGACCTATTACTACTACCACTACTCCGCCTTAGGTATTAAATGCATTTCGTGTGCTGCATGCTTAAGTCCTTGGTGTGGAGATAATATCCGCTCGAGCACTATTAGCAAGGCCAATTCACTAAAATAGCTTTTATCGGGATATAAACAATTACGTACATACTAATGTGGCTACAAACGCTTTCAAAATGATCGTTTGAACGAGAAACAAAAACGCCTTTCAGATGGTTGATTCGAATGAGAAGGACATTTGGACGGATTTTGATGAAAGAATGCCCTTGGTTGCATGTGACATTTGCGAGTGCTTATGGTTACTATTTGAAAATTGATAATTGCTCCACTGAAGGAAGGGCCGTATCAATAATAAAAAATATTTCTAAATGCTTCGATCTTTTATGCTACCATCTCTTAAGTTCTGTCAGATTCTCAAATATCTGGTAACACTTTTGGCAGCTCTCATTTACGCCATCCATCAAAATAATAGTCGAATCGCTATATTTTGAAGCATATTTTGGCCACACCGATAACGATTCACACATCACCGATACTCTCCGTCAACGATAATTGGCCCACAAATTTTATTTTTCTCCGAATTCTAATTTATCTGTTTATCTTCTGTGTCGCGCAGCAATACTGATAGAAATATTTTGTTCTGCAACTGTTTTTTTCGGTTTTATAATTGAATCAGTCACTTTAATACAGCAATAATTAGTTTTCTTTATGCCAGTTCAATTACATAGTAGTACCATGCTTTTTTATGGTATTTTGATCAGAGGACAACCGCCTTGTCGATATCTTCGCTTATTAACATATGCCTCATCGGGGCGAAACTAACCAGTCTCAATCTGAGGCTTGATTGAGGCTTGTGACATAGTACCTTTGGATCCATATCCAAAATCAATTACTAGTTGCAGATGCCAAAGTTTTTACATTCTTGTCCTGACCATTCTGGGTGCCCATTAAAGAGCTATGAAGGAAATTATATTTTCATGAGACCTATCTTTATAGCAAAAAAAATAGTTTCAGTAGAAATTCCGGCTAATATATATATATATATGTATATATAGAACTCCCTACTCTCACACATACATATATACATAGTACATACATATACTCGTATATACATATATGACAGTAGGGAGTTATTGACGGCTACGTATATCTATTTGGAAAACTTGGAAATTTTCAGCATTTTTCTAGATATACAAGGTAGTAGGTGGCACCTACGACAAATAACTGCCCCCAATTTACATACACTAATGAGAGATCGTCATAATTGTGAAAAAAAAAATTTTAAAAATAAGACTTTTCGGCACATTGTCCACGAAACAATGCGCCACAAGAGTTACAAATGACAAAATTGATCCAGCAGAAAAAAAACTTGGTAAGAACTAAGCTCATTTCTGGAAGAGTGGGGCCTTTTTAATATTTTATTAAATTTTTTGCTATTTAAAATCAACATACAACAGAAATTAGTAGATTGAAAAGTAACACTCTCATTTCATAAGCTTTTTATAGGCACTGGAGAGATTGGCATTCAGGAGATTGTTCGTTAGAAAACTGAGCTAAGTCGATATATTATGTATCAACAGAGGACGGTATAGCTTACTTATTCAACGAGGAAGCGGTACATTGCACTGTGTTGGAGGGTATATATGCTTCAACCAAGACGAGTTTTGACAAATAAAATTAAATAGATTATTCAGCTCATGTACGATAAATTTTGATTCATACAAGCGATAACACAACATTCTGGTCCTCCACACACACGCTCACACTTGAACGTAACGCATTCCATGCTCGAGTATCTGCAATTTAAAGGGCTCTGAAACAAATTGCATTGATCCACATCGAATGGTATCAAATTTTTTAGAACAATATGTTTGGCAATATCAGTTAAATAACCTGTATAAACAGTAATGGAGGATACTTTACAAAATGACGCTTTACATCGTCTAATTTGGAATTTTTATGGCGAATTATACATTCGGGACAAATAGAATATGCATATGAAATGCATCTAATGAAATAGTCAATTAATTAATTCAAACAATCAATCAATCTCGGAATACCCTAAAGCATAAAATTTTTAGTTTTCAATATCTATGGCAAAATACGATGAGACAGGGAAATTCTTTTATGGTTCTGTATTTATGATTGCAGTAAATTAGTAGATTTTTTGCCACATCGCGTAATTTTGCATAAAATCTAAGCCGTAGATTTCTATTTCCCTATCCTGTTTAAGAGGAAAACGTAATTTCAACAAATGACCAGCAGGAAACGTTGCGGAGAATACTCTAACATCTGTGGCCATGCACTAACGCGTTTAATACTGGCATGGGTCCATGATCTTTCATATTATCACCAAAAAGTTTGACAACTGGCATGGATTGCCCCTTAGTTTATTTCCTTGGCCATAAGAACTTTGACAGTACCAACATATACATATATAATGGTTGTCTTGTACCCATATTTTCTCAACATTAGTATGGAACTCTGTGTAGTAAAACCATTTAGTCGCAAACACGCCATACATTTATACGGCATAATCGCATCCCAGGACCCGTTTCCTATTTACATACACACATACACAGCATATACGACCATAATCGAGTATTATCGAGCATACGATACAGCCGCATTATGGATTGTGCAAACAGCAACTATTTTATCCTCACCGCCATCATCAGCAGCAGCACCAGTCGCTGAACAGCTCTTAGAAAAACAAACTTAACAAATTAAAATAATTTTGCATTATACCCTTTTTGTGCCCACTTTTGTTGAACAATTATCGTTATTATTATGAAACTTTTACAAATTATGCCAACATTTGGTAATTGCGCTCAGTTCACACTGTGCACCCGACATCACAGTTGTGAGATAAATAAAGTTTGTCATCAACAGGTTATGCCTCATGTCAAGACGAAGGGATGTGCCTTCCAAAGTACTCAGTGGAAATAGCCAACACCATTTTTGCCATATTTAATAATTGATAATGAAACTGCAGGCTCAGCTTTTTGTTTCACGGTTCTGGGTCCTTTGAAAAAGTCCTTAAATTTCAAAAGTTTTAAAGGTGCAAATATTATTTGTTATGATTGCAGTGGCTGTAGCAAACATAACAAAAGCAATCAGCTACTTTCGGATTTCCCACATAAATACTTTGTTACAATATAATGCTTACCAGTCGCCACGTGCCATAGGCCCACACGTTGTTAACGCTTTATCTGAATATACATCTGATATATCCAGGTCCTTTACAAAATTATGTCTCTATCCGACTGGCTGATGTCTTCGATAAATTGAAATCCGCATCAACATGAAATCTTTTTCATCATGATTCGACGGAAGACAAAGAAGATGAGGTCAAAGATAAATGTTCTGATTTTATACACGGTAAATACTCGTAACAGTTTAAAAAATCAGTCTACATTACAACACCATCAATACCGAATGTAGGCTAATTATTTTCACCACAATAAAGGTGATGATTGAAATAGAAACGACATTTCAACAAAGATATACACGGGGCAAATTGGTCATTCTCTGACCAGAACATCAAAAACCAGTCTCATCATGTATAATACGTAGACCCAGATTGTACCTGATGCCAGTTGAGCAGCGTACATAGGGATAAATACACCTAAAAAACGTAAACAAAACTGGATTGTCTTTCGATAAGATCTAGTTCTGCATAAATTGCAGGACTGCAAGTAATTTTAGCGCGTGATATGGGTGAACGCTATACAGAGAACAACAAACCGTTGGTAGTGTGAAGATGTAGAAATGGGTAAATGGGTAATGATGAAACCCAAAAGTACAATCGGAAGATTACAAATAAATAAGGTTCTTCTCCTTCAAGCACAATGACGAGAATCTTGTCAGATATGCACAGAGAATGCTGCGAATATGAGGAAAAGGAAGCACAAGAGAGGAAATTACGGGACTACTCGAAGTGTTCGTCAGACACATCGAGGTCACCGCCGCTCAAATAATGATAGGTGACGTTATGCGGGGTCGCACCGGCAATCATGAAAACGATAACCCCGTGTACTGATCATCGCGCCAGAGTCGGTCACCGTAAGTAGGTTATGTTTAGAAAAGACGATATACATAAATATTGGTAATCTGACCACTGACAACTCACCTGACATTTACACGAAATCTTGACTTTAAACGGATCACACAATCGAAAAAAAGGAAGCACGAAAGTTATACACTGGACTGGAACAAACAGCTGAACCTAAAGCCATGGAATTTAGTATGTATATTCCTCTGCCAAGTTATGCGCGCGATGTTTTCATAACAAAGTTGCATTCTTATAAAAAAAAAAAAACAGCGAGAACTTAGTTGTGCTCCTAATATTAGATAGCAATCCGTTCATCTTATTCTCTCCGAATTCACTATTCCTTAAATTAGAGAGATTGTGCAGCTAATTTTCCACAAACATTCAAACATTTCGCTTAAAACGATCGCTTCTGCAAACTCTTCGCAAACTAGTGGTTTATCACTGGTCAACCAATTGCCCTCAATGGGACTCCAAATTGTTTTTCTATACCTCAATTTTTTTCTACCTGAAGAAAGATTTCGCGCAATTCCCTAAATTTATCAATTGATTCTCTGGTAATGATTTTGTGAAGACTTCTTAAACTTAAATAGTTTGATTTTTCTTTTCAGGAATTTTGGAATGAACATAATTCAAACCGAACATAAAAACATAGTTGTCCATCAACACTATAAGTGTACAATATGCGATAGAAATCAAATCTAATTACTTTATTTAAAAACGTCCCTTGGCTGACAGCTTTATAGCTGAAATGCATAAAAAGTCCCGAATATATTACAAAAATATCTAGAAAACGCTCAGGTTTGTATATATAATCGTATGTTAGGAGAAATATACTGATTCGAAACAGCTACCAATTTCTAGACCTGACAACAAAAAAAGTCAGTTAAGGAGAACACCACAGCCTTCTTTCCTGCAAGTTGATACGAGGTTCTCATTGGCTGATTTAATTTCTAAAATATACATTTCTCTTGTTACGAATAAACCCAAATTGCCGGCCCGTGTATGAAGTGTGACTTCTCTAAAACGGTCACTTGAAAACTGTTAATGGCCCTGTGTGGTCGTCTTAAGCTAACGAAATATATATACGGTACGGTACGCTTTCTATATTACATTTCATAATTAAAAGGACACATTACCTTTCACTTGGAACAAGTTTTGGTTTTTATTCGGAAATACTTTTTTGAATGTACAATAATATAAATATATATATCATCAATTTTCATCTTCATTTTAACTCCATTGGGAGCAAAATATTGTTGCGGATTGCAAAATTTAAAAAATAAAGCAAATAGATTTCTCAGATTTATGTACAACAGAAACAGAATGACACAAATTGATAAGACGGTGAATAATGTATTGAACAACTTAAAAATTGATTTCAAATGTATTCATTAAAACTATATAAGTTTAAAAATAATTCTACCGGCTAAGATCATCATCTATATGTAGATATAGATGAGTTGGTAATTAGAGGATCAATAATAATAATTCGCTGACTTCGTTTAGAGTTAGTTCTTCAGCAAAAAGTCCATATCGTTTTCAGTCTTTGTCGTCGCCATGTACTGATCCAATTCTTTATCCAATTCATCTTTGTTGACGCTGGGTTTAGTTTGTTTTCCTAAGGAATGACAACAATTAATAACGGAACTTCCTGAAATTTTATTCTTGTAAATGTTATTTAAATATATTTTTATCCTTTCAAATATTTTTGTATGTCCGGCTAATTCGATGCGGTTGCGTGTGGTTCGTTTTTACCTGGATTGCGCTGACCACCACGTCCACCCGTACGGCTGCGACTACGCCCACGTCTTGGTTGTTGCTGGTTGTTAGATTTAGGTCTATTACTACCTTTCTGAATATTATTGCTTCCTATACGACGCTGTTGGCTACGTCCACGGCGGCGCTGTTGACGGAGTTGCACCTGACCTCTTTGCGTTTGCTGACCTACCTGACCCCTGCGTGTACGAGAACGTGAGCGCGGCTTACGTTGTTGTCCATTGACGTTGTTGGCATTCGCATTCCGAAGAGCAGATCTTGAAAATTACAATACAAAATATGATAAATTGTTAATAAAAGGGGAAAGAAAAGGCTGCGAAACAGACATTCCTAAACATGGATGCCTTAAGTTAGTATGCGTAAAACAAACCTTGATCTGGGGCGGCTAGGACGTCCGTTGGCGCCTGTTGTGGTAACCACGTTATTGGCTGTGGAATTTCGCCTCTTCTGTACACGCCCCGACTGTACGCCGCGTCTGGTTATACTGGCATTGCGTCTAGTTCTATTGGCGCCGCGTCTATTATTTTGTGTAGGTCTGTTGTTGCTGGCATTAACACCAGGACGCACGCCCAGACGGGCTTTGATAGGCAATGAATATTTTCCACCACCTTCTTCGCGGCCACGACTACGTGAGCGAGCACGCACAGGATTACGATTGCGGCTTCTGGAACGTCCGCGGACGGCGGGTCCAATGTTTTGGTTACGTGTACGTGAACGACTGCGGCCATTCTCCTGGGTCCGTGTAAGAGAACGGTTGTGAGGTCGACCGCGCCCACCAACTGCCAACGATCTGCCACCCCTTTCACCAATGTTGCCACGCTGGCGATCCAAACGCCTTTTAGCAATGCGCTGGGCTGCACCCCCAACTACGGGACGCCTGGATCCCAAGCGATTGGCTAAACTGCTCGATGAGTTGGAACGTCGCATGGGTAGCCGCTTGCTCAAAACTTCTCGGTCAGCATTCATGCTATTTGTGAGTGATGGAGAATAATGGTTGAAGATCTTTTAATTTTTTTTTTGCAAAACCTCATATTTTGCGTGTGAAGAGGTAGGGAGTTTGCAGTATTGTATGTTTTCAATCTTGAAAAGGAGTCTGTGCGTCCCAATTTTAGTAGTATAGACAATATAGAACTGATTCTTACGTTGCAATGTTGGCCAGGCTATTTGTCCTGATGGGCTTTCCATTAGCTCCGACGCGCAGTGCCTTTACACTGCCACGTTTAATTCTACCAAATGATCCAGCAGCAGCTGATCGTCCTCCTCCGATGGTTCGCATACTTCTCTGTAAGATTCACACGCAATAATGTGTGCAGAAATAGGAGTATTTATTAGATGTCGTTTTACTGTGTCCGCTTGGACTGATTTTTCTCCCTTCCTCACAAACTATAGTCTCACAGTCAATCTCATTGTTTACTGGCCTTAACCCAACCCAATTCTATTTATTCTACAATCTAGACAAAGTGATACGTTTTTCGCCAAAATACTGTTAGTTGGTATGCTATTTGAAAGCAGCGGCTTTTCCAGCTGGTTAATGTTTTAAAAACACAGACATTATTTTTTCTTATCGGTTCAGTGATATATTAAATCTAATGCCACTGCCAAGTGCAGAAGTAACTGATGTTTGATGTAATTAGTTGCAGATCCATTATGCTTCTCGGAAACAATTTGTTATAGCACGTCAGATGTCCTTGTTACAGCACGTCAGATGTTGCAGTGCAATTTACCGATTGCGACTATCAGGTTTTGATTATTTTAGCAAAATGGTTGCGTCGATTAATACATGTGCGTGAATCTGGCAGACTGTAATCGAGTTCTTATTTGTTTAAATAAATGCAAATTATCCTCAAAAGTTTCAAGAGCCAACTCTAACCTTTCTAGTGTAACTGTTGTAATACACAGCTTTTATGGCAGAATCCAAATAAATGTTTACGTATCCGCGATGACGAGAATCTATACGCTTAGTATTTTCGGCCGTTCCAAAGCGAAACGAGGCAATCCAAACGAGGTTAGTGGTAAGCGTTTGCCTTAATGCCAATTTTTGCCATCGTAACCAATTCATGACATTAATAAGGTCACCTTCCTTGGAATTAAATTTGCTTGGTTAGTGTGTAGAGAGTAATCGAATAAATATTCGTTGTTGATACTATCGGTTGTTGATATAACTACTACACTTCCGACGATGCATCCAATGTAGGATTATGCACGTAATATACGAACGAAGCAGGATGTTAAATTTCGTTGATTCTTAACGCCTTCTTATATGCGTTCCTGTTTGCACTGTTGTTGACTTGAACTCTGATGAGCTTCGCATCCATATTGAAACAGAAAAATCAAACACCTTTTGGAAATTGAATAGAATTGGGTTTTAAGGTTATCAATGGCAGGTAGAGGTTATCTACACATATTGCCAACTTCATCCCAGAAGTTTATTACTATCGAGTACTTTTGACTCCTTGATTTAATTAAATCCCATTTCATTGAGATGACTTTATTCGGATGTGAGTTCTATGATCATTTTTTGCTACAAAACATTTGGAGGACACATACGCGTTTCAGTTTAAGAGCAGCCTGCAGTTTATGTTTTCTTTGCAATTCAGCCAAAAAACGTTGGTTTGCACGCGTCGTAGCATGATCTACACGCTGAATTGGGCGCTCCACGCTCCGACTGCGACTACGACGTCCAACGGTTACTTTTGGTTTCGAGGACATTGCGGTAAATCGTTCATTCAAAGAAACTCCCGTAGAGTTATTCACATGTATTTTACGCAAAGTATACGGCATGTCTATATTTTTAAATGCCGCGAATTGTTCAGCAATCCTTTGTCGCTAATGCTTGGAGGGATCTGAAAAAGTTTTAGAAAAAATACTATTAAATTATTAACTCAATGGGGAAATGTTCATACATATATTTTAATTTCCACCATTTTCAATAACCGATCCAGTGTTCACAAATTCTTAGAAAATTTCGCTCATACTATATAAAGGTAAAGCTTAAAATGACAGTAAATTTGACTTTGGTGGACTGTCTCCCTGAATTGAAGCCGTTCGTTTGATTTAAAAAATCTAAAAAAGATTATTGCCCATCTTTATTGAAGTCTTCGTATCGGCGGATATCATCCTACAAAAACGTGTCGATTTTGGAGGAATACCAAGTTTTTCCATGCCATCATACAATTTTTAACCAAGTGGTTATCACAACTCAAGAAACCAGATTGATCACGTGGTAATATATGGAAGACAAGGTGTCATGAACACGTGCGTAATTCGTGGATCGTCTCCTTGGTTGAAGCTAAAGCACGCAGAAGATTGAGCAGAGCGAAGAACGCACGTAACCAAGCAAGAAAAGCTAAATATCTCTAAACTGCATATTGCTCAGATAGTTGCACATCGTACTTTGATATAAAAACATCGTCCTCAGACATACCCTGTTACAATGAAGTATGTTGCAATGTGTGCGAAGGAATTGATGCTGCATACAAGGCAACGGTGCAGACAATTACGAGTGCTGTAAAAGAGCGCTGCAACCATCTTTTTACGTTGACGAAACAGTTATTTGAAAGAGATGGACGGCGAGAATTTCAAAAGGTATAGGGATAGAGCCGAGCCGAAGCCAGAAAATTCTACCAAAAATACAAAAGTTAAAGATATGGAAAGGGCACAGATATGCAGAGTGTACTGCAATTATGAAAATAGACTTCTAGTTGTCTGGACTTACTAGTTGCGAATGGATCAGCTGCTACACACGATATGACTCAATGGATGCATGCCCAATGATTGGAATCTAAATGTTTTGCCTTATGTTCAAAGCAGGTGGTCCAGACGCTTCCTTCACAAGTCGCTTATGAGCTTCTATTGGTAAATCAAGCTTTTTGTTTCGACGGGGAAGGAACGCATGCCAAAAAAAAAAAAAACCTTGAATTTTTATAAGGTCATTCGTCTCATATTCTCCCAAGATTGAAAACCGATGGATTAAGCATTGACGTCTAGTTTTACACAGATGTAAATAAATGTAAATCCATAACTTTTCATAGGTGGAGATAAACACGTTTTTTTTAACAACTGTGATTTTTTACGAAAATGGTAAATGGAGGCTTATCGATGTTGGTATAGTCTGGCAACCACAGGCGATGGGCTGGTAACAAGCATCAGGTTCTAAACACGATGCTCAATGATCACAAACGTATTGTGAATTCTCGTATTGTTTAAAATATGTTGTCCAAGAGGTTGTCAACTATCACGATATCAGTCTCTACCACATAGCATGTAATGTTCTGTTAGGTATGTTATACAAAGGTTTAAAACCTGTTTTATCCTACTTAATTATATTTTATCAGTTTGGCTATGGATCCGCTACATCCGATCCTTTATACAGACTGCACAAAGCGTGGAGAAAACTCGAGAAAACAGATCGATAAAGATGCCTTCGGCAGGACAGCTCGATTCGTTAAAAAATATATAATGACGTATCTGAACTTGATATTCGTGCGTAGTTGATGAAACTGACACAGATTCTTCAGTGAAGACAGTCAAAAATTTCCCTGGTCTTTTTTTTGCCCCCAAATGAGGACTTATATAACTTTATAACTTGAGACTAATTTAAAAAAGAAAACCATGTAGGCAAAGTAACGATATAAAGAAAGAGAAAAAAACAAACTTTCCCACTATTACCTTCTGATGTAACTTGATCCCCTAAATGCAAAATTCTGATCAAAAAAAAAATTATATTTTTATTTTGCAGAAAGCAAAATATTTCTCGACATTAGAAACCCCGAGCATGCTCAGCAAGGTCTCAAAAAAATTGTTATAATAATTTATTTATAGAATTGAATATAAGCTTTTGCTCATCTTTGCCAACCGGCACGCTGTGAACAGTTGAAGAATTGCTTTTCCACGTGTCGCTACCTGATATCCGATGGACCAATAATTGAAAATAACACAACTTTTCATCCATATACACTAGAGACTGTACATAAAATAGCTCAGCAGTATCCCGGACGCACATAAATACTTTTGGTGTTCTTTTTATTATCTACCTGGAAGTTTACATAGAAAATGGCTGAAAAATGTCAAGGATACAAATTTTTAATTTATAAGCTTGTTATTCGTGAACAAATTTGTCTCAAATGAGACAAATTCCTACAAAAGAAAGAGTTGTAGTTGTAATATTGAAACATCGAATAGATAACTCGATCGCTCTCCTTATTCGATAAACTGAACGCAAACAGTGTCTACAAAAGATTGGTAATTATTATACCGGGTTATACATTTTTCAGTATCAAAAACAAAGCTAAACAAAACACACATAAAGCTATAAATTCGATGAAATTCTAATTTCATTATAATGCTTGTACCTTGCCATTATATACGAAATGCAATGTCATTTATATGACCGCCTTTGGATTACTTTTACCAGTGGGCGGTATCTCCAAATTACGCTTTTTGGAAATTTCTCATGCAATAAAGTTAAAATCGATCGTGTTGTGTGGCAGTCTTGCTGAAACTACATATCGTCCAGTTCATAATCTTCAATTTCAAACGATTTCAAAAAAGTCGGTTATCATACGGCCATAGCTCTTTGGATTGAAAATCGGATTATCCGTCACACTTTCACTAACAGTAGCCATATTTTCGGCAGTGCGTACAATGCGATGAGGCACATGCCTGATCACGTGTTGGAAGCGTTACACGTGATCAGGCACAATGTTACCAATTCCCTGCACGATAGGTCGATTATGACGACTGCAATCACCCCGCAATGCGCGAAAATTCTTCACGTTTGAATCACCATCTTTATAGTAAGTATTCTTATGCCTTCTTCGGTTGTTAAACGATTTATATTCGCAACTGGCAACCCTTTTTCTGAATAAATAGCACTTGAGATTACAGATTTTTAACAGTTGACAGTCTTGCCAGACAAGCGGGTTTGAAACCACTAAATGGATAATTCTGAATACGTGTGATCGTTTTGGAACTAGCAAAGAGCCATACCAACAAATAATCATGATAATTTCAAAGTCTCAATACTTATAAAGCGAAAGCATTATTTAAACAAAACTGCGACCACAGAAACTGCTCTGCAGAAATTAGTCAGAAAGATGTCGATCACACAAAAATGAAAAATGACACCTAAGTTTATAGTTAAGTCTCTTGGAACGTAATTTTTACCAATTTAGTTATGGTAGCAACTGGTTTAGCAAGTTCTAATTAGAAATGACGATTACACAGAAGACAATGAGAAAGAAGCTTCCATCATTTCGATATATGTATATATTCACTAATAAAAAAAATGTTAAATCGATTTGTTGATTAATTACAGTACACTCCTTTAGAATTTATCATCTACGTTATTGCTGAAAATACATACGAGATGTGACTGTCTACATAATCTAGAGCATAATTAGCGCAATCGTTTCGTATCGCAATGTTGAATTTCATTATAAATACTACTTTTGTATCGAATCTTCAGGAATATTTATACAACTCAAGCAACTGCATCGTAAAATACACCGTCATAAGGATTTAACGTTCGGATTGAAACCTTGGAGAAAAAAATCAACTTTACGTTGCTTCTAGAAATGGGACATTGGGCACGTTTCATTTTGATGAGAAAGTTACGTGAAATTTTTGGGAGAAACAACGTGCCAACACGATGCTCTATTTATCGTGTAGTGAATGATTTCGAAGAAAGGTCTGTAGCTGGTAGGGCCAAGCATGGACCACAACGTACTACAAGATCGGCTGAAAACATTATTGCTGCTCAAGGAAGTGTTCAAAATAGTCCATCAAGCTCAATTCGACTCCGTGCCCAGGAGTTTGGTCTTCAAAGAACAATTTTGGGCACAATTTTGCACAAGAATTTGCATTTGTTTCTATTTAAGATTCACTTGACACAAGAACTTCTTCCACAAGACCATTTACACCGCCGTACATACGTCAATAGGATATTACAGCTCGCCCATGCCAACTCCGATTTTCATGAAAAAATCATGAGTGACGAGACACATTTTCATTTGTATATATATAGATATATGAATAAACAGAATAGTCGGTTGTGCACAATGGAAACCCCTCAAATTATTCATCATTCACCCCTGCATCCATTAAAAGTGACAGTCTGGTGTGCAATTTGTTCAGGAGGAATCGTTGGATCTTACTTCTTTGAAATTGAAATCGGCGTAACGGTAACTGTAAAAGTGGGAGCGATATCGTGACATGACTGAAAACTTTTTAACGACACAACTGCATGCTTTGGGCATGATTAACATGTGGTATCAACAAGACGGTGCCACATAGCATACAGCCGGGATTACAATGGAATTACTGCCAGACCTCTTTCCACAACAAGTTATTTCAAGAAATGGCGATGTTGATTGGCGTCTACGGTCGCCTGATTTGACTGCTCCGGACTTCTTTTTGTGGGAATATCCGAAAAGCAAGGTCTATGCAGACAAACCAGAAACGCTTAAGCAACTCAAACAAAATACTCGTGATGAAATTAATGAAATACCGCGTGAAATGTGTAGGCGGACATTTATCTGATATTGTATTCCATATATAATTGCCGACATTAAATAAAACATTTATCAATATAAGATCCATTCTTTTTCATTTAATCAAAAATTATATACCTTCCCGAGTTATAGGAGTTATATGTTCTGGGCTTAGTAAGGTTTTTACAAAAAATTCTTACTTTAACAGACATTTCGGTCGGGCGCAGGAGTGTTAGTTTTGCATTATTTAGTTAAGGTGGATACAAAAAGAACCATTAATGTAGTTGGCCTTCTCACCGAGTGTCAAAACATTTTTTCTTGTTTTTGTTGATGGCTGCATTTTTAAGCAAGCATCGTGCACGAATTCGAACGCAGCAAATGGGACGATGACAATTTATACGAAATGACATTTACGTTTATGACCAACACAGCACACACAACACGTTTATGACTCACAGAATAATTTTGAGCACCCACAAAATTTTTTGGAAATGTCTTAATCGGAACGAATTGCGAAAACTGCAAGAGGTTCTAAAAAACACTATTTTTGCGATACAACAAATTCCGGAAGTAAAAAGCAATAAGCTTAACATTTGCTCATTGATTTAAATAGATTGTTAGACTTCTTACCTAATAACGCAATTGTAAAACTGCAGATATGTATACGATGTGCGTACGTTAGTATTGCTCCTTGCAAGCAGATTCCAAATTAATTAGGCGCACTAGTTTATCTTTGGGTATTTTTTTTTTTATTTTTCCGACAATATTTCACAAGATATTCTCATCTGCTGTCTTCAGCTATTTATTACGATTAGTTGTGACTGCGCGAACAACGAACACTTATCTTTCCCACAATTTTCTCCAATGGCTGCCACTAAAATGTATGTATATACAGGTATACACAGAGTGACTCCGAGGTGTATACAAATGTAACATCCCTGGTTTTCATCAAATTGCAAATCAGTGTTGCCAGAGCCGACAAAAAAAATAATAAACTGAAGTTAGTTCGCAGTTTAAATAACAAAATAATGTCAGCTTCCAAAAATTTCAGTAGCGTATAAATATATGTAATAAAAATAACAAATAAAATATTTAAAGAAAAATGTTCAATAATTGGAGATGCCAAGTATTTCGATAGTATCATAGCCATACATTCTTTAAGTGAAACAAAAGTTCCCAATAAATTGCGTACTAGTTTTTTAATAAGTTTATTCTAGTAAATCTAGTAAAGTAAATCAAGTACACAGTTTAGCCGTAATTTTCAAATGCCTTAAATAATATGTGATTGTGACGCTGCCGCAAAAAAAATAAAGTAATTACTTAAAATATATATAATATTTATTGAAACAAATATAATATATTCATTCCCCGGAACTGTAGGATATTTTGTATACCTGAGTATAGAATAGCCATTTTCTGTATCAACACGCTTCTGCAACAACTTTGTATATAGAAATTCTTCCAAGTCTTTTAACAAAACTTTCCTATTCTGTATGAAATGTGTCTTCCAAGACACATTTACAAAAACGTCTTCTCTACACATTTCTTCGAAAACAATTTTTTATACGGCAAATATCTTTGAAGGCGTCTGTACGATGCACTTTACAAAGGCACTTTATTTTTAGTTTAATTTATTTATTCAGAATTGGAATTTTAAGCTTTAAGGCCGATTTGATTAAATTACAATATTACAACGCAACTTCTCCATAATTCAATAACAAACGCGTTGTACAACCTTATAATACTAATGTTATAAAAAAGTTTGTGTATCTTAATACCAGAAAAATAGGATTTACAATATGACGGTCTACTTCACTTATTAGAATTTTTCAATATGTATGTTTTTCGTCCTAAAATATGGAATTATAACTTTGATTGGAATTTACAGCTACTCCATAGCACAACGAAAAATTTAATAACAGATTAAATGGTAAAAATTAATAACTCCAAGTAACTATTTTATTTTTTTACTATTTACTTTTTTACTCTCACCGCACATTTCATATGGAAAAGCATATTCGAAAACACTTTTTTATACAAAAGGACACATTATCGGACGAACAATTTATCCCTAGAAAAAGTCTTCCGACACATTTTGTATATGAGAATTTTCCACCAAGGTATTTTTCTGTGTAAGTGGAGTTATCTCAGAAGCTTTCCTATATGAAAAACTTCTCACACAAAAGACGCAGTTCACATAGAAATATGTTTTGGAAGATACAAGTCGCATAGAAATGTATCTTGAAAGACGCTTCTGCATATAGAAGTGGTTCTTAAAAGGCGCATTTGTTGTAAAACACTATTTCTACTTTATTACTTTTATTTGCCAAGGAAGCTAAAATTTTAATAAAAAATTTAATTTCATCAAACCCAGAAAATACTTTCCTTGTTGAGATCGATAGACAATAAGCCAACGAATATTTTTTCCGAACCGCATATTACGGCTAAAACCGCACAACTTAGCACAAAATTTTGATGGTGTGCGTCTTCTTATTGTATAGAAATTTATGATTTTTTAGGTAAGCATTCTATAATTATTTCACGTATCCATTCATAGTGATATACGGAAGAGAAAAATTCATATAATTCATAATAATATTCATAATAAATTCAATAATTCATAATACAAATAATTCATAATAAATTCATTCATATTATTTATATAATTAATAAAAAAAAGGTAAATAACATAAACAACTAAATTGCTATTATTATTTTTTAATAACGTGCCGTTAGAAATACTAACTTAATTTGAAAAATTTCCAACCAACTACAACAAATACACAAATTTGGAAAACAAGCTGCGCTCCTTTTCGCATTAGCTGGATGTAACCTAGTATAATATTTAGTGTATTACCGATTGACTTAAAAAAAGTTACATGCATATAATACATTTTTTTCAAATTTCTTTATTTGCAATCTGTTGTTTTACCAATAAGCAAATTTTGTAAGGGGTATCAAATAATAGCATGTTGTTGTGTCCCAATGTACACATCTATAGTCATACGACAATAACATATTTATAAATTTCATTAGAAGTCATTACATTACATAATATTACATTACATTTCTTTACATTAAAATATTACAATCTAGTGCCTGTATGGTAGAATATGGAATCTTTTTAGTCTACGCATTTCATTACTGTCATCTAGAAGTGATATGGCTAATGGATTATCATGGTAGCTAAGCCTATTTAGATATCTTTTGCTGAATTTAGAAACTTCTTCTCGAACCGTTGACATATTAAGAACCTTATGAATTGATTTATTTGTCAAATACCAAGGAGCATTTGTAATCAATCGCAAAGTTTTTGATTGGTAGCGCTGAAGTATCTCAATATTGGAATTACTTGGTGTTCCCCACAATTGAATTCCATAAGTCAAAATCGGTTTAAGCATTGCTTTATAAAGAATCAATTTATTATTTAAATTTAATTGGAATTTAGATCCCAATAACCAATTCATCCGCTTAGTTTTTATTGTCAAATGTTCCCGTTTTGATTTTATGTGGAACTTCCAGGTGAGTCGCCTGTCCAAGTGCATACCTAAGTATTTAACGCTTGTGTTTTTAGGAATTTCTGCGCCATGTTAAAATACGGCAGGGCAATCCTTTCTCCTCACTGTGAATGTTATATGTGTTGATTTTTCGGTATTTATAGATATTCTCCATTTTGTCAACCAATCCTCGATTTTATATAATTCATCTTGGACATCGCGAGAAGCCTCAACTTCAGATGAATTCGATGCAATTAATGCTGTGTCATCCGCATAAGTTGCAATCGTTATATTTGCGGAAGTAGGCATGTCAGAAGTAAAAATAGAATAAAGCGTGGGACCTAGAACGTTGCCTTAGGGAACACCAGCTCGTACAGGATTAATGGTGGAATTTTCCTGATTTTTGTTGACGTAGTAGCTCCTAAGTAGTAGCTATTAAGTAAAATGGAGATGGGAGAAGATTTTTTAACTTATATAATAGGCCTGGGTGCCAAACCCTATCGAACGCTTGACTAACGTCTAAAAATACGCCTGAACAGTATTTCTTATTTTCAAATGCGTCGCTGATAACGTTGATTATGCGATGGCATTGCTCAGGTGTACCATGACCATTCCTAAATCCAAACTGGTATTCAGGAATGATGTTTTGTCTTTCGTGAACTGGTTTCAATCGCTTCAAAAGTAATCTCTTGAATATTTTTGAAAATGTTGCCAGCAAACTTATTGGTCTGTACGACTTTAAATCATTTTCTCCTTTTTTGGGTTTCAGAACCATTATCTTCACTAACAAACAGCAACAAATGATTGTAACGAATATTTTGCTTTATTAGTTTTTGTTTTTCATTATGTACACCAAATTTTTTGTAAGATCAGGAGACTTTTTTGAACTTAAACCTGAATAACAGGAGTTATCACGAATATTATTGTTATACCTTACAAACAATTGAGGACCCAAGACAATGTCTTGAGGAACGCCAGAGATAACGTTGTAAAAAAACGCTATAAGAAACGGATGCATAATTCTGAGATCGTGATGGTAGTTATTTTAATTATGTGCCCATGAATTTGTGACAAGTTTTTATAAACATTTTTCCTTTATACCTATGTATATAACAAATGTTTTTTCTGCGAAACAATCCAAAAGAAATTTCTTACCACTATAACTAAGAACTAAGTGCGACGTGACATTAATCTGTAGGTTTTAAATTAACTTCAGTTCGGTGCAACGGTGAGAGACTGATTTCGCTTAACTCCAAACGTAAAGCATCTACGTGCTCAAACAATCGTTGCTGTGCCTTATGATAACGTTCTACTGTAACTTCCAAAGCTCGAATACGCTCTTCTTGTTGGTGTATTATCCGTAACAGCTGCGATCTGCTTAAATTTTGGAATGTATCATCTGTTACTTCTGCGCCCGATGTTACCAAATCAGCGGATTCCTGATCACGCGGAGAAATATTGTTGCGGGCGTTTTGAAAACCACACGGTGTAATGCCTTGGACTTCTTTAGTATCGGGGCTGTTTTCACAAGTTAAGGACTTTTCTGCTTTATCTTCATTATTTCCAGATGACCAGTCAGATTCTATTATCTCCTCCGACATCAAGACCTCTACGTCTGAGTCAGTCCCGGAATATGTGGGCCTACGGGCCTCTTGGTATTCGGAATTAATCAACATCAATACTTCCGTGGACTCCTCGCAACGACACAAACGTCTGGGCTTTTCCGGCTTCTGCAACATAGTGAAATATTCGCTTTCGTCCAAAGTGTCGACTGCTTTAACAAACTCCTCATCGGTTTCATCGCTGTCTAAAAACTCCTTTTCGCTCAAATCATCATCGCCGGGTAAGAAGTGTAAGTCGTCGTTCCCATATTGTGAATCCAAAACGCAAATATCCGTGTTATTCGTACTGGCCGAGCTAATGGTGCTTTCCTGCAGTGGACCTTTATATGGATTACTTGGAGTTTCCACAACTTCAATGCTCTCCGATTCGTTTTCATTGGGTGATGCGTCTTTGCTGCCCAAAGGAGTTTTATATTGATCCTCCTTAGCCGATTCATTATGTTGGAAATGGTCGAAACACATGGCAAAATTCAGCTGCAAATCTACATCGTCCATCGTAGTGATATGTTTTGCTCTTTAATTCGTAAAAAAGAAAAATTTCGCTTGTACTATATAGCTCATTTATTTTCTTTTATTTTTACATCATGTTTCACAAACAAAACAAAATCCCATTTGGATATAAACACAAGAAGCATGAATGAATGTGTGTATGAGTGAAAGAGATGCCATTCATTGTGTCCATTACGTAGTATTGCCAGATTGCGAAATGTTGAAAGTGATTTTCGAGTATTTACTGTACCATGTAATTTACATGGTTTTGCTATTTCCCATAAAGAATGTACTTTCATTGTATGGCTCCGATTTTTCTACAGTTCACTTGAAAGGTGGAATTTACTTTAAATGAAATTCCGTTTCTTCAATGTAATGTGTATTTGCTTCTGCAATTGATTCCTTTCGAAATTGAATTTTAAGCCTAGTATTGAGTTCCAAGAGCGACCGGCGGTCACCTCAATGTGTCCGACGAACACTTCGGGTAAACGTGTAATCGACAAGTCTAGAGAATGCTTCTCAGACTGTGATGTTCGGAATCGTCGTTAAACTCTGGGTCCCGTTGAGTGAGTCTAAAAATACCTATATAACGCGTGTAAGCTCACTGAATGCAAGAAGAAGAGGTTCAAAGCGAATTCCTTTCCCCATTAAAAATTCTGCAATCCCTACTCTGCTTTGGTGTGCTTGATTACGTAACACTTTATTCGATTGTGTCACAACTCAAGATTCTGTGCTACAGCAAGGTGTCTGCTACAATTGGATTTAGCAGGCTCAATGTTCACGCAATACTTGATAAGATAGAAAGACCTAACAAATAATTATTATGTTACTCATAATAAATTTATTTAAGATAATTTCCAACCAAATATAGATATTCGATATCTCCCAAAATCTTGGATTATCAGCAACGAAACAAGAACGCAATATAATAGTTCAACTATTAGAAATCTAATACAAAAGTAACTTTCAAGAGGAACGATTGCTTGGGACATAAGAATATGAGCTTGGCCGATTTAGTGTTGAGAATCTATATTTTTGCTGTGAATCTTATTTCTTAATTATGAATATTACGTTTTTTTCATAATATACTACTATAATGTAATGCAATGTAATGTTTTAGAATAAAAATTGTTTGTTATATCATAATGAACCAATGAAACTTGTCTACAGACGAATTAATCGATTGCTACGGAATGATATATTAATTTATGTTTGAATCAATTTCTAACTACATACTTTAATTACGATGTGTGTTATTCTATGTTATAACTTTATAACAGTCATTACCTAGACCAGCAACAGTATGTATTTTTCACTTGGTAATGGTAATCTAGTGTAGTAAACATACATAAAAGTGGTTTCTAATTGAAATTCAATGCATATAATTAAAAAAAAAACAGTTTAGTCATTGATTACACAAGATCATGTGTAGTAAAATTAAGAAATAATATTTACGAGTTTTAAATTCGCTTGCATTTATGAACAAAAACTATGTACATTATTAAAATAAATTCTTTCGATTTTTAAATTAAGTAATTGGTAGATATCTTAGCAGCTAATTTGAGCCTTCAATTCGATATTTTTCACAAATATCTAAATATTATTTACGTCACGATGACATAACTATACAGCCATCTTTGGTTTGTGGGCTTCAGCCCGCTTACGCATCGTTTTGGTACGCTGATTGCAGTAGACACGCATAAAAATAGCAAAGAACACAACCATAACACCCATTATTCCCAACATTGAGATACTGTGGTGGTAGATAAGACATGAAAGCAATATGGCTGCAGCCTGAAAGAAAAATGTTAGTGCTGGATAAACAAGAGAAACGAACAGCAAGAAGTAACAGTTGTGTAAACAAATAGTTCATCACTTTTATGTTATTTTCTTATATAATATGAGTAGAAACATTTATATTTTTACCTGACGCAATGTCATTATGATGGTAAATACTACAGGACCAAAGACAGATATTGTGTAGAAAATGAATAACTGGCCCACCGCCGAACTTATAGAAAGTATGACAATATCGAAGACGAATTTCGGGTGCTGCAAGTGGTTTTGAAATTAGCTGCTATAAAAGTACTTAGATTACACTTCAAATGTTTTACCTCAGTAGCGAATGCTAAGGAATCCATAAAGCCTCCTTGGACGCTGAGGGAAGCTGCCGTGAAAATGGTGGAAAACAAGTTTACTCCACACATCATTTGTAGAGAAGTCATGGCGTACGTCTTAAAAAGATCTCCTTGCCAATTGGCAGTAAAGCTATCAAATGCCATATACATGGCCAGAAGTATAATGCCTGTTACAGTGGTAACGCCACTGGCTTTACTGCTATCTGCTGACCCCATCATAAAAAACACCATTCCAAGTGAGATTAGAGCGGCCGTGAAGTACTCGTATTTTTCATATTTATTCTTCGATAGTATTTTGCCCATTAACATGACAGGTATAATTTTGCAAGACTTTGCCAACACTTGTGTTGGGAAGTTAACAAATTTCAAAGCCTCATACTGGAACCAAGCACTCATAATATTAGAAAATGAGGCAAATGAGTATTTATAAAGCGGAGCCTTATGTCTGGTCGCTGCTTTCTTATACTGCAACACGATGAGAGCGACGATGAAAGCTAAAATGCGATTAGAGAATACTAAAAATTGCGAGTCCTTGAAATGCGACTTCAAGCCATCGAAATTGTAATATTCCTGCGTCATTATCTTTTCCTGAAGCACGCCCCATGTTAGATATGATGCCATGAGACCACTAAAACACCATAGCAATAAAATGGCTTCATGAGAATTAGATCGCTTAGGGCTTGTCGACACTTGCGTAGGAGGTGATTGAGGCTGAGATAAGATCAAGGTCGTATCCGCTTTCTGTAAAGATTCGTCACGACCCATGTCTAAACTTGTGTTGCCGATAATGCACATGCTGACCGCACTGTGTATATAGGTTTTATCTAAATGGAATAAAGGTTCGCAAAATAATATGATTATGAGTCAACTTACACATCATTTACAAAAAAAAGTTTATTTGAAAGAGGAGTTGGTGTTCGTTGTCTTTATTTCTCTTGGTAATCACATACTCGAAGCAAAATGAACAAGCTGTACTTTTGCGAAAGTATATTATGCACGGTTTTGTTATATCAAAGGACTATTTAAAAAAATATTTGCTATATTCAAATCGATTGCCTAGTGTAATTTTTCTAAGCAGTATTTGGGCATTACTATTTACAGCTGGATACTATCGTTACCAGTTATTTCCTGACTAAAAACTTCTCAAATAGATGTTCCACTTCGTCGATAAATGGATGTTCTTTGATTTTTATTAACAATTATAAAAACTCATTGGTATCATTTGAGAAAATACTAAAAAAAGGTATAAATTGCGACATTATATCTTCTGCTTTTAGCTTCTTAAACTGACGTTTGGATTACTCCGTAAAAAGGAGGCTGTTTTTGGCGCTTTGAAGGCTTATCGAGACGAACCCAATAAAAAAATTTGATAATGTATTGAAAAATAATTAAATTGCCATTTGATATCCTTACCATAGAATATCAAAATATTAGTTTTTAGCTTTTGCCACACTTCACTTGTGCAGATTGTGCTAAACTTTGTACTGACCTTAAAGGTTTAAGATACAAGTTTTTAAAATAAAATGAAATACAGAATGTATAAAACGATTTAAGTTCACTATTTTGTTTTTAATTTAATAACTATGATTACTTGATTGGCTCAATTGGGTATAATCAACTGTTTATTTCGAGAAGAATGTAAAAAAATAAATATAAGTGTATTTGGACGAGGATCTGAATCGGGCGTACATTTCGAACGTGAAACCAAAAATATTTGTTACAAACGATGTGATATGAACGCAAGATTTTAATGAAAATAAATATCCAACTGTCATGTTAAAGGCTAATTAAATTTTGCTCATGTATTTTTTTTTTTTTGTGATACCTCAGTCCAGTATAACATAATAGGCTTTATAAAAGCATGTGCTCTTCTGAATTCTTAATTTCATATTATGTACAAATTTATTGGATTCGCCAGCACAATATAAATCCAAGCTAAGTTTATTATAATCCATCCCCAGCATAAGTCCAAACTAAGTTTATTGGAATCGATCCATTAATTCAATGATACCAAAACATACTTTATTTATTTTTTTTTTTTTCAGTGCATCTATAAACTGATGTTTCCCTTTAAAGAAAATTTGAACATAGTCAGCAAATACAATAATCGGTTAAATCAATCAGACAAAGCAAATAGTATTGACCCAAGCACTGATTCCTGTGGAATCCCTCGCTTGACAGGCAGAGCGATGAAACGATTTTCGTTAATGTGCACGTACTGTCTTCTTTCAAATAAATACGAAAAAATTAATCTGCATTTGCATCAAATCCGCAGATAGTGCAGGATTTTTGCATATGAATACCGTAATCTATTCTACGGTAGCCAAAAATAACGAGCTGCCGACATAGATCTTTGTGAATCCAAGAGTAACATACACTTTTTAAAACGTTTGCCACTTACCACCATTTTCCAAATAGTTTGTGCGTTGGACATATTTGTATATTAAGAAACCTGGAACAAAGACACAGCTGTATCCAAAACAATTGACTAAAAGCTTCAAAATCCACGAGTATTCTTTCGCTTGCGCTTCGACCAGCTGTGACAGCGTTTTATGAGATTCATAGCCTCCTAAGGCAGTCCGCAATATGTCCGAAAAGAAGTGAATGACTAGTAGAGTAATAATAAAAAACCCGCTGTAATCGGAAACGAATTATATAAGGTTAGTCTTTTATGCTCGAAATACTCTTCATGTTTCCTGTTTACCATATTATAACATCAGGCACTTTATTGGACATCTTGCACAATTCACGAAGATGAGCGATCACCAATATTACGGCGAAATCCTTCCTAGAAGCACGTATATGTTTATTCCGTTGACTGGGTTCGCACGTTTTGCATGTGTTTACAACTTGACTGATGGCGCACACTTTACCTCAGTATAATTGTTGCTGAGTTAAGCAATTTTACATAGCAAGGTAACGAAACGGTGGAAACACCTGCAGCCTTTCATATTTCGCATGCTGATATTCGGCGGCTCTGCTTTTTAACTCTAGAGTCAAGCGGTTGAGTTGGTTCTTTTAATAGGGGTCATTGACCGACTGTATTCTTGGTGTTAGGCCGATGAAAGCGTAAATAAATTTGTTTACGAAATTTCTAGCCTAACAATATTGTACTGAACTCTGTAGTAATGTGGGTATGAATAAAAGTTCGGTAGTTGTTTTGTTTCTTCGTATTGTTTACGATTCGCCTTTTCTTGTTTATGGCGCTCTTATTATCTTGGCCACGTTATCTCTCTCTTATTGTCGATGGACGAATAAACGAGTTTGCGTTAAGATATTTATAAAAATTTTATAAATTCTAAAACTAAACATATCCAAGCATGCGTCTGGATCAGCTGTTTTTTGTTTAACAAAACTGTTACCGTTGCCACATTACTTCACCAGGCCGAAATAATATCATATTTTTCATACCGCGAAAAAACAAGAGAATGGTTCAAGACCCGCTCATACCACAAAAATATTATGTAATTGAAACAAAATTTGAATTTTTCACAGGGGGTATGACACCACTAACAGATGTGGGCCAATTTGTGGATATTTAGTAAAATGTTGATACTACACATTTATCGTTTTAATGCATAAAAGTGGTGTTATCGTCACTTCAGTTTCGTTTTATAAAGCCTGCTCTTACAAAAAAAAAAAAAAAACGGTTGGTGCATATCAATACAATGTGGTGACTTCAGTACAACAACAACCAGGCATCCATGGGTTGTGCAACTGCAAAGCTCATGCACTATTTTCTGCCAAATCGAGTTTATTGTCGTCCTGGGTTACTTAACCTTCATCACTTCTCCAGGCATTGCAATTAGCCACAGTACCACCATATACACAATATCTTTTTCGTCATAACGAAGCTTGTGCTGTAATAATAGTGGGATTTCTTAAACATGACTCTGTTATATTCCAGTGATGCGAAGTTAATGTAAGTAAAAATTTGCCGTTTTATTGAGCAAACTTTGTTTATGTTTTAAAAATCGTGTGCACAGCACTATAAGAACATAAGCGATATGTCTACCAAACAACTTTTTTTTTCAATAAATATTACTTATTGACATGTTTACTGCTTTGAAAGCCAGTGTTTCACCCAATTATAATAAAAACAATTGGAATTTATTATTCATTTACTCAAGTCATCAAAAAGTATTTTCGGTGTATAAATAGATGGATTAAGATCAAACAAAAACTTCGTTTGTGGTGCGTACTTAGTATAGTGGTTCTGCGATCCACTATCATAGTGGATTTTTTGGCCGAAAATGCAAAATGACGCAGTGCAAATGGCGTGAGATTGAAAATATTCCAAAAAACGGAGTAAGCGTGCTAAATCTCTCTCTTGTGGTTCGTCAAAAAAAAAAAAAAAATAACAATAATTGAATTCAACATCCCGGTACCACCGGTGTATAAATGATGACTTCGTTTGCGCCACCATTTAGATAGCCCGTGCACCAAGCATTTTTATTTTCATGCGATCTTTTTATGCAGTCTCATTCGCATGCGATCGTAATGTTGTCCAAACTAACAAAAGCAGCTGTTTTGAAAGAGAAAACCATAAAAGTCGAACAAAACATTGTCAACAAACGAAGTAAAATAACAACGGAAATATATAAACCCCGCTATTCCTATCTATCGTCCGTATCTTATTTTCAGAGGCACGCAGACAACTACTTGGCCCATTAAAGAAAGAAACCATCGCATTTACCAAGCCGCCCCGTTGTTTAAATACTCATATCAAATTAGAACAGAGAATGTAAATAATGTCGAGCAAGATTAAACGATATGAAAATAATAACTAACTTATTCATCTAACCATAGAGGATAAGCAGATGACTAAGCTAGTTCATTGATGTTCTGAGTAGCGAAAGAAGACCCAGCAAAAATTGAAGTGGAAAATTTGTCCTGAGCAAAAAGGAATGAATTTAACGCAGAGCAGTGAATTGCTATGGCCTACACTAAAAACACTCGATGTCACTGGAGGAAATAATAATGATGGATCCGGCGGGCTGGAAAAAATACTGGCTATGGTGGTTTTAGGAGTGGGCAGCTTTGTCTCGGGTATGCTGCCAGCCATAATATCGGAGCGCAATCGACGAAGGTTTCCTCTGACGACTTCTTTGTTATTATGCTTCGGAGCGGGAATTTTGTTGGCCACTGCTTTAATTCACATATTACCTGAAGTATGAAATAATTCATATGAAATAGAAAAATGTACTCAGTTTTCATTTTAGGTCCGCGAACAAATGAACACAAACTGGGCGGAGATATCACTTTGTGGAGGATTTTTCATAATATATTTCATTGACGAATTCGTTCATTATTTCTTTGGAGAAGCTATTCAGCATTCACATTCGAATGAAACCACCTCAACAGTAGGCAGCAGCGCCGCCTCATCTACGGCACATAATTATTATGGTTCTCTTCATTCTTCTGAGTCAAATCCTTTGTTGCATGAACGCAGGTTCGTACGCTGACAAACATATTGATAGTGTATCATTTAAAACAATGCAATACATTACTAGCCATGCTCATTCACATAATGACGGTACGGGTCACCTGCATAGTAATCATAGACGGGCGGAAACTTATTGTGATGATGCAATTGTAGAAGACGCAAACGCCCGCATTTGCCACACCAGCCACACCGAACCGTGCTCTCAGTCGATGACGGGCACATTGGGATTGTTTGTTGCATTGTCGCTTCATTCCGCTATAGAGGGCTTAGCGATTGGTGTTCAAAATTCCCAAACCAAGGTAAGGACGATCCATTTGTGGAATTTAACGCCATGCGAGTCATACCTATCCCAGGATATACACAAAAATTATATTGTTGGAGGGACACCATTGTGCCCTGCTATTAATTAACAAAATTACAAATTTGCATGTGCTGACATCAGCAGTTGTCGATAATGTAGTTATCAACGCGTATTCATTTCCTCAATTTATGCGACGAGTTAAGTTGGGAATATTTTGTAGCATCTACTCTTCCAAAATTAGGCACTTGTTTGTTTCCTAGGTGTAGAATTACTGGTTGTATGGAAAGTGAAAAAATAATGTTATATGTGGGCTTGTGGACAGTCCTTCTCGCATCTGAGGGCTACCTGCTTCGAGATCCAATATTTGTTACTATAGCAGTCTGATCATAAGGTGGTAATCCTTCGAATCGATACTTCGGTATTCGTTCGAATATATATTCCGAATATCTTGCCAATATTTAGCATTAGTTGTCGGCTATTCATCTTGGTTTTTTTTATGTTGACATCGTTTTTCTTGGTCCCTTTACAATCTGATGGTCTGAACTTTGGCGAAAGCAATCATGAGAATTATGTGTATCGTTGACTGTACTATTTCTGTATAATCCATCGTAGGGTAGCCAATAATATGTACTGTTTTTTAGCAGTAAATATTGCTGTATCTCGTCTCACTATTCGATTTACTCTTCAGCACACAAATCGTTTAATGTCTTCCTTGCTTTTTTTTCCAATTCCAGGTTCTTTTTCTGTTGGGGGCTGTAGCATGTCATAAATTCGTCATGGGTTTTTGTTTGGGCCTAGAATTTCGTTCAAATTCCCAAACGGGATTGAAAGCTCAAATAATTGGATTATCGGTTTTCGCGTTGGGTGCTGTATGCGGCATTGGTCTTGGCATGATCCTTGTGGACATACCCAGCTCATCGTCATTCACTGCTTTACCCATTATTCAAGGTATAGCTGGTGGTACGCTGTTCTACGTCACCGTGTGTGAAGTTATACCACGCGAAAAGGCCAGGTGGCATCAAGACCCTACACATAAAATAGCTGGTTTTGCTCAATTTCTGGCAGTGGCTTCTGGATTTACCACAATGGTTGTGATCAACTTTTACTTCGATGGTATGCAATAATAACTGCATGATAAAGGTCAATTTTTTCTTTTAATTTCTTTTTAAATTCCCCTAGATAATGCCTGATATATCGTCAAAGACGTCCTATCCATGTGTAATCTAAGTTCAAGTTATTTTACTGTTTTACTGTTATACAAACAAGAGGAAGTAAATAAAATGTTATTTTTTTTTTTTTTTTTTTAATTGACTAAAATAAATTTTGAAATGTATGATAGCTCTAATGTTCGCCATATCTACAAGAGGTTTCAGAATTCCCATTCATTACATAAGAAACAACTATGTATATATATAATACACATATATTATTGATCTTTTCCAACATTCTTTTGAAGTGCTTGAAGTGAGATTTTAAAATTTCGAAACCGAATACTGCATTGAGAAAGTTCGTGTTCAATATTTTTATTAATGCAAATAATATAACAAAGATTTAATCTTTTTCTATATATATTATTTCAAAAAAGTAAATATATACGCATATTTTCAAATATTTCAATGTCTTACGTGATAATTCATACTTAATACAAATTCAATATTGCGTAGTTACGAAATAACTTCGGCCAATTATAAAGATCAAAAAGGCTTAAATACAAATTATAAAGATATAATAAATAGACCGAACAAAACCAAACTCATGCAAGTCAATAAACCATTTTAGTTAAGCGGCGATCCTGCTGGGACAACAGATATGGGGAAAGGGATAGGAGAACTTATGTTAAACTACTTACTATAAGAAGTACTTGTTAAAGCAGTTGAATATGCATTTGAAACTAAAATGAAATAAATCGTATGTTGTTGGATATGTAGTCCAGTCCAACCAAAAGAGGATTATTATTTGGGTCAGGTTACTTACAAAGTAAATAAATCTAATATTCATAGATTTGCCCTTAGGTCAGCACTTTCCTCGTCTTCATCATCGTCGCCCCATTCGCTTATTAAACTTTTCACTCTTTCCTCTGAAGTTACGGAATCTGCAGCTGTAGCTGTCGGGCACGACTTATCGTCCGCCCCTGCCGAACTGACGATAGCTGCTACAGACTCTTCTTTTTTTTCTGTTGCATATTCGGGAGTAACGTCTAGAAATTCATCTTCTGCCGATAGTTCTTTAGTTGGTAATTCCATTGTAATTGAAGTGGCACTGCTAGCAACATCTCCGTCATTTCCCTCTTCTTTACAAATGGTGGCCTTCACTTCGTCCTTCGATTCGGCCTTTCTCTCGACTACCGTTTTCGTTGATTCGCTTATATTTTCCACATTCTCACTTATGAGAACATCTATTAGATCTCTCTTGGTCTCTTCATCTTCTGTCAACGAACTGACAACATTTTCCTCTTGTTGAGTGTCAACTTGATATTTCTTGTCGTCATCATTTATTTTGACATCATCTTCCAGTTTTTCGTCTTTTACGGGTTTTTCTTGCACAATTTCTTTGATATCTGTCGGAGGGGTAGGACCTCCATCTGGCTGTGTTTTTTGCAATTCTTCATCTCTCTTGCTACTTTGGTCCTCCTCTTCAGATTCATCCTCCTTGTGGAGACTCTTTAAAGCCAAGTCAATATCATCCTCAACCACAGGCTCAGCTTCCTTTTCAACAGTTTCCTCAGTATCCTCATTTTGTATTTTCCGTTCAGATTGAGAAGCGAGTGCATCTTCTAAAGTATTCGCAGCTTCGGCGATCTCCGTTTCGATGTTTTTCTCTTGAACATTTTCAGACTCTGTTATTTCACGCTCGACAGCTTCCTCATCTGCTACAATATTTTGCTCTTTCGGAATTTCTTCTCTAGCATCAGGTTTCGATGTTGCTTGTTCTTCTAACATCTCTTCGTCGTCCTCCTCGTCCTCAGACCAATCTCCAGCAAGTTCTTTAAGTTTTTTGCTAATATCTTCTTGAGTCTTCTTATCTTCCTCATCCTTTTGTTCCTGAAAATAAAGATGGTTAACATTTCTTGTTCTAATTATCACCAGGAATAAACGAACCTCTTCTTTATTACGCACTAGCCCCCCGCTGGTTTCTGCAGTTGTTTGCGAAACTTCGTCAGCCATGTCATGCTCCGAAATCAAATTTTCGGCCCACTCTAAATTCTCTATTGACTCTTTGCTTTCGTCTAAAGTCGAGTCGTGGTGGTGAGCTTTGTCATCCTGCTCTCGTTTCTGTGTTTGTTCCACTTCCTCCCCATCATCTGGTTCATGGTCCCTAATATTCTCAGCGTTTTCAGGCTCAGCTTGGCTCGTTGTGTCTTCCTCTACGGTTGCCTGATGTCTGTCGTTCTTAAGTTCGTTATAGATCTGACTATCGTGATCCTCGTGTTCGTCATTGGTGGCCGTCGTTGCCTGTGATGTCTCATCATGACTCATAGCGCCCTGTTCTGACTGAGTGTCACCACCTGCGTATTGTTGGTTCTCATTCAAGACCATGACTACACCCGATCCCTCGTTTTCTTGATTCAACTGGGACAAAATTTCTTTGCGCTGTTCGTCAGTTAGAATGACTTCACTTCCATCGGCTGCCACAAATTTCGTTTCGACATGTTCCTGATGCTCCTGAAGATATTCTTCAGAGGCCACCGAGGTAGTAGATTCTCCCGTTGTCACAACATTTTCTGTGGTACTGACAAACGCGTCAGTTTTTATTATAGACCTGGCTATGGGCAAACTTATGTCGGATAATATCTTAATTTTCTTTTCTTCGTGTAATTGTGGCGCCTGCTGTTCTTCCATTTCGTGTTCTTCCAATGGAGGTGGGAATACCAGCTCTGTGTTCGTATTCTCATCATCTGAGTAGTCGATTATGCCATCTTCCAAGGCTTGCTTCTTGTGGAACGTCTTCATATGCGTGTACAATTGCAGTTCCTCTGGGAATATCTTATTGCAATAGATGCACTGTTGCTTATTCTCATCTGGATGGCTGTCAATCAAATGCTGATTAAGAGCATCACTATCGATGCACATCTGTTGGCACAATTGGCACTCCGGGAATATGTAAAGATTAGTTTTGACTTTATGCTCTAACTGCATGTGGAAATGGAGCTCCCGTTTGCCAGATGAACGCCAGCCGCAATGTTCGCACAGGGCAGCGTCTATTTGCTCTTTGTGCGTATTGATAAGATGACGCCTGAAGCCACGATATGAGGGTATGCTAATGGGGTGCCCATTGCGGCCACACCGCAAGCAAAGCCAAGGCCCAGTTGTATTTTCGGCACCCAACGCAATAAGGGCATGCATGGTTTTACTATCAATGCGGCGCTTTTGAGCGGGTGCAGTTGTTGAGGGAGCTGTTGGTGGATTAGTCGTGCCGCCCGCTGCAGCTTTAACGGCGCTTGTGGCACTTACTTGCGCTGGTTGGGTCTTTGGTTTGCCAGAAACTGCGGCAGAGGTTGCTGGTGATACTTTGCTCTCCACCCCCTTCGGCAATGTAGGAAGCAACTTCGGAGCTACCACAGTAGCTGAAGTTGCAACAGCAGTTTTCTCGGATTCGGCTGGCTCCTTCTTAACAATAATCTTTTGTGTCTGACCTCCTGCATTCGGCATTATTTTCAACTTGATATTTTTGTTGCTGTTTACCAAGTGAGGATATTGTCTCAGGACTTCGGATATAATCTTTGCATGGTTCATCTTGGAGTTTGAACTGTCTTTGACCACTATTGTCGGTGGCTTATCAGGACCCTCGTGCTTTACAATAATGGTTGTGGTGCCAGGAGGATCGTCCGACTGCTGTTGTGTTGAGGATGTCTGAACAGCCGCTGAAGCACTAGAAGGCGCCGTAGTGGCACCACCCATATCGTCGTCGTCATCATCGTTATGTATAGTATCATCGTCCATAATGCCCGCATCATAGTCACCATCATCGCCAAATTCCGCTGCAATCTGCTTACGCATTCGCTGCTGTTCTGCAAATTCTTTAACATCTTCCAAGTTAGGCTTTTTCGCAGGAGGCGAAATGAAAGATGTAGCAGCGGGCCTTTTGTTGTTACTGTACCCCTTTCGTAGCTGTTCAAAAGTCGAAGTTACCGCCGCCTGCTGTTGGGACGGCTTCTTTAAAAGCGTATATCCGGCACCTACGTTTTCGTCTTGTTCCGATTCCTGCTTGATGCGCGTGAATGTAGTGGAGCCGATTTGTTGTTTCACGGGTAAAATGCTTGTTGCCATCGTATTGGAAGAGCTAACACGAGCGAAAATGCCTGCTGGCACATTGCGCTGCTGTTGTTGAGGTTGCGGCGGAACATTGCCTCCTATTACTATACGTTTTGGTTGCTGCGGCTGTATTAAAGAACGTCCTGCGGAGTTGCTCGAAATACCGATAGTATTTGTGACTCCTGGTTTACGACGAGCTTTGGGACTTGATGGCTGAAAAAGGAAAAGTACAGTACATTGCGTTAATGGTCATTTGTCGTGAAGTCGGAAAAGGAAAGAGACAAAAGATTTCACTCATCTTCGCTATTGATGTCATGTCTACAGGCCACAAAACAAAAACGTTACTTACCGCCTGGCTCTTCTGAGGATGCATTTCCATCGTACGCCTGTGTGCTTCCAGTAATTTCAACAGGACCGTCATGTTCATATCTTTGGCGGTCCGCAAAAGCCGGTTGTACATTTTCAACTCAAACTCCAGAGTGCCCGTGTACATGAAGTTCACAATGGGCACCACGACATCCGCCTGGAGGCCATTGGGCATGATTATGGCGTCGTCCACCACTTCACAGGTCTGTTCCAAAGCATTAAAATAGTCTGTGCATGCGCTCAACACTAAACGATGGACTTTCAACTGCGAATTGTCACGAAATTGCAATGTCAAGTCGCAATAGTCTGTCTTGTTGAAGAAATTCTGAAGTTTCTGAAGGAAGAAAACTCCCCAGTTGTCGACTTTGACGGATTTTATTTCACCCATTGTGACGGTGGCTGCAGAAGCGATTGTGGCGAACTTTGTAATTCGCTTATACAGGCTTATTGTAAATCCCCGCTTCAAATAAAAAACTGAAAAACAATAATTTTTAGAAATACTTCTACATTTCTTTGCCGCCACCTCTTCCTAAACACGGTAAGTACGAAATGTGCAGATAGTAGCAAAACAAAGCGACGTACGAAAACAATCACACAAACATTCGTTAAGACCGACGACCCCCTTAAGACACAAACCCGCCGTTGCTGTACCTTTTCTTTTTGAGCGTTCCTGGGTGCAAATTGACAGCGCTATACGGTTCAAACACCGAACTAATTGCAAAGAATCATCGACTTTTTTTTATTGTTCAACAAATTGCGTTCAGATTTACAGAATTCTATCGTAATTTCACTTACAAGACGATCAATTCTTACTGCGAAACTTTCGCATCACATACTGTGTCTGCCCGAACTTTCCTATGAATCTCTTACTATTCCAGCGCACTCACTTGTTTTTACAAATGTATCTGTGGAAAATAGTGTTGTGATATTCAATATATTTAAAGAATATGGACTATTTTCAAAATTTAACTGCTCTCGTTTTTCTTTGCACAATATTTTTTCTTACACTTTTTCGCTGGTTGAGGAAAAATCAGCGTTGGTTTTTTCGAAACCGAGTTGCCACTTCTGGAAAAAACATAAAAAAATGGCGCCGCTAGTGAGCGCCGAACGAATTTGCTTGCATATATTCTTCGGGTCCATACACTTTCCAATATTTTTGACAAATAATTTGAACTTAAAGAGCTAAAGAATCCAAAGTGGTAATAGCAGAAAAGTGGATGTCATATTAGTCTGGGCAAATGAATCAACTATTCTTTATAGATGGACTGGAGAAAGATTTAGAGAGATTGGAAGTCGAACTACAAAGAATGAAAAAACGAATGTAAATACAGTTTCTGTCAGAAAATAAACGTTTCTTTGAAATTTTGAAGATGCCATTCATGGTAACAACATTTGGGGTATAATGTGTAATATGTCGGGGCTGTTGATAAACTTGATAAGCTGTTTATCCTGTTCGCTGCAAATGGCATGGTAATTTGATTATAATTGCAAATTCACTTTTTTATATTTGATGTTATAGTTTTGTGTGTACTTATTCCAATATTACTGTTAAAGAAATTTAGCACTTAGCACAAATAAAAAGTAATAATTACTTTTTAAATAAGAGTCTATCTCTAAGTTGTATCAGAAAATAGGCAATTTTCAATTTTACTAAGCAACACGCGGTTAAAGTGTCTATCTTCTGCCTCTTATTGCCATATTTTTTCTTGAGAAAATCTAAATCCTTGATTTTCGTGCTATCAAAATATATGCACTTTTTCGCCCAAATTCTCGAAAATTATAACGAGTTATAAGTTCAACATATTCATATTGAAATGTAAAATATATTATTTGTCAAATAAATTCAACCGTATATTGGTACTCTATTAATAAAGCTTGTGTTGGTGTGTGAAAAGGAAAACAATATTGCCAGAATATCGTTCTAGAATGTACACATTTTCTGTATAACTAGGTGTGGTACCTCAATTTCCTTCATTTTCATTAAGGTTTGTGTCACGGTTAAATTTGTTGTGGTGAAATTATGGTTGCCACTAAGTTCAGTTTTTTTGCTTGATGCAGGACAAATACACGCTCAAAATTTTTAATCGAAGGTGTCGAATTAACAGCAAAGATCTTAGACGACCCGAATTTTCCTATTGTAAATGGTAAACGTCAGTAAAATCAAATATAAACTGTCGGCGGCTTAATTTCGTTCCAAAACAATTTATCGATATTCATTCAGCGCAATTTTTAAATAGATTTTTAAATGCATAATGAATTGGTTTTTAAACAAATTGTATTTAACTTTAAATACAAAAATAGTTATCCAGAGCCTTCTAAAATGATGTGTTTTTATTTGCGCCGCAAGTGGTAACATTGGCAAATGCCTTACAAAATAGTCACAGTTTACGTATTCGTTAGTTGATGATTGATGTTTTATACATTATATGAAGGCTTTTGACATGAAAAGTGTCGCCCAAAAAAATTTCGTTTACAGATACTCTTTCGAAGTTATGTTTCTTTATAAAAGGTGAATTCCGACAAGCTGTTCAGGTTGTTTTCCTCGACACACAAAAAGCATCTTCCATTTCTATGAAACATGTCCACGACGCTTTTCTGTAAAAACGCCCTCCATGACTCTTTTCTGTAGGAGATGTGTTTTCAATAACAATAGTCAATATAAAAAGCGGATTTCATAATATTATTCTACACAAAACCATAAATGTGTTTTCCATAACACTTTTCTATAAAAACTTTTTTTTAAGAAAAGTGTCTTTCATGACTATTTTTTGTACAAAAGATTTCTTCTATGACAACGATCTATAAAATAAGTATCTTCCATGGCATTTCTATGTGAATGATATCTTTCACAATTTCACTCTCTTTCTATGATCCTCTATGATACTTTTCTGTGCGAAGTTCAGGTTTCATTACACTTTTCCATATAAAAGTGTCTTCCAAGATAATTTTCCATGTAAAAAGCGTTTTTCATATAAAGAAAATACACTTTGTGAAGGAGTTCCTTGGAAAAACGTACCGAACGTCGTACCGAAAAATATTTTCTGGAAAATTTAATAATTCTCTTATAAGTGCCTTGGAAGGAAGCACTTATGTAGAAATTCCGAACATTGTTCTTTGTAAACAATGTCTTCAAAGATGCCATCCTTTACACAAAAATATTTTTTTGTAAGTCACGTTTCCATGTGAAAGCTGTCCAGCGAGTGATTTTTATATCCCTTTCAAAATTTTGCCTATTCAAAAGATATCTCGTATGTCTACGACTATTAGTATAATACATGGAGACCGCCATTCAAGACAATTTTAGTTAGAAGAATATTGATACATATATAAAAGTGTTTCTCAGGAGAATGTGTTTTGCTTAATTTTCAGGTACATAGAACCATTGTGACGTACTATGGCTGACTTTAGATAAAGTCTTCTTCTTAACTTCTAAACAGTTATTCTTTTAACAGTTCAAGGCGTATCCAAAAAGGAATTGTATTGGTTGTTATTTACTACCAAATATTGTTTTACATCGACTGTTACTGGATCGCAGAATTCAATTACACTCGTAGTTTAATTGCGTAATCCATTGTTTGATTTTGTTATAAATGTAGAAAAATAAAAACAAAGTTTTGATAAATATTGCTTTGATCAGTAATCGTTTCGTTATTAATGCTATTCAAACGCAAAATATTTCTCTCTTGCTTTCACGAGTTAGGGTGTGTTTTTCATTTGAAAACAAAATTCTTATCACACAAAGCCAAACGATGTGCACACACACATACGTCTTCGTTGTCGCTGTAATGTGTTCTTCATATTCGACATAGGCAGTTTTTTGCCGCGATAAAATAAGTCAAAGTATAATCTAGCAATGTTGGTGGTTTATTTGTAATTAAGCTATCATTGCCAGCTTGGTAGCAAATAAACCATTTATCTGCAGTTATTTAATTCGACACATTGTCTTCGATAATGAAAGCATCCTTACATTTTGTTCCATTTGTTCGTTTCTTCTTCTTGCTTATTTCACCAAAATCGTCTAAGAGTCTCTGGTAACAAAAGCCGAATGAAAAAAAATCACCAATTTGTTCAATACTTAAATCGGGCAATATCGTGTTAACAAAAACTAAAAGTGAGAATTAAAGATGAGACTTAGCAAAGCGGAAAATCGTTTAACTTCACAATACAATTAACTAAATTGAATAAGATTTTTTTTGTGCAATAGTTTCCAACCACTTAAGGCCTAAAAGCTTGGTTATTGCAATTAAAAAATGAAAATAAATACACGAAATTTTAAATTTATATTACAGAATAAGAGAAATAAAATAAAAGTAAATTATTTTGAGCAACCCGAAAATCGACAGTAGTACACGGCATTCAATTTCTCTATATTTAAAGATTCACATCTCTATATTTAGAAAACGTCAATAATCTGGCAACGTGGTTTCAATCCAACAGCTGCTTTTATTACGACCGGTCAATAAAGTTATATCCCGCATATAGGAAACAGATTGGAAAATGTCGTTTTTGCAGAAATTTAATGTGTTTAGACGATCTAAATCCTTTAAGTATGGTATACCTTTCCTTGTTTTAATGGTATGTGGTTCATTTGGACTACAGGAATTTACCAAGCTCAGGTTCGAGGATAATAACTTCTATTAGAACCTTTCGTTTAATTGAATCCATGTGTGCAGATACCAATTTTCGAGACAAAAAGCTTTAACACCAGATGAAATGGAAAAGGCCGGAGTGACGATGAAGAAACCAGAAGAGGTCACCATAGAAAAAGTGTACGAGGAGGTAAAAGAATTAAACATCGACAATTGGGAGAACAAAAGAGGACCAAGACCATGGGAGGAAAATCTGCAATAGTAAAATACGGAAGTTCCAGTTACATCCATTTTGGAAAATCCTGGGAAATTATTTGAAAAAATAGCGCAATGATACTGTTATTGTGTCGTTGGTTCTATAAAGAAATATTTCATGTTCTTGAGTATTGTATACAATAAATGACAAGGACTATTGTAGGCATAGTTGAATATGAACACGTTGTTTGAACGCTGAATTTGAATCCACGAATGGCGTGATTACAGATAAAAAGTTGAAGAGTCAATGTTTGATGGATACCTGAACCGGAGAAGAATCATCGCAGCAACCAACGAAAGAACTGGCCTTTTGGTGCCAAATGATGATCAAAATTAACTTGTCAAACACATTTATATTCGAAGCGCGGTAGTCACCAAAAAATAAAAATGAAACTTCTAGAATTTGTTGCAACTTACCCTCAATAGGTGCATAAAAAAAAGTTGTTAACATCTCACTACAAACATATAAAAATTTCAACAAGCCTTGCCGAAATATGATTGTTAACCTTAACTTTACTGGCGTATTTAAAATTGGAAACATTTGTGCCTATACTATTGTGAATACTCATGGCACATTAATCGGATCAAAACCCGTAATAATAATTTAATTATAAATTTAATAGAACAACATGACCTTGAACTGGGATAATACAATAAATAAAAATGTTCTTCTGTTGATATACGGCTAATTTGGTCTAAATAAGTTGGGATTTACATGAAACCAAATATTAACGTCAACAGTGTGCAAAATATTATTATATTATTAAATAATTAATGATCACAAAGTTCCATTCTAAGAAACATTTTCTTCCATAAATGTCGCCAATGTTATAGATAACCCTTAATAGTTGTTATTACAACCACATATTTCAGTAACATTTCCGCGAATATGGTTCTATAAACATACGTAAACTAAAATTTACGTTGCTACAGATAAATATTGTTTATTGTCTTTTTTATAGCTGTTATCACAATTTTTCACTATTTTTATAGAAAGATTAAAATTCTTTTAAAACCGAATTGGTTATTTTATGCAAACAAAGCATCTATCTCGTTATTGGCACCCCAATCTCAAAGAGCAATTCAAACAAATCCTCCCTCCAGAGAATTGTCGGCCACTAGTCCAGTTGTACCCGTTCGTACTAAATATAAATATAGCTTGCAAATTATACGTTACTTTTTTAACAAAAGTAAATCTAAGACCAAAAAAAAAAAATAAAGGGTGCCTTTTGGAAAGAAAAAGTTTAGCGGCATTGCCAACTATCGTGGGTTTCGAACACTAACGGCCTGTTTCTCTATCTCGAACGACAGCTTTCGTTCCCATTCTAAGAGAACTGATTGCGAACGATAACGGAAGCATTTTCATATATATTTCTATATCTCGAACGAGTTGTCAACTCTGCAAAAGCAAATGTCAAAATCACTCACTTGCTATTTTGTTGTCGAGTGAAGACAAAACAAAAAAAAAACAACAAAAATATAAAGGATGGAAAACAAATGGTAAGTATAAAATAATAAAATTCTCAACAATGCAGCAGTTGCAGACTCCGGTGGGGAATATGGAGGAGAATCCAGAGTTTTCCAGGGGAACGCCGGTATTTGGAAGGAACAAATTTTCTGTCGACGATGAATGGATTAAAATATGCACAAAACTTAATGCCTTGGGGCCACCAACACGCACCGTTGGAAGAAGTTTGGTTTATATATGTGTTTTTGTGTCACAGGTGCTGTGACGATGGCTGTGAGAAATTTAAAAGTTGATGGACATTGACCTTTCATGATGAAAATATGACGTCCGTTGACTTTTCATGATTATTATTTAATTATTAATTAATTATTTTTGTAGCTTTGTCTGGTTCATAATGAAGACCTCGAGATCCAATGATGCACCGGAATCTATTCTTTAGCACGCCAAAGCAACGCTCTACAACATTACGTGCACTAGTTTGCTTTTTGTCGTATCGCCTTTATTGGGCGTCACTCGAATTCCGGAACGGTGTCATCAGATACGATTTCAATTTATAACCGCCATCTTCTAAAAAAAACGGTAAATAGAAATATAGAAACAAAGTTAATATTCTATTTCAAATGAAATTTACGGAGAATCCATGTATTTTGTTGACCATTTTCACATAGTAATTAGTCCACAACGCTCCCAAATAAATGCATCATGGTTAGCACCACAATTACGCCTTTGTGATCACAAATATGATGCAACAAAAAAAAGTTAACACATTACAAAAATTTAATTTTAACAAAAGAGTTAAGAGAACGCCTTTCCAAATAAAAAGTTTGCAAGATATATGTATGAATAAACTTATCATCCTGGCGATTTTATGCGGATGTGTGTTACATCTACGCATCTAATGATTCCAGGGAATCCAGTTGACTCAAAAAATGCCTCCTTAATTAAATTTTCCTCCTCAGGGTAATTCTACAGACGGTGGACTTACTTGTTGAGGACACGATTTCATTCCCACAGTCTGTTGGTAGCTTCCTGTAGCGAAGAACCGCAAAAAGTTGTTAGCTTAACGTCTTGCTTGCTTCTAAAGGATGGCACGCTTGTCGATTCCATTTCCGTTACCAATATCCTAAACAGTTCTTTCAATACTCGGAAGTTGGCAACGAACCTAATATTTTAAAAAGTTTCCACGTTAAACACTGCAGTTTATTTGCGTATATTTGTATGTACTTACTGGCTTTTCGGCATATTTAGGACGTTGAACATATCTCACAAACGCCTACGACTCAATTTTACACTGTCCTCAGTGTCGTCCCTATTCTCCAAAAAATGTACCCCGATTGATAAATCCATTATTACGCGATGCAACACTTTTACACACGGAATTACAAATTTCAAAATTCGTGAACGCTTTGAAATTGTTTATTGTTATTATTTTCTCCTTTTGCCATTTGCAGCTGATCGCTTCCTAATAGAGTTACATTTGTCTCCGAACAATTTAGTATGATTTTTGTCATCTTTTGAGGTAAATGGTAACAAAAGTACAAAATTTTCCATCTGGCAATAATTTGATTTCCAAATACGTAAAGACCGATATTTAACGTTCGTAAGTGCAGGCGAACGAAAGCTTTCGAGGTAGAGAAACCCAATTTGAGTCGAATTTGAGATACAGAAACAGGCTATAAATGTTATTCTTGCGTCATAATGTATTTGTAAAATTATGCATTTTTGCATTACAAGTTCACAAATAAATTATCGAATGTATTATGATGCAAAAACGTTGATCCTGCTTAATATTGGAAACGATATATATAACAATTATAACAATTACAGATCATTCAATTGCTAATTTCCTTTTCAAAAAGCAGAAACACGAAATCACTTATTTATCAAATTAGCGGTAAAACAGATTTGCTGTTTTGGGTGCTTTTTTTCAACTCACTGTTGCCAAAGATAGCAAAGCCAAATTAACCCCCATTTTTGTGGTTTTCTTCCGCTTGCTAAGTAATCTGTGAGTTTTCTTTTGTCAGTTGGGAATGCGCTCTTATTTAGGTGGATCATAACAAAATGAAGAGGAATGATTGCGCCCATCTGGTAAACTTTCGTTGAAATGATTGGTCTTCGTCAAATTTCCGTACAGCTGTGTTTAATGCAAGCTACAACAAATTGTGTTTACAAACTTAAAAGTAACATTTAAAACCTCCAGTCTGTTCCCTAAGAGTTAAATATACAAATTGTCAAAATAACGTCCATAAGTGATATGCAACCAAAATTTAAATTCGCTGAAGGTAAGTACAAAACCTCGAAACGAAATTCTTATGTCCATTGAGCGGGCGAATGTTATTTTCAGGCGAAAAGGTGTTGTGTTTCCACGGACCTTTAATCTATGAGGCGAAAGCACTAAAGAGTACCATTACCAAGGATAAGCAATTGAAGTACTTTGTTCACTATGCAGGGTGGAACAAGAAGTGAGTAGTGCTTAGTCTGGATACCTTTTAGATTTAATAGACATTTGCTCATATTGTTGGCCAACATTAGCTGGGATGAATGGGTGCCCGAACACCGCGTCCTAAAGTACAACGACATCAATTTGCAAAGACAAAAGGAACTGCAAAAGGAACACGATGCTAAAAAGGAGAAGAATAGGAAAAGTAAACAAACATTCACAGTGGCAAAAATGAATCAGAGTATTTTTAAACAAAGTTTACATTTTGTAGGTACGCCAAAGGGAAAGAAGAGCGAAACGGCAGCTATAACGCCAAAGGAAAGTGGTGCCACAAGTAGTGGGGGCAGCGAATCGAGAGCATCAACTCCCTCTAAAGAATTGGGCACACCGACCGTAAACGCCACCGTAACATCAGGTCGAGGAAACCGGTCAAAACAAAATGCTACACCGGTCACTGTTGAAGCGAAGAAAGATATTCAAACAAAAGAGGAACCCAGTAAGGACGACAAGGACGAACCTGCCGTTAAAAAGAAAAGGGGAGCTTCCACATCCGCCAGCTCTTCCTCTGAGAAATCAACATTAAATGCTGCGTACGGCAGCAGCACACCACAGCAAGGCATATCGTCAGCCATAAACACGGCAACTACAGGTAATGTCATCGCTGGGTCTATTAGTACCCCTAACAATCGTTTGGATGCATGTGTCGAGAGCGAGGAAACGTTCCTTTCGAAAATAGAGGTAAAAATTAAAATTCCCGACGAGCTGAAACAATGTCTGGCAGATGACTGGGATGCAATTACTAGGCAACACAAACTTCTGGACCTTCCCGCAAAATTCACAGTACAAGATATTGTTGATCAGTATATAAGCTTTAAGAAGTCGGCAAAGTCATCAAATGTATGCAAAGAATTAGCCATATCGGATGTCTTAAATGGTGTCGTTGAATATTTCAATGTTATGCTTGGATCGCAGTTACTCTACAAATTTGAACGTCCTCAATATGCAGACATTTTGCAACAATACCCCGATATTCCTCTATCGAAACTATACGGCTCCTTCCATTTATTGCGACTGTTTGTGAAATTGGGCTCGATGCTAGGATACTCGGCCCTAGATGAGAAGTCCATGCAAATGCTCCTGTTGCATTTGCATGACTTTCTGAAATACTTGGTCAAAAACAGTGCCACGTTCTTCAGCATGTCAAGTTTTGTTAACGTCACACCAGAATACCATCGTCACACACAATGATTTTAATGGAAGTGAGCACAGTTCTGGCTATTTCTCCACACAAATTTGTTTATAAAATTGTACTTTGTTCCCAATTTAATTTTTCGGTTATGTTTTTTTCTGCTGAATAATATAATATTTCCCTCCCAGTACACATTTTTTGTAGCTGTAGAATAAATAAAAGAAAATATTGTAAATCTTTTAGTTTATTATTCATTTGTAAAATAAGTTTTCCCATTGGTGATATATCTTTTTGAAACAAATATCGAAGAAGGAATTTCAAATTTATCAGAAAAATTGCTACGGATGCAGCTTATTATAATATGTATGGAAATTACATCAACTGGGTGTTTCTGGTTATTAATGCCAGGCTTTTACATGTTTTGGTATTTAATATGTAACTTAGGTGCTAAATACCAAGGCGGTTCGGAAGTAATTCAAAATGGTAGGAATTAAACATGCCACTAAGTACACTTATGAAAGTTTAATTTAATATTAATTTCAATTTATATTTAATTTAATGTATTAAACCACAATGTGATGAAATGGTATGAAGATCGATTTCTAATAGAACATGCCGAGTATGCCTTTTCAGCACCACTTGCATCAAGATGATTTCATATATGCGTACGTGGAAGAATATCCCCTTGTTAGCATGTCGTGCAAATATACTTCACAATACTTCATTTTCCAAATCTGAACTAGATCACTTCTTTATTTTCCACGTATTCAAGCAACAAGAACAAATTTTCAAAGAATCAATGTATTAAATATCAGTAAGATGTGTTATGATGAGGAGGATACGAATCAAGTAAGCCACGTATAGACGTGAAATACATTTTCGCTTTAGAAAATACGTGGACTGTAGAGAAATCGAGCAATATAGAAGTCTTACGTTTAATCTACTGGCAAATAGGTCAATCTTTGTATTTATACTTCAGATTCTTAAGCAGGATATTGTGATTCCCCTTAGACATGCAATTTTTTGTTGAGTTAAGATTACAAATGTAACAAGCACATTTACCAATATTTTGCTTAAAGGACCAGCTAAATGAATCAATATGTACATTTATTTTACTACAATTTGCAACGCGGCCAGTTTATTTGTTTCAAATATACTAACATACTTAATACATTTTTAAATATACTACGCCTTTTGAGCGCTTTCTTCGCTTTTGCTTTCCGTTTCATCCTCTTCTTCACTACTTTCGCTGCTGCTGCTTGTCGGGTAAAATTCAGTGTAGTCTTTCGGCTTATTTCGGGCAGATTGTTCTTCCTCCAAATACGAGTTCTGCACTTTTAGTATGTCTTCGCTTGACTTACAAGCCGCATATTTTACAAGTAGCGTCTCATTCAGTTCTAAAAACGAATGACCCCAAGAAAATTTGCCTAAATACCACTGAGCTTCGGAACGAAAGCCGCAGATGAACAGCGTGGCTGCAATAGCCTCCACACAGCTTAGCTTACAAGGTTTGCCATAGTTAATTGGGTTGGCAGCAACAAGAAAGGGCAGCAGCCGTGGGTGAGGACTGCGCATTCTGGAGAAAGGAGTTTCGTCTAATTTCGCCCAAGAACAATCCACCACAGCTACTCCTGACGAAACCACAATGTCTCTATCCTGTGGACTTACACAGCTAATACCAACGGGTGTCAAAACTAATCCCGCAAACTTCTGGCCCAACCGCAAATTCTCAATTAAGCCCAAACGAGATAGTTTTCGTCCCGAACATTTCTTGGGATCACAGTGATTTAAATCCCACATTGCAATTGGGAAATTTGGTGGCACACCATGTCCCTCGATTTCCGGTGAGCTATCACTACCGGAGTTCTCCTCGGAATCTGTAGCCAATTCGCATTCTCTTTGAGCAAATGATCGCTCTAAATTTCGATTCGATTTCACATTGCGGTATGGTCCGCGGCCCGCGCCTCCACCTCGTTTACTTTTATTACGATTACCGGAGCTCATTGCGGGTCCATATTTTATTACCAATTGTTTACGAAATACGGGTCATGACTATTTATGTACAGCTGATTATTTATAACGTTACCGGATTGTTAAATCGAGTCGCGAGACGACCTTGTTAAGATGTCGCTAGTGAGTGCCGTCAAGGTTTTCAAAGACCAAACATTATAGGCCTATTTTACTTTTGTTCGACTTTACAGAGTAATCGACTTTTGGAGTATTCCTAAACTTAATAGAATATCAGTGCACAATGATTTTTATTTAATTAATAACAGCTGGATGGGACGAATCTGCTAGACATACGGTAATACTTAACTACGTCGATAGTGTGTATACAAATAATCTTTAGAAAGCCTTGACAGTGCAATTTTGATATCAAAGGCAATAAAATGCGATAACTAGATTTGAGAAATTTCAGAAGGGAAAAATTATGTATATCCTTTGCAGGGGCGGTCTGAAAATGTCCCTTTACACTGAAAAATTGCTATCATCTGCAATAACTATTCTCACTAAATTCAAAAATGTGAATGACAAACTTCACTCAAAGCTCTAGTTATTCTTGTTGCCACGGCAAACAAGCGTGGAATTAAAACACAAAAGTTCTTCATGCCATTATTTGTTTTGCGAAGTTATTAGTTTATATATAAAAATAATGAAACATATCATATTTTCTAACTGCTTCGTATAAGTCTTCCTGCCACCTTTTCTTAAGTTTCTTAAAATATATTTTCACAAACTAAACTTTTTAATAAATAAATCAACTAAATGTTCATCGTTTGAATTGCAATTTTCTATTTCTAGATCCCATTTATCATAGTTGTCCAAATCGCACTCAGATTCAACATCATCAATGCCCGATGTAAACGTCCATCCTCGCTCGGCTCTAATATCTTCAGGACAAGTCAAGCGTACAGTGAAGATCTTGTTAGTGTATGTCTCGGTAAAATATCGAATATCATTTTTCCTTCGAATATCGCTAACGATGATAATCTCTGAACAGGCTATACAAAAAAAAAAAAAAAAACAGAAATTAGTGCAATTTTGATTTCTTTTCACTGTGGATGCTGAATGTACCCTTCTCCATTGCAACTCGGCAGAAGTGGCCATAGTCTCTTTGACGTACTTTGTCACTCCATACAATCATATCTCTTCTATATTTCTCTTTGTAAGGGCCATCGCTCAATAATTCCTTCAAGTCCAGTTGCATATTTCGTGCCCATTCAGACTTGATAGGCTCTGAAATACGAATGATTTGGCATCGCTCACCTAATCTTTATTGGATGTATATAATTAAATACCCATTTGGGTAAGTTCTTGGCACAGATGACATCTCACCTTGTTTTTAGTTTATCCGAAAGATAATCTTTACCGGATTTCCTCTTTCCACTCAATAGTATAATCCGTTCAATGTTCGCCATTCTCCATAACTTTCACTGATTGCGAGCGCAGCACTAACTTTGCGGACAATTCAATTCACTGAGATAATCTGCGCATATAGAGAATTGATACTCATATAATACAGTTTCTCTAATTGTTATTGCAAAAAAAATGTATCAATGTCAAAATTTATGTTCTAAATACTGCTCTAATCAATTCTCTCTGAAATGTAAATGTTCACCCATACATTCCGGCCGACTCATAAGATAGCACGTTTGAGCCGCCACCAACAAAATATATTGCCGTCGTAAGATAGCATTCGCAGACTACACACATTGATAAAAGGGGAAAATTTAAATTAGGAATATCAGCTTGAATACACGAAGTTCAAAACGAATGCAAACGATTGCACTTTTTAATTACAATGAAAGATGTTAACATACGAATATGTGATAAAAATTGTTGGGCGTTTAGCGCATGTCGTTTAAAACTGTGGGTAAGTCTTTGCAAATAAGTACAAACCCTAAAATCTGCTAAAAACGGAAGCCCGTCAATATAATGGAAAATTGAGAATTTAAAATTTAGAAAATTGATGTTAATATAATATAAAGTAACAGAATGATTGTACGACACGCACAAAAATGTTGCGGTAATATTGCCTAAATTGCGATTTCACGCAATTTTTTTCACCGAATAGTAATATGCTTTTTCAAGGAAAATTTTCTTAAACGGCATTGCATGAATGAAGACACTTTCCTATGCAAAAAGTGTCTATGAAGACATTTTCCTATGGAAAAAGTGTGTATGAAGATATTTTCTTATACGAAAAGTGAATGTGAAAGCATTTTTCTATACGAAAAGTGTCTATGAAGACACTTTCCCATACGAAAAGTGTCTATTAAGACACTTTCCTATACGAAACGTATCTATGAAGACACTTTCCTATACGAAACGTATCTATGAAGACACTTTCCTATACGAAAAGTGTCTATGAAGTCGGTTCCTTACACAAAAAGTGTCTATGAAGACACTTTCCCATACTAAAAGTGTCTATGAAGACACTTTCCTATACTAAAAGTGTCTATGAAGACACTTTCCCATACGAAACGTATCTATGAAGGCACTTTCCTATACGAAAAGTGTTTACGAAGTCAGTTTCCTATACGAAAAGTGTCTATGAAGGCACTTCCATATACAAAAAGTGTCTATGAAGACACTTTCCTTTACGAAAAGTGTCTATGAAGTCTGTTTCCTATACGAAAAGTGTCTATGAAGTCAGTTTCCTATACGAAAAGTGTCTTCAAAGACACTTTCCTATACAAAAAGTGTCTATGAAGACACTTTCCTATAAAAAAGTGTCTATGAAGTCAGTTTCTTATACGAAACGTATCTGTGAAGGCACTTTCCTATACGAAAAGTGTCTATGAAGTCAGTTTCCTGTACGAAAAGTGGCTATGAAGACACTTCCCTATACAAAAAGTGTTTATGAAGACACTTTCCTATACCAAAAGTGTTTATGAAGACACTCTCCCATACGAAACGTATCTATGAAGGCACTTTCACCCGTACATTCCGGCCGACTCATGAGATATAACGTTTGAGCCGCCACCAACAAAATGTATTGCCGTCGTAAGATAGCATTCGCAGACCACACACATTGATAAAAGGGGAAAATTTAAATTAGGAATATCAGCTTGAATACACGAAGTTCAAAACGAATGCAAACGATTGCACTTTTTAATTACAATGAAAGATGTTAACATACGAATATGTGATAAAAATTGTTGGGCGTTTAGCGCATGTCGTTTAAAACTGTGGGTAAGTCTTTGCAAATAAGTACAAACCCTAAAATCTGCTAAAAACGGAAGCCCGTCAATATAATGGAAAATTGAGAATTTAAGATTTAGAAAAGTGATGTTAATATAATATAAAGTAACAGAATGATTGTACGACACGCACAAAAATGTTGCGGTAATATTGCCTAAATTGCGATTTCACGCAATTTTTTCCACCGAATAGTAATATGCTTTTTCAAGGAAAATTTTCTTAAACGGCATTGCATGAGTGAAGACACTTTCCTATGGAAAAAGTGTCTATGAAGACATTTTCCTATAGAAAAAGTGTGTATGAAGATATTTTCTTACACAAAAAGTGTATGTGAAAGCATTTTTCTATGCGAAAAGTGTCTATAAAGTCAGTTTTCCATACGAAAAGCGTCTATAAAGACACTTTCCAATACAAAAAGTGTTTATGAAGACATTTTCTTATACGAAAAGTGTCTATGAAGTCAATTTCCCATACGAAAAGAGTCTATGAAGACACTTTCCTATACAAAAATTGTCTATGAAGGCACTTTCCTATGCAAAAAGTATCTACGAAGACACTTTCCTATACGAAAAGTGTCTATGAAGTCAGTTTCCTATACGAAAGGTGTCTATGAAGACACGTACTGTGTATATGAAGACCCTTTCCTGTACGAAAAGTGTCTATGAACACACTTCTCTGCAAGAAAATTGTCTATAAAAACACTTTCTTATACAAAAAGTGTTTATGAAGACACTTTTCTATACGAAAAGTGGCTATGAAAACACGTTTATATGGTTAAAGACACAGCACGTACAAAGTAGCTCTGTCGACCCTCAAAATTATAAGATTTTATCTTTCAGCCGCCATACTGGAGGCACCGGTTTGTGGCTTAGAAAAGTTAAATTTTAGACAGCAAATAGCCATTGTTTTCCGGTAGTGGACAAAACCATAAGAGGAAGTGTGTAGCTTAGGTTAGGTTATTGTATTTCATTGTTTGTTTTATTTGATAATTTTTTTTTCGCTTCTAAACGTTGATATTCTACTAATTTTTTTATTTTAAGACAACATTTACTAGTGTAGTTCTTTTTTCAGATCATTAATCGTAATAGAAAAATGAAAACGTTAGGATAAATTATTGACAGGGGTGGTGTAATAGTAAGGTAGGTGGCCGCGCGAAACAATGAGGAATCATTGTGGCTATGGTAGGGAAAGAGTGGCTGCTATAGTAATTGAGAAACCGAAAATTGAAGTATATTGTATTATGGCACTTTGCAACACTTAATGCAGTTTTGATAACTCCTATAGATTTGGATATTCCACGAATAGATTCGGTAGAACTCAATTCATAAAAAATACTGAAATAAGCGGTGGCTATGTCTCAGAAAATATATGTTCTGTAAAACGAAAATCATGTTCGAATAGTGCCAAATCAATTGATAGTGGCGCCGATATTGTATTAATTTTTCCACTCAAAACCTCATTACTTTCCCAAAATTACTGTGTGTTTGTGGAACTACGCTTAATAATAAAAAAAATGTTAACCATTTAACCGACTTCAACACCCGGTTTCCGGGTAATTCGCAAATACAGATTAGAAAACGGAAAATTGTTTATTGCACACTTGGAAATTTACAAGTTTGCACAAAGGAACAAGCATTTTACTATGCAAAGACTAAACTCATCTTCCGAAAAATGAGCAGTGCAATTGAAAGTCACTTCCGCTGATTTTTTCTGGATCAGGTATTCAGTGTGGCTTATTTACTTCAACCAATTATTTCCTTCACTAAATATAAAGAAAATTTAACGCACTGAGTTGTATTTTTCAAATGAACGAACCAAAAATGTCCGCTGCAACAAATTTAGCACATTTGAAACTGAATAATTTTTAATATTAGTAATTGCTCTTCGCCTACATTAGATTTCCCACTGTGACATCAAGACGATCACACACAATTCACCCGATTAGAAGAAGTTACATGTCCCTGCATCTCAATCCGCATTGAGTCACAAAAGATATCTACGTGACGTCAGAAATTTAGAACTACTGCATATAGAACTGAAACAGAAAACGCGGAAACCGATTTTTTATTCTCCTAAACGCCGATTTGTTCAAGAATACCATTTTCGAATAACCGATTTTTTCGCTTTGATTAAACGGTTTTTAACAAATTACGGATACATAGCAGGAGTTGACTCTTTCACAGTATAAATTTGCTGTTGCCGGAGACTTGGCAACAAATTCACATAATAGGTAAAATGAATATTACAAAGCTTTTTAAAATGTAAGTGCGATATATTTTGCACCGAAATATTATCGCCAGATAAATATTCGTATCTTGAAGATTAGATCCGACTTAAAAACTCTTTTTATATCCAATATTTCCATACGTTTGGAAATAAATCAAAAATTATAGTTTTCTTAAAAAAATTAATAATTACAATGCAACAATTATAACTTTATAACATTTGGTTCTCCATTTGCGCAAGTGCTATTTTTTCTAGTGTGTAAAATATTGACATTAGTATGGATTTTCGAAAAGTTCACGAATTCAGAGAAATAAAATATTGTAAATTCATAATATTTTTATTTAATAGAATTGTTGGTACTGATTTTCTGTAATAGCCTAGCAATAGTAACACGTAGGTATCACTTACAACGTAACCATAATCAAAATTTACATGAAAAATTCAAGGTTGCATTTATTACCGACTCAAATACAAGTTTATTACACTTTTGTAATTTTTTTGAATATTGATAGCTTAATAATCGTCTGATATTACAAATCAGTTTAATTTATGCTCTAAAGAACAGAGTTTGTGTACAAATAGGGACAATAGTTTCACAGTGTGGTGCATTTGGTTTTTCAAAATAGTGATGCGCACTTTCTGCATAAAAACGTATATTCTTAATTAACGCTACTACATAGAGAAATCCTGTTTAAAAGCGGTTTAAATAGTTTCGTTTTTGTTAGTCGAATAACCAAGAATCGGATTTTCGGAAGATGTGATGTTTCGAATAACTCGAAAACCGGCTTTCTAAAAATAGACGAATACTTGTACACTATATTCAGAGAGTACAACATGATCTAAAACATGACGACCTGCAATTGTTTCTATTTTATATATTTAGGCGATTGAGGCATGTGCACGCTTAAAAAATTACTGTGACAGAATGTGATCTGTATGTATGTCACATCTCCATAAGAATAATCTCACTCCGGTATTATCTGAAATTCTGGATCATGATACACATGGTATAGACATACATATCTCTCTGGAAGCAACCAAAAAGGGCATACAACAACGCAGAAACTCCTTATTTTTTTACTCATATCATAACATCATACGATCAAGTAAACTTTCGCTGGCTCCAGTCGAACAATATTATGATATTCTTACTCTTATGTAAATTGTGACCTATCTATACGTATGCACTTAGCTATATTTAATTACGGTGACTAATAAAATATCTTGAATTATGACTTTATGGTAAATAATTATAAAAAAAAGTATTTTGTTTTAATTATTGAATAATTACTTAAAACATGTTCAATTAAATAATTATTTTGTTGACATGCTGACTAGCAAATTTATGAAGCCAACAAATTCGAAACGCTTAATGTACAGTAAGATACTCGTATTGTGTTAAAAGTAAAGCAAACGCATGGTTAGTACTGAATCAACTAATTATTGAAATGCAAAGACCCATAGACCCAAATTTGCGCCTGCTACAATAAACTCGGCGAAACAGGTTCCGTCATATATTCACTACCGGGTTCAAGTCCGGAGAACCGTGGCATGTTTACATCTCCTTTGTCCTTCTTAACAATAACATTAAAAATATGTTTATGCTCAAAACCCTGAATAAAGCTTTATTCAAAGATCAGTGCAGTTTTGTGAGTTCATTCATCGAAAAGGACCTCGTTCACAGGTCAAACTGTTAAAAGCTCTGCTTACGACTCTTTACATTATGCCAGCAATAACCGACTCCCTCAAGGCTATTTTGTCAATACATCCGAAAATGTTTACCGGTCACTTAATGCTTCTCTTCCAATCATGGTTTCGACTTCACTTTAATCCAAATCAGATTGTTGCTTTAATTTAAAAATTCATTCATATTCAATGTGTAAACTCTACTAAATACAAATCACCTTACATTTCAGACGCAGTTGTGTTTTTCCCCATGCCACTATGGAGCATGGATGCTTTCTGCCATGACAAAATATTTTGGTTATTTCTGTTCCTCCGATTTTTGTTGAAATAATATTTTTGGCACTTTGACTAACCGATTTGATATAAAGATGGCAAAACTGCCGCCAAATCGCCATCTTTGTAGCCATGACTATAAATAATGTTTTCACTTCCATATAGTGATCTGGGGATTAAAAATTCAAGTAAATAATACACTTAAACCTAAATAAAACACTTAATTAAAATCAGCAAAAAATAAAATGGTTTTTATATATTTTAGTTGAATTTCACACCGAAACAACCAAAACGACAACAATTTTATATTTATATTATATATATGCAACATAGCTTCGTATATGCTATGTATATTTAATGTTTAAAATTTCACTTTAATCAAGAATTTATTTCATTGGCTTAGGTTGGTAGGTTTTGCAAAATTTTGGGAAATGTGGAAAAAATATTTTTTTAAGAAAAAATTAAAAAAAAAATCCGAGTACTTTTAATTTTTGTATAAAGAATATTACCTAGAGCAAGGAGAATATCCCAATGATACTTGGTGTCATATAATAAGTTTGTTCCCATTTTACGATTAGATATAGTACGAAACCTTTTAATATAATACCAATAATCAAGTCTGCTCGGATGGAATTAGATATCACTAAATCTCAGATGAATTTGGAATCAATAGAGTTCAGACAAATGAGGTGATTGTTGGACGTTATTGGTCCAATTTTTGGCGAAAAACTTACCAAGAGTCAAGGCAGTCAATGAAAGCTGTATACCCATAAATGCCGCTTATTTGCGAATGGCTTCACGGAACCGATTCATAATATTCAAACATAGACAGGAAGAAACGATGATACGATGTATACTCAAGGCCCAGTCTCATCTCCCATAATAATGCATTTTATAACCGATGACTGCCACGGTACTGCCAACTTGGAATGGTAATGTTTCGAATTGTTGTGGATGGTGTCAACGTGTGTCTGATATAAATTCTGCTTTCCGCCACGATAAATTAGAAATTTTTAAAATAGTCATGTTAATACGACGTCTTGTTACCTGCCTTTCGCAGGAAGGAATCCTATTCCGATGGGGTTCTGAGCCTGACGTTAGTTGACTAGGCGGTTGTTTAAATGCGATATATGTCACAAGGTGCTGTATAGGTGTTGCTATTTAGGAGCGTCAGACACTGTTTTGTGCCCATACAACGATTAGGCAAAAATAGAAGTCGTAGCCGGGTCATTCTCTGGTATCTTCAATTCGAATCATTTGAACGTTGTTATGGCTCAAATTAAATCCCCCGTAACGCCCTTTTCGTTGATCTGATACTGGTCAAAGTTTATACAAAATATCATGCTATTTATTTTCCATTTAGTGCGAAACATTGACGGAATCGAAACATACCTTGCTATACCTCTCATTTAGTCACATCTAAAACAACTTGGAACAAATTTTACGTGAATATACATAATTATGGCCTCAAATTGAGTGCCAAATTTGAACGATTCGAACCATGCAATCTTGTACCTCATGTGAACGGATCTGTGAATCTCGAATATAATCTTCTACTATTAGATGATCTGATTTTAGTCAAACTTTACATATACAGCACCAGGTATATTTGTCATCTTTCTCTATGTATAAAATATCATGTACTTCCCTCAATCCGATTTTGACCACACATTTTACATTCCCTTAATGGGGCATTTAGTGAAAGCGTTCAACAGATCTCGAAAATCACACTAGACTTCTATCAAATTTTGCCCAAATTAACATGTTCGTAGTTAAATGGGAAATCCCGCAGTTTTTTTACATAAGCATACCTTTATGTATGTATACCTATATGTATCATAAAGTCATAAAATAATTTGGGAACATAACGCAAAACCAAATGTTGGAAATTCAAAGTTGGGACAGACTTTAATACATCCGGTATTTCTATTTCAAAGAATCAAAAACTCAGCTTTTTTGTTTTCCAGTCCCTCCTCTTTGAGTCTCTCGTTCCAAAAAATTGATGTTACGCTTATGATAATTTTTTTATGTTGCGCAAAATTCAAAGACAAAGACAAAATTTCATTCATTCATTTTATTAAATTCCGAAACTTGGGTTTAAAGCTGTAAAAACAAAAGTTGCGGCAAAAATGTTATTACTTTTAAAGGGGCGAACTGAACTATCAGAAGCTGTAAAATTAAAAAAAAAAAAAAAAAATATAGTAACCTCATTTTTTCAGATGTGGATATGGTATTCGTATGGTGACCTGTAAGTTTCTTTTCAGACTCTGATGTGCAAAAGTGCTAATTCCACAATACGTGTTAAGGCCGGCAAAATATAACAATGCGCTTATACTAAAAGTAAAATTGTTTAATCGCATCTCATGCAATTTCCAATTGCGACATAAACTTACTATTTAAAGGTTTAACGACAATTTTCGACAAAAAGTTCGGAAAGTTCAGTGCCTCTCCTGCAAAATTTTCTCATATCGACTTGGAACCCTTTCAGTCTGAGCCAGAGACATGTCTACTACAAATGCAGCAAGCACATGTGCCACGTTACTTAACATGCAATACATTTTTTTAACTCATAACATCCTCCTTCCTGAACACTGTGATATTTTTTAAATCAAACTCTACTGGGAATTTGTGTTGCCTGCAAATATTACAAGGAGACCTTGAAGTAAAAAAATACAATACGAAGCATTTTCGATTTGTTACAAGTTCTGCACACGTAATGAAAGTTCAATGTCTGAATCTACATATGGTACTACATATGGTGTGATACATGTATGCATGTATGTATATGTGTGTGTGTCTGTACATAAAAGCGTTCTTAAATAAATATGTATCATGCCGTGGTGGTAAAAAAGCGAAATAGAATGCGTTGCATCTTTCAAGAAATTGTGCCACATATAACATGGCGAAAACACATGTTGATTTGTCGTTTTATCAACCACATCCAAAAACGATCAAAATTTGTTCAAAAGTCGATCACCTTGACCGTTAGGTACATTTAGTGTTTTATTATTTGATAGAGCTGTTCAAAGTGGATTTCCTTTAGCAACACATTCGATTCTTGTGTGACCAACAAGCAGACACTTTGAAGGAGTTCAATATAAACACTGACTCATAACCGATTCAATGTTCCGAACTATTGAAAATATGATTGTATACATATATGCACCTCTTGATATGTACGTATGTGTACGATATTCCAAATCCAATCATAGTGGCGTCAAAAGGCCGCTGTTGGCCAAATTGCACAATTAAGTGTTTCCCATACTACGAATAGGCAGCGCTACGAAGTGACCCGTCATTCATGTCTTACGTTGCATTCGAAATGAAGTTTTCAAAGCATTCCGAAAATAGTATGCGAAAGGTTCACACTGGCTATCATGATGAGTCCCCTGTATACGCTTACGCATAGGAATAATTGCATCCAAAATTATTTGAATCCAAAATTGTTCTTTGGGATGCATGAAAATTTATATTAATATTTCAAACACTTCTCTGATTTCGAATAAGTTCGCAAACGTGTCATCCTTCTCCCTATGAATAATATGACCGAAATTCGTTGTTAACATTATTTTTATCGTCGTCTTGCTACAAATATTGGAGTTATCCGAATAATTTGAACACTGGCACATAAATAAAACCATATAAAATAATCTGTAGCATTTTTATATCATAACATTAACCGCTGCATAAATGTAGTACCATGTAGTGTAAATGTAGTTTGTTAATTTGTAATACATCCCTCATACATATATCTTTTCCATTAACTATAAAATGTGAAGAGTACGATTTGCATATTACAGCTCAAAACAGAAAAAACATTATATATTTTTGAGTAAAAAATTGAATCTCCTTCCGTAATTTATTTTTACATAATTAGAACATCGTTCCTTTTATTAGCTTTAGCACTCTTCGATTTGGAATTTCAAACGCCAGCCGGAATATGGACGAACTTAATTTAGTACGCCGATTTGCCTTAACCACAACGTTCTAATGACGTTTTCGCAAATTTGGAGTCTTATAATATTCGTATTAGCAGTAACGGAGCGTCTTCACTTAAAAAATTACACAAATTTTCACTTCAATTTCCAATGCATTGCAAATTTCAACCAGAATAAAATTCAGATTCTATGTACGAAATACAAAATCAAACAGAAAGAGCACACTGGGTTTAAAACCTGTCCTTAGATGATCAATAAAACGTTAATAATGGGTTGAATTGTGCCACAACAGGGTGCTTTGTTATAGATTCCAAGGAATCTTGATTCTAATGGAAAAAATGATAAACATCATAATTTTCAAAAGTAGAATTGCCAAATTTCCAGATTCATGATTACTATTTTTTTTTTTTTTGGCACAAGTTGGTTGTCATATTCCGGTTTTATTTATATTCTCTCATCTTCTCAGAGGCCAATGCAGCGTTTTTAATATGTTTTGTGTTTGAAAGTATTGTTTTGAAAACTTTCATTTTCGCGTATTGCAGACTATTTAAAAAAATCTGCACAAAAGATGGAAATATCAATTATTACTTTATTTCATTGGAAATATTTTCAGGTAATATTTCTAAACCTGAAAATATATTCTCCAAAATTTAAAATGGATTTGGAAGCCAAATATATAATTATAATTTTCAGTTTTGAAGGACCCACAAATGATGACTACTTTTTTACCATGCCAATGGTAGCGCAATACAAAATCGTTTTAATCAACAGCATCATGTTGTCCGATGGTTGACGTTGTGCACTCACATTGTCGTTGCTGACACTCTGGCTTTATTTTTAAGATGCAAGCGTAAATTTTACCCAAATATGGAAAGTATTTCAATCGACAAGTTCAACTATCTATTTGTTAAAAGCAAAATTAATTGAAAATTTGTGAAAATGGGAGAACACGAACGAACTTGAATCATTATGGTTGCAGTTTTTAATAACAAGTGGAAACTATATTAGCCAATGGTAACATGCAACCATAAAATCATGTATTTCCAGTGTAATATATTGTATTTTATACGTAGTATATACGTATTTGTTTTGAAAAGCAACAATTCCCATGCAATATTTCTCATCGTGTACTCACACATATTCTAAAATTAAACATCAACATCAACATGCTAACAAATTTTGAGATAATGTTTAGGTATACATACATATGAATATACAAGTATGCAGATTGTGCTCTATTCTATTCAAAATATTATTCCTACTCGCTAATGAATTCAAATACAGATTTCGAAACAATATTGACAAATTTTTTTTATCATGCTGTTGTCTGGGCCGATAACTTTCTACGTCGATTGGATTACTATTCATTATTTTTCCATTTTTTATAAATGTTTACAAATGGACATATTTGAAGCAGACCATATGAAACATAACTATTCTCCAAGGCTAATTCCGAAATATCTGCCAATGTTTTTGAAAGAATAAATTGAAAAATAAAATGCAAAAATTGATGGACTGAAATTACGTGTCTTTAGTGAAACGGGCACATTTTTCATAACTATTCTCTGATGGCCAAAAATTTATTGTACGCGCAAATTGAGGTGCCGGAATTCCATTAACATACATATTTAACATGTATTTCTTATGGATGCAAACAACAGCATTGAAGGACAATATTAACCTTTTAAAAAGTATAATTACGAGCATATAATTAATTTGCAGAATATCAACAAATATGAAAAAGAAGAGAATTTTTAAGTTTGTTATATGAGCTGCCGTTTACACTGATATTTACGGTAGAAATATAATATTTTTTAAATTTAGTTGCTTAGTATCTTGGGTCTTTGGTCTGCAGTAGCTGAACTAAAAATGTTTTTATTCAGAATTCTATTCTATTCTAATTATTTACATATTGGTTTCATTACAAATAATAAATGAACATTTTAATTAGATAAGTAAATATGGACATTTCAAAGTAAAAAAAATATTATGAATTATGACAGATATAGCTTCTGATGCAATTATTTGCCAAATAATAAATTTGTTGATGCGAATCTGTTTATTTCTATGATGCTCAGCCCACATTATTTAACTAAAGCTTCTATCATAACCGTTTCCTCCTGTCATGAGAAACGGTGTGTGCAACCTGGATGCTTATCAGCGTGATAATGGGATAAATTCTGGACCGCTCCTTTAGATTTTCATCAGTTAACCTAAAAATAAAGAACCATCTTATTTGCAATTCAACCAATATGTGAAGTGCAAAGTAAACATAACACATTTCTTAGATCCATCTCGGACAATCCAACTTAACTTAAATTAAGTTATGGTCGTAATTTCATATACAAAATTTTCGGAAGGTGAAGTTGTCATATCTGAAATTGAGCACTTTTAATAAAGAAGAGTATCTGTCAAACAAATTCCTTTAACGTCCTGTCAGACTTAATTGTATAATTTGTATATTTGTCCAAAAAGTAATAACATAAAAAAATTAGACAGTAAAACTGCGCCATTCATACAACTTCTTACATAGAACAGAACTTGGATTGAATGGGCCGCTTCACGACCATTTTCTCAACCTTTTTCCAATGCAATCTGATTCTAATACTTTTATAGTAAAACTTAGCCATATAAAAATAAATGGACTGCCATTTTTTAATTGATTAAGAAATTCTAAACAGATCGGTACACTTTCTTTTCGGTCAACCTAGCTCTGACTGTGCTATAACTAAACAAATTTTTCCATTAAAAAAAGACATAACATGAATTATATGTGACCTTACGCATATTTTATTTTACACTCACTGTAAGAGCCGCTTTCTTTTGCTACACGTGTCGATTACTCGACTACCCGAAGTGTTTGCCAGCACATCGACCGTCGCATTGTGGCTCGTTTCGAAAAATATCTTTCAATAAGCAACTGATTGAAATAACAAATTCTGAAATTTCATACGTTTTGAGTATACAGTTTGGCTTGTACCCCTTGTCGAAATTGAACTATTTTCAACAAGTACAAATGCGAAATTGAACCAGAGTTTAAGTTTTTTTTTTTGGTTAAGTCAGTTAGAGTTGAAATCCTGAAGTTTTTTCCCTCACCATTTTAATATATAAAATTGAATAAATTAAATGTCTTATCAAAGCCTATTCTCCTTATTTTTCAAGTTTGAAAAAAGACTAGGCGTTTCAGAAATTTTGCAGCTTTTGTAATTATTTTGAAAACATTCAAAAACAATTGAAAAAAATTATCACAGGTTAGAGATCTTTAACCTTGCATTTGTCAACCCATAACTACATTAAGGGAAATAGAATTAGAATTAGTACTGAATATCATTGTTATTTTAATTGATAAATTCCTGAAAACTGTCGCATGTTTCACCAAGGCACGCCCTGGAGGCGTACCCCTCGCTATGAGCATTTTTAATGATACTTAAAGCAATCATTTCTGGCGAATGTACAATTTTAAAGTTCGGTACTAATTTAACATGTCCCAATAATACATTTTTTTAACGCTAACAGCAAGTTAAGTTAGAGGGAGATAGGTGATCCATTATTCGCCGGCCATGGTGTAAAACTGTGTAAGCCGTAGGAGTTTACAATTTTTTAAGATAGTTGTTTAGTTATTTCTGCATTACAGATAGCACATATTCCAAATACAGATGAGAACATTAAGCAAAACCAGCATTATCTTAATAATTTCACAGCCATAAAAGTGATTTAATGTATTTGTATGTGAGTGAATATTTTTACAAGGATCATAATGAAAACTTGTGTCAATTTAATGAAATTTTGACATAAAAATCTATTTTCATTACTGAGAAAAGCTCAATATTTGATTTCCCGTCAAATCCTATTTTTTCCCCAATTTGTATACCTTGACCCGAAGGAAGGTATATATAATAGGCATATAAGTACAATACAATACAATTTTTCCATATAACTCCACACAGGAAAACTGCAGAGACCTGAATTTGTGTACATTGTTTTCTCTATATTTTTTGTAAAATCTAGGAAAGTTGATCGGTTAACCATGCTCCCTCCGATACCTCCCATATTAATTACCGATTTTACTCAACTTTCAAACAACTTTTAAAAAACGGTGACATTGTATATATACTGAAAATAACTATCTATACCCTAATTGCGGTCATGGTCATGGTTATAGGTGTCTCTAATCATCCTCACTTATCTGACGATGAGTTAGTATATCGTCCATGACACTGTGGACCGCAATCCATGATGCTGGCAGCACGGACGATCTTATGGCGCCTGCTCAATTTTGTGCCTATTCATATGTTCCATATCTGCTATATTTCATGAGATAGGGTAAAATAATAACGAAATTGCAACAACATTGTTTTGACCTTTTAGGGCAGACGTGAAAAAAGAATGAACACGTTTTATAAACAATTTTATTGGAGATAATGAAACAGGTAAAACAAATTAGTTTGCAAAGGTCTCTTTATTATTTATTATTTTTTATATCCTCAATCGGAAAAGGTGGGACCACCACCCTTTTTCTAAAGTTAGATGCATCATATCTTAAGGTGTTTTTATGTTCCTTAGCCGATGGAGATAAATCAAATTCGAGGCACTAAAATCACAGTTCCCCAATGTAATCGATTTATTTGTTTGTTCATCAAATATAACTTTCAAAAGGTGCAAGAGTTTTTTTCCGGAGTTCACAACATGAAATTTCGAGCAATACTTAAAAACTGCTTCCAGCTTAAAGATGTCCATAACTGGCATACTGTAATCGCTTGAAAAATATGTTACAGAGCTATGTAGTGTTCAGTTAGTTAACATTTGATTGTCAAATGTTATATTTTTATAAATATATTGTTATATGCAGGAACGAAATTGCAATTTTTCAAGCTTCTTAAAGGCGTTGATATTGCTTGTCGTTAGTAAAATATTTTCGTTATGGTCGTGCAAATTGTTTGCATATGTGGCTCATTAAAACTCTTACCTCCGCATCAGATAAAATATTTTGTTAAATCACCTCATATCTTTTTTTGATGACCCGACATGTCGCGATGATCGGTACACGCGACTATCGTTCACATGATCCCTGGTTCAATCCCGCATACAGTCATCTATCATTATTAGATCGCCGGTTACCTCGATGTGTCTGACGAACACTTTAAATAGCCGAGTAAATCGCCAATACTACTAAATTCTTCTTAAATTGTAACTTCCGCAATCATCGTTAAACTGAGTGAGACTGAAAATAGAATGCGTGTAAACTCATTGAATGTGAAAAGCTCTCCCATATCTCATTCACGAGACGCAAAGGGTTTTGTTTTTTTTTTTTTTTATATCTTTGTTGTGACAAGTGCGTGAAGAAATCAGTGTTTTCACCAAGTCAGTGATGTAATTAATTGATTTTCCCATTAAGGCTTTTGCCATATTGGTACATGCCGACATTTACTTATTCAATTTGGACTTTTCGTTTTCTGCAGCACCTGCAACAACTTAAAAATATCATTGTTACAAACGAGTTAAAATTGAAGTATTCTAGAGATTTGGTTTTTAATTTGCATGTTTTATCTCTATACACCGGCCATAGTATATGCTATATAAGAGACTATACTTCAAACGATATCGATAATCCCATCCAGCGTCTGACACCCTAAACTGTTATTAAATAATCAGATAGACATGCCAAGACATGCTCGACATTTGCCAATTTTCAAGAATAGGTTTAAATTTTATTAACGTTGCGTTTAACGCTACGTAAAACAGCTCTATCGGCAAAAAGGTAAGGAGCAATGAGGATCTCAACAGCGAGAAATGTTATTACCCTCTCCAGACAAACCGCAGAATTTATGATTAAATTTTGCTTAACCCGGTTAACGGTGCGAAAGCCTGGTTCCTGTTTGTTTATAAAGTGCATATTATGTATGGAATTGAAATTTTTTTATTTTTTAGCATATCTTATACATACATATAACTTATTACGATCTGTAGAGTATTTCACAAGCAAGAAGCTAAGTCATTCATTAAAATAATTTAATAAATTTGAGAGTAGAGAAATACTAAATGCGTCAGTACATATATACATAACAAACATCTGATTTATAATTTTCAATGTATGCAAAGCTATGACTACACGGAAGATAACATTCAAACCACTTGAAGGACGAACACATAAAATCGACTTTAGATATTGTAAACAGAAATTATTATATATACAGTATCAATCTGTAAACTCTATTAGCACTTTATAAAGTTAAGAAGTTTCACTAGAAACGTTCGATCTTTCAAAGCTATATCACGATAGCACGAAGAATTGCAGATTATTCATTCATCACAACGACGTTATATACAAAATGTTCAAACAATTTCAAAATATTTGACAATTTATGTGGTAATTACACAGAGTTCGACATTTTCAAAGAAAACTGGCGAAAAATCTATTAACGCCCATTTTATGTGAATTTATGATATCAGACAGAAAATAAACAGCTACATATGAAAGTATACAAGGTTGTCTATTTAGTGGTTTCAAAACTGTCGGCCTGGCAAGGCTCTCAACTGATTAATACGTGTCATGTGAGTGGTTATTTCTTTAGTGAAAGGTTTACCATTTACTATTATGTATCGTTTAACAACCGAAGAGGGCGTAAAAATAGTCAAAACTTACTACAAAAGTGGTGATTCAAATGTGGGCACTTTTCGTGTATTACGGGGTGATTATAGTCGTCATAATCGACCTACTGTGCAAGAAATTGGCGAGATTATAAAGAAATTTGAAGAGACTGAAAGCGTTATGGATGTGGTCAGGCATCATCGCAATGTACGCACTGTCGAAAATATCGCTTCTGTTAATGAAAGTGTGGCGGATAATCTGAATTTGTCGATTCCCCAGCGTTCTCAGCAATTGAGCCTATCTTACGGCTCATTATGGCATATTTTTTGGTTTTGGTTTTGCACTTCCCTCCATATAGAGTCCAACTCACGCAACAATTAAAGCCGACTGACCATTCAGAACGCCATTGATATGGTGATTGGGTGCTATAGCAAGCTTTAAATGCTGATTTTTTTTAACAAAATTTTCTTCAGTGGCGAAGCTAATTTTTCACTCGGTGATTATGAAAAAGCCATTGTATCCGAGAAAAGTAATTGCTTAGCGCGCGTTACGGTCTGGAAGTGCCATTGGACCGTATTTTTTTCAAAATGACGCTAAAGGAACCGTATGATAAACAACTTTTTTTGGACTGCAATTGAAAATTTTGAACTGGGCGATATGGCTTCATTACCTGAAAAGTTTCCAGAAAGCGTAATTTCATGTTTTGGCGACATCAATTAGATGTCAGTTGATGCTTGACAAATGTTTAATTGATTTGTTAAGTGGTTTAATTTTCGTTTGGATTTTTTTAATTATATACTTTGTTTGCATAATTCCTTCATCAAAATACTTGTGTTCCACCAATATATCTTTTGAGTTTTCTTGGTGTCGGTAAAGAAATTTAAAAATAGATCTAATATTAGCATCTTTAATGGCCTCTGAAGAAAGGCGTGAAGAGGCGTGGGAGTAATAATAATAAAAATAATGAAACCGAAATGTTGAGCACTATCTACTCGAACATATAAATTCCAAAATAAAATGCACGGAAAGCAAAATTTAATCATAAATATGGGGTACTGCCAACTGAGAGAAGCAGTAAGAATGAGATAGGATGATGGGAATGGGAGGGAGCAAGAATGCAGCGATTATTAAAGCAAATAATAATTTAAAAATAAAGGGAAATTTTCAAAACATTTAACTTTATTTATTTTATGCGAGAGTCACCAACCAAACATACACATAGATACTAAACAAATACTGACGCAATAGTGACCACTACACCTGCAAAAGGACATTGCCAGGTAAGATGAGACGGAAGTGGGCAAGTGGTGAGAAAAATCGAAATGCGAATGGGAAATGTTAAGATGCTCAATTATGAATAAATACGGAGATTGACAGGGACACAAGGGTCAAATGTAAGGGTGTAATGCAGCCGCCTTACGTCATGAGAAGTGGATGGTTTTGATAAGGTAGTAGTGGAAATAGAAAAAAGAAATCTTGTATTCCGGCACCATTCACTGCAAAGAATTACACTTTGCCTAAACCATTTGGCCTCAGCCAAATATCAGAACGAAGCACGGAATATGTGATGAGAAAATGTTTTTACAAAATACAAAAAACATACATCTGTACATACATACATATGTCTTTATATATGTAGTATGTTGTACAACACATGCGCAAGTGGTTTTTGAAGAAAGAAAAAAAAACTGAACATTTTTTTCTTTAACTACAAGTAAACTTAACAGCCACACTTACACACATACACACACACACACAAGCACACATAATACATGTACAATACACAGTCGGACCGATCGACACGCATATATGCAATCGAAAACAAAGTCTATCCACAGAGATCGTAGCCATTTGCCTCAACGGTTTGCACACAAATTTTAGTTGAACATCACAATCCGTTCAAGTCGCGGATAACTCCGATATTTAGTATTTTATATTGTAAGTAAAAAATATACAAGAAAAGCCTGAATAAAATAAATTAATATGAATTTGTTCAAAGTCGAATAAAAAATAAAACTTGTACTTGGAAATGAAACTATCGAATGAAATGAGACACGATGATATCATTAAAGGATCCTGCAAAAAGTGGCAATATTATTCCTTTTGCTTTTGAATTTGAAGTGTTAAAATTGTAACGGTTTTGCGCAGTGTTGTTAAATGAGAAGAAGAAGAGTGCCAGCTACATTAAATGCATTTATCTATATATATATATATAAGCTTTATTTTTTTTTTTGATTTTGTTTTTCTGTTCAAATATATTTTGATTTTGTGTTGAAACCACAAGTAATGAATACGGTTTTGCTCAAAGATTTTGTTAAAGAACTTAGACTAGTTTACCATTGAGGTTAAACCCCTTAAAGCCAGTCGCTGAGTAACTATTGAACCAATTTTATCTGGCAAACCACAACATAAAGTTTACAATTTCATAAGGGCAGAAAACTATAACCAGACTACCAGCAACGTTAACGATGTCTGTTATTTTGTGTACTTTTATAAAATTTTGCAAATTGATGCAGATTTAAGTGATGATTTGAAGTTGGCCAAATCGCCGGTTGGAAATTATTGAATATTCGAAGTATTACGCAATATAAGTGCGAGGAAAAAAGTTCGGATTCTAAAGCTTTCGGGCATAGTATAGAGATAATTTTCGCAATCGTACAAGTGCCAAATATATTTGTCTTCTAACGTAAAAAAACAAGAACAACAAAAATAAATACGTTGGATTTACACGTATTTGGTGTATCTATCTTGTAAATGATACTAAACAAATGCCTTGAAAATAGGTTATTTTTAGCAAGCAATTTCATTGTTTTCTGCGAGGTGTATAAACGTATATATATATATGCCCACAAGATATCTCGGGATTTAAAATCTGTGATCTACTCAAGGTGTGCGCAAACAAGCAGAGAAAAATCAGAAAAAAGCTCTTTGGCCCGGCCTTATCACCATAGAGTACGTGTGTGTGCGTAAGCAGGAATGTATTCGTGAGCACTAGTATGTATATGTGTGTGGATTTTTATGGACATGTATGTGAATGCTATTGAGATAATGTTTCGCATAGAAATGCCTAAAATAGTTCATAATATACATTGAGCATGCCTATTCAAAATGATTCCACGATCTTTTCTCAATTTCATCAAAATCCACTCACACATACACATACATCTTCATATATGTTTGTTTGGACTTGCACATATATTCATATGTCGTGAAAGCATTTCGCTTATAAATAGTTCACATTTCATGAAACTCTGACACACTTTTGGTGTTACCGCTCTATATCAGATAATATCCCTCCGCTTTCTTTAGAGATACAAAGAAAAACAAAATAAACTTTCAGGTACTCCTATAAATTCATGAACTCTGAGATCGTGTGTGGGTGTGTGTGTGTGTGTTTGTGTGACTGGAATTCAAAAGTGTCCATTATGATATGTACACTCTGGTTACTACCAATCACCCGTGCAAAATGTAAATGATCGTTTTTTGACTGCTAATTAGGCATTGCTTTTTTTGGTTTGGCAGTTTGTCTCCATACACGGCACTCTACTAATTACGCTACCATTCTCTTTCCGACGTATGTAAGTTTTCAAGAATAGCCGAAGTATTTTTGCTAAGCGCAGCTATAAAGTTCTTGTTTACTAACAATTGCCTGGAGTCGAAAATATCACAATGCAAAAATTTATAAGAATGCCAATGAATTTGATTCACGCCTGTTTTCGGCTTCACAAACAACTTTTCGCAAACAAGGTTGCAAAGCAATGTAATGTTAGTGAAATAATGTTAACCCTTTCTTGCAATGCAAATGTGCAGATGTGATGTATTCTACCATTTTTATTTAGAGTGACGCATCATCCGCTCAAAAGGCGTCCGGTTAACCGACTGTTCTTCAGAGACATGCCAGCTGTATATTTTGGTTTTACCTTCATATTGTTGTACAAATAAATTACCAGCTGATACAAAATTCCGACTTGAAACATACAGAAACATGCGCTACAAGAAAATGTTTGTCTGTTTATTAAGATTATCCTTCCTTAAATTGTTGCACCTACAATGAAGACAATATAATATTGGATAAAGCTGTATACTTGTCCGTGTTTGCATTTTATTTTTGCTTACATTAAAATGTAAGATAAGATAATCATGATGAGTGTCGTAATAGAGATGAGGATTATTAGAGTAGTGTATTTCTTCTTCGCCCATTTGGTATTGAAATGAAAAGTGTATTGTAATCGTCCTTGATAATCATTAAAGTCCATTTTCAAATTTTTCCTCCATGCAGTTTCTTCTCGGGTAATCACATACCAAACAAACAGCAGCCATGGACGCCATCAAGAAGAAGATGCAAGCGATGAAAATCGACAAAGACGCAGCTTTGGAGCGCGCTGCCACCTGCGAACAAGAAGCACGCGATGCTAATACTCGTGCCGAAAAGGTATAAAAATGATTGACTGAATGAATGGGTAAAAGTGACAAAATTCTAATTGGTTTTTCGTACTTTTCTTACGTTTTACACCTTAATGTAGGCCGAAGAAGAAGCCCGCCAATTGCAAAAGAAGATCCAGACCGTTGAAAACGAATTGGATCAAACACAAGAAGCTTTGACTTTAGTCACCGGCAAACTAGAAGAGAAGAACAAGGCTTTGCAAAATGTAAGTTCCTCCATTTTCAATTGTTTTATATAAAATCAAAGAAATATATATATATATATATATCATATATCGTGTCAAAGAACCAAGGTAATGGCGAATATTTTAATTTAAATACGATATAAATATATTCTTATTGGCTAGTCTGGTTTCCGCCCAATATCTGATTTTCGTATAATAATACACTGCCATCGATTTTAATTGGTTTTCTGTTTTCCGATTTCGTGCCATTAACATCAATTATTAAATGTAATAAAATAGCAAAAACTCATAAAATTACTTAAATTCGTTGGCGGTCTGAGTTAAGCGCTATTGTTTAAAATATGACATATAGTTCGCCAGCATTTTGGTTCTTTAGTACTTACTGTAATAATGTTAAACTACTATTAGGATGATGTACTTAAAGATATGCTTTAGTTGAACTGATAAATGATGCTCGTAGTTCGCTCACTGTACTGTTATTTCCACTTGTATTGAAAATAACGGCTTATGCAATTATTTTGCACATACGGTATCCCTTGGTCTATTCGCCGTGGTATTGCCAACATGTGCAAAGTTTGAATTTAGTCATTTACAGAAAAAAAAAAATACATAAAAGCAAATGGGCAGATTCTGCTGAGAGTGAATTTTGTGTATACCATCAGCCAAATGCGGTATATATTATATAGCTCATAATAGAGAATATACAAACTTGAATATCAAATAACGAAAAACAACAAAAAGTTTTGTAGGAAGATGCTTACAACCACATTTGAAAGGGAGCATGCGTTAGGCGTCGTTTGCTCATATACATGCATGCGGTAGAGGAAATGCAAACGTCGGACAAAAAATGTTTAGAAATTTATTAGGAATATATTGAATATTCACCAAATACGATATGTTTGCAAATAAAGGTATATGGAAATCATAGAATGTTATCAATCAAATCAATAGTTAATTATTGCTATAAAAAAAAAATAAGTAGGATTGTGTGAAATGTAGCGATTTAAGAAAAACCTAACAGTATGAATAATCCCACCCGTCTTTGTTGAATCATATGAGTGTGTCCAGTGTTCTCCATTTCATATTTATTTACTCCAGAAATAAATATTACGTGTTATGAGTAATAGATGGATTTTGTTATGTTTGTATGTGTTCACACGCAAAAATTTAATTTTCCCGAGATTTTTCTTTGATGATCGATACGAACAACACCCCAAAAATTTGAGAGAATTTCGTATTCCCGAGAGAGTGCTGTGAAAATCACTAAATGTGTGGGTTGTATAATGGTCTCAAAGACTGGTAATTAGAGCGCACTTACGAGGAAATTGTATTCAAAACTGACAACGAGAAGATTCGCTGTTCGTCGTCGTTTGCTCTTTCTGACGCACTGTAATGAGTGGCGCGCGGTTAACTTAAGTTAAAGAATACGGCAGCGTTTTATTGCTTAGACGATCGGATTTTGTTTGGGGGAGCACATTGTTGGCTGCAAACATAAAAAAGTTGTACACCTCGTTATAACACAACAGGGCAGCGCAGCGTAGACACGCCACACCAAGTCTACAGACAGAGGTGGGCCGAAGTCGGAACACTACATTCTCCGCATACTATCCCTTTTCAACACAATTACTGAATGGAAAATATTCAATACTGCCGAAATATTTTAAAATAATAGATCAAAACCATACAGAACACATATTCATATTTTTGGAAATCAAGTCATCGATGTTTGAAAAGAGCACACTGAATGAAACAAATGTCTAAAAGATAATGGTGGCGATTATAATGATGGTGATGATGATGAAGGTATCGATGAGTAGTACCTCTTGTTGAGCAAGCCGAAAAGCAATAACGGCCGCAGCGCTACCATCAACAACAACAACAGCAATAACAAAACCCAACAACTAATTAAACTTTTTGCGTTATGTTGTAACAACAAATAGAAACCTATTAAATATTAGAAAAAAAAAAAAACAGCAAAAGTGGAAAGTGCGCAAAATGTTATAAAAAGAAATTAATGTATATACACAGATACAAAACATTCGGCCGTGTGTTAGTTGATAATGATGATGAACTGAATTTCGACTGAAACTGTGAGCAAACAAAAACTTGCTTTTATTTTTTGATAGAAAAATTTAATATTAGGTTTTCCAACAAATCAAACTCAAATTATATAACTCAAAAAATTGAAGGATTCCAGCGTACTATATATACGCGCATCAACAACCATCACAACATTAAAGGCTCACAAACGCAAGAAGAACTGATAGCTTGAAAGCAAAAGATATCATCACGGTTGAAAATCTGACAATTTGAACGAAATCAATAAAATTGTTACGCTGCTGAACGATCATCACACGAATTTATAAATACAATTGAACGGTTGCCAAAAACTTGACATTGCTTCGTATTCCGCTAGATAGAAAATAGAATAATAACAAATTCTAATCAAATATTCGCTAACCACGAAAGCAATGTTTTGTTAATTTCTGAAGAGAGCAAATTGGCAGAGGCGAATTAGACTGAATTAATATGGTGGAGAAAACACTGACCGAACTCACAGCGACCAAAAGCAATTTCAACAAATGGCAAATTGTTTCATATGGAAAAGCGAAGACAGCCCCAAAGACAAACCCAAATAACAATATTTGTAATAATAACAACATTAAAGACCACAACAACATTAATAGACAGCACAAAAATACAGTAGTGATTGAGAGGGATACAAAAAATATACTACCGCAGAAGTCCAAGAGCAGCGAATTGCACATCGTCGCACATTCGCCCGGTCAAACATCGCACCGACCAAAACCATCTGGCCACTCTAACCAAATAAAAAGTAAAACGTCAAAAATAAAACGTCAAATAAAACGCGCTCACCGCCATTTGCTGACGAGTGGAGGTAATGACAAACAACAACAGCGAGCGAACTGTCAAACCAACAGCTGCTCTCCACCGTCATCAGCTGCATTGAAGAAAATAGCGACCACACAGAAATTAAAACCTAGCAGCGGCAACAAAAATACAAAAGAATTTCACTGCAAAAGTAACAAAGTTTTAAAGAATAACGAGAATAACTCCTCTCCGTCTGTCGCAAACCAGCCGGTCAACAAAGGTAAAACCAAAACGAATGCAAAGCAGAGGAAATTAAACAAAAGACTTGCAAACGACCAAGTTTCAATAATATCATCGCGTTGGTGTTCCATAGAAGAGCAATTGGATTTACTGGACAAGCTACTCTACTACTGTGATGAAGAAGAGAACGCAGCTCTAAAGGCTTGGTACGAGTCTACAGGCGGTGGAAATCTGCTTGATTCCATATACGACACATCGGACAACGACCAAGATCAGGAGTCTGCGAGTGATTGGAGTTGGAACGACGTGATGTCCTCCTCGACGTCCGCCATAGCGCCCTCCAGTGAGGAGGATGGCCGGTCTACAATTAGCAATAATAGCTTGTCATCGTCATACGCGTCATCGCTAGTCCCATCTTCACTAAAGAGGCGCGGCCACCAGCATCACCCACGATTTTCGGGCACAAGGAAGCCAAATGTGCCGCCCAACGTACAAGAAATCTTAGCAGCTCTTTACAAAAGCGATGAAAACGTATCACAGACATCGGAGGTGGACACAGCGCTAGACGATTCTTATGTGCATTACACCGACGAGCCCGAAGATGATCCGGAGATGGCTCAGCGTATAAAAGCATCACTAAACTTGCCCCTAACTGATTCGGTGACCACATCGATGGGCAGTAATAGCCCTACGCCCACAGACGATAGTAGTATGTTGGACGAAGGTATGGCCTCTGCTCAAACACCTACCTCAGGTTCTTCATCTGCAATTCAGCCAATACGAGAGAAGAAATTCAAATCCAAAAAAGATAAGTCGGAGAAATCTTCCACTGATTCAAGCAAAGAGAAAAAGTCGAAAAAATCAAAAAAAGATAAATCTAAACGTAGCTCGGCTTGCCTAGACTCCACCGATGCGTCAGTAACCGGCGACGCAGCATCAGGTACCACTGATGAAGGCATTGCCATAGACGATGACGATGTTCAGTCGGCCGAATGGGCCAAACTGAGGTGTACTAGCGAGGCAGCAGAAATTGTGGCCGAACGAGAGACCAGGCGTAATAAGAATAGATGTGCGGACTACCCAGGTCTGGCGTTTGGACGTTCCATATTCAGTTCAGATACGATGATGAAATTTAACATAATACGCAACGAATTGCATAACATCATGAAAACGCAATTAAAAAGGGTAAAAGTAACAAATGCAATGCATTTCAGACATTATGTTCATAGAATCTGGCATTTCATGGTTGTAATTTGACAAAATGTTTCCTCTATGGTTTATTTCTTTGAGGATACAATTTTGCAGCTGCAATTAGCTAATGGTGTTGCATATTTTACATTTGTCTGACAAAGTGGCGCATATCTCATCAATGAATTGAAAATACATCATTGATGCCAATATTTGAATTTGCGTTGCTGCTCCAAAATATAAACACCACTTTCCAGCTACTGTAAAATGTGGGCCATCATTACGTGCCCGTTTTTTTTTTCTTTTGCCTAAAACGGCTTATGAAATCATAACATTTCTTATTTTTTTTTAATACTTTACAAAAATACCACGGAAACTGGTCCGTTCCTAAGAAGTATGCAAACACTCGTAAACAAGAACTATATTCCAGCAAACCGAAATCAGAAAATTGTGAAAAAAAATACTTCAATACCGTAGGCGTAACCGCCGTTGGTTACAATAATTGTTTTTATTCAGTAAGAGGTTATCAATTTTTGGCATTTATAATCTTCTTTAGTGGTAGTCTCCGGTCAGTGGATGTACAAATGGAAGCGCCTAGGCTCAGAAAGAAATCACTTGCCTTCAGTGGGATAAAATGGACTCGTATATCATTTTTTTCTCTTTTAAAAACGCTTCTGATGTTCGTATTAAAATTCCTACATCTTTCTCTCCAGACATGCATTTCTAAGAGTTTATATTTTATATTTAGATTAGATCAATTACTAATTTCTGTCTGTCAGCGTTCATTCATTAGTTATCCTCTTTACTCATATGTGCTATTATTGTATTGTTTGGCAAACGATTACGTAGTACTTAAAGAATTTTCTTTATTCGCTGCCCCATATTCATTCATTTGCTTTTTGTTTTATCATACGAGAATAATACCGACGAATAAAGAAAAACAGTTTCAGAAAACGCTCTGTTTCGTGAAGAATTAGCCGGTAAAGCAATTTGTGTTATATTGACAAAACCCCGCACCATCCGTTCCTTGAAAAGATAAACAAGCGTATGTGTACACTGCGCGGTTTAGAAAAAGACACAAATTTCTCTTCGACCGCCCTATTGTAATTTTTTATTATTGGCCAGTTCCTACATTTGATTTCTCGCTGTTTTAGTAGTCTGCTTCTTTTTTGTTGTCTTTGAACTCGTTCTACACATTGATTACTTGTACAATGACCCACTTTATTCGATGGGTTTTGTATCTATGTACTTTGGGGCATGCACGACAGAGAGAAGACCTCTTGTAGTCTTTGTTCTGATAACTAGTAAAGAATTCACTTGCAAAGATTAGAGCGAGGACAATCAACATTGGGCATCCAAATGATCTTCTCTTAGTAAGAGCAGTAATGCAGTTATGGTTACATTAGTGGTTAGTTGTCCACATGTTTGTATCTGCGTTTCTAGTTCTTAGATGAAATTCCTCCACAAGCAGTAATGAGCAATCCAGAAATTTGGTTGTTTATGTGCATTGCGCAATAGTTTGTCATATCTTCTTCATTGCTACCGACTTTGGAGAAATTCTCACCGCCTCGCTATCTCTATCGTTGAGTGCTCCTGCCTATGTTATTGATAGCTAAGGCTTCGTTGATGCCGCTTACGGTAAAACGTCTAGCCAGAACAATCTTCTTTCAAAAAATCATTACATATTATTTTGTGTCCTTTTATGGTTATTAGCCCGCAATTACAAATGGTTCTCTACAATATCACGAACACTTATTAAAGAAAGAAACAGAAACATGTTTCGATTCCATATTTTTATGCCGTTTTGTACATAAATTGTGTTGCCAACGACCTTCTTAATGACGTTTCTAACCATATTTGATGCAGTTAACTCATTCAAGCGCACCATATTAATTTGATTGTTCGTATTCGCTTAGTTCCAAAACGATACATATGAGGAATTCACTTTTAATTTCTTTTCATTGCCAGTCAAGTGTAATCATTTAATTTCAACATTGCTATAGATGAGAAAAAGAAACAAAAAAAAAAAAAAAAAAATATATATATATATATATATATATATACTTTAAATACTTAATATGGTAAAGTTGTGATTTATAGCAATTTAGCTATAACAAGAAAACTTGGAAGCATGCGTAACTATCGATTCGGTATGTGAGCTGCGCTGTCTGTGTTTTGCATTGTATGATTACATACGCTATGATGGGGTTACAACACTTAAAGTACACTTTTAAATTTAACATCTAAAGGGATTCACAAAACTTTGTATTCTTGTCTTAATAACGTGATATGTAAAAACAGACCATATTTTACATTGTGCGTTTTCGGTGTAAATTCTTTTTGTTGCACGATGAACGGAAATCGTTAAGCATATTAAATGTAATATGTGGAGTCAAGCTCGCATATGATGTTTGTTATTAATAAATTATGTTATTTGTAAAAAAAATTTCTAAGTGTAGACCTCTCCAACGCTCTTGCTCTCTCTTATACCATTTTACACCTTTTCTCTCTTATCTGCACCATTCCAATAAGAGAACGCGAATTGAACCAGAATTTATTCAGATTTTCAATAACTTACTGTCATTTGCAAAAAATCGTGATCGAAATGTCTCTAGGATAGTTTGACATAAACGTTCTGCTTTTTTCGTTTCTGTCAAAAAACAATGCTTATTTTCATGTTATGCGGCATTAACAGGTTTTCGTTTTGTATCTCCCCTTGTTTCTATGTAAAATGACCTATACAGCGATCTCTTTCTCTCTTACAGAGTCCAGCTAAAGAGACAATTTTGTTCAAATCTAGGCGAGGCTTTTTCAGTGTGTTAGCTCACAACCTCTCGCACCCATATTTTAATTTATTCTCTTTACTCTCTATATTTTCACGGAAAGCCGATATGTTGTTTGGTTTTGTCAACGTAACCGTTTGTCACCACCACCACCACTTAAAAAATGATATGAGCTCATTCGCTGCAAAAAGTTCGAGACGTAAGCTTCGTTTTGTGTGGTGACTGTGTATTTGTAGGCATTAAAAAGAAAAATTGTTGGTTTCCAATAGAGAAAAAAAAAATTAGTGAATATTTGCCTCGAAAAGTTGAAGATAAATCTATTAAATAAAATTCAAGAGTTAACAAAAAGGCAAAACAAATTTTCAAGTCGTTAATCTAAGAAAGTAAAGAGTATCAGAAAAACCGGTGGTCGTTTTTATCTAACGTTTCGCATTAAAAGTATTCGTGTTCATTCGTTGTCTCAGTCTGCCTTTAACGTTGTTAACGTAAATTTCTTTTGGAAGAAAAAAATCTTGAAAGGTGCTCCACAAAAGAAAGGAAAAAAAAGTGTTCAGCGAAGAAAACTTTAAATTTTTCACTTGAAGTTAGGCGAAGAATCACAAAAAATAAACAAACATGACCACCAACATTCCACAAGGCACTTTATTGGATGTGCTGAAGAAGAAAATGCGTCAGACCAAAGAAGAGATGGAAAAGTATAAAGACGAATGCGAAGAATTCCACAAGCGTTTACAACTCGAAGTTGTTAGGCGTGAAGAAGTAAGTTAAGAGCAAACTGCCACAAACCAAATTGCAGCAATACCCAGAGATGAGCTCCAGAAATATGTTGAGACATGGTCAGGAAAATTTTGATTTTGGAATTGTGTTGGGTTCTTCATTAGTAACTACTATACTTTCACAAGGATGAGGTAGAGAGAAAAGGATAACCGTATATGATGCGAAAGTAATTTTCAAAGAGAATGGGAATAGTGCATGAAAAAGAGCGGGAGAGTGAGTGGGAGAGTGATTAGTGCGGTTGAGTTGAGGAGCAAGCTAGTCTCCAGAATGTATTGTCAAATAACCAAAAACAGGGTGATTCCTGTGGATATTCATAAAAATGAGAACACAAGTTAATTCTGAGAAGTAAAATGTTTCATCTGTTGACTTATGTTGATAAAATATTTATCACGAGTCATTTCTTCTATTTTGGAGGATTGCAACACATACGTTTGTCATTCATGGGCGCTTGCTGCTTACGTACATAATTAGTAGTCATTTATTTGCATGTGTGTGAGAGGTCACATTTGTTTTCTTTTTTATATTGATTTCTCCATCAGATTTGATATCATTTTACTATAATTCGCCTTAACTGTCAATTAAAAAGTGACGATTTAAATGTGTCAAAAGTCCAACTTATAATTGAATTATTATATTTTTTTTGAAAATTTCGCATAGAAATGTGAATTTATATTTTTGTCCACCCATCGCGTTGTTTATCGGATGGCGTCAAGTTATAAAAAAGGAGGGCACAAAAATAGTTCTTCGCTATATCATATCGTCATTTAGCCATCAGTTTTGTTGTTGTTCTTGTGCTCTAAACAAAATCACAGGTTCCTCTACGTTATTTAACTCTTCTGCAATGCTATCCAACAACCAAAACTTCATCATACTGGGAGAGACAACACAAGCGCGCAGGAGGAATTAATAGTTGCCGTACTGTATAGATAAATTTAAATAAATGTAATACTCATTTAGATTTCTGCCTGCTGTTGCGGCCATGGCTAGCCATGGCTATCTGCACATGTATGTGCACAGCACACACAACTGTAAAATCCCAAAAAATCGGCGATGGCAACGTTGTCATGGTAGCCCAATGAGTGAGTGTTTGGCTAAGTATGGGGCTCTACACTTCACTCCCTTTTTGACAATGGCTCATTCAAATAGTTGATTCTTTTTTTGTTTCGCAATATTTGTACATATGTGCGTAAGTACTTACAGTGCCTGTTATAATGATGACGTAATAGTTTACCCCTAACAACGAAAAGTGAAAATAAGCAAGAATGAGAAAAGAAAACAGCAACAACAAAACTAAGCCCATCATAGTGTGTTTACATTTCGGTTGATAGAAATAATTTCTTTGCAAAATGTCAACTTGTTCTCAAAGAATCAAATGTAGCAAAAATGAAAATTCTCCACAAACTTGTTGCTGCTTTCCACGACCAAGTTGGACAGAAATTATACTTCGAAGTTTAGGTTCTTCAGAAAAAGGGAATGTTTGCAAACTTCAAGGAACGGGTAGGGAAAATGCTTAGTTTTTCCTTTTACCTTCTTTTACAGCCTAGAGGACACTGTGGACCCTGAGGACACACATATATTCAGCAATTTTAGTATAATTTACTAGATTACATATATAGTTCATAGAAGAGAGCATAAAACCCCGTAGGAACAGTTTTAGCAATAACATTGGGCTTCCTGAGGGCAAATTGAAAAATAACACTGGCGACTTAGAAAAGAGTGAACATAATTTTTGGAGCATATCTTTGAGTACATTTATTTAACAGCCTGGTTACCTTAGATTAATTAGTGTTAAGTTTATGTTATTTTTATAGTAGATATATCTATAAAGTTAATTTTTGTTTGGAAAATGATTAAATTTTAGGCTGAATCCGAAGTTGCCGCTTTGAATCGTCGCATTCAATTGCTCGAAGAAGACTTGGAACGCTCTGAAGAGCGTTTGGGATCTGCCACCGCCAAGCTTTCGGAAGCTTCCCAAGCCGCTGATGAAAGTGAACGGTTAGTATTCCTTATTTCAGTGCGAACTGCTCTGAAATTCTTTTTCTATAATTATCTATTCGTTTCTTATTGTTCAATTATCTAAGACACAAAATGTATAAGTTACGTTTAAGTTACTATTTCCATGGTGAGGGGTTTCAGTAATTGATTGTGGGAGTAAACTCGATTGATTTTTAAAATATTGTATTTAAAACTGTACTGCATTAGGATACGAAAGGCCCTTGAAAACCGTACAAACATGGAAGATGACAGAGTAGCCGTGTTGGAAGCCCAATTAGCCCAAGCTAAGTTAATAGCAGAAGAAGCGGATAAAAAATATGAAGAGGTATATAAACACCACAAATATTCAAATGTCTTCCTTTTTATATGCTAGGGGATTAGGGTTATCAGGTAAAACAACAATTTTTGTAGTCTAAGAGGTTAGGAGGTAAATATCTGGGTAATGCTCTCTTTCTATTAAAAAAACTTATATATATATATGTATATATTAAAGTAGACCTCTAAGATGTATATTACCAATTGTAAACTCATGAATTTTGTTCATTGAAATTCAAGGCATCCAACCGATCTAAATGGTTGTCCACCAAATCGTGCTTTCAATGAGTTAAAATTTTGAGTATAATTTTAAAAATTGTAGTTTATCGCAATAAATGTTACTACAAATTAAATTGTAAACGCTACACTACCATGAAATGCAGCAAATTGCTGCATCCTCAAAAGAATTTAATTTTTAAAGGCATAATTTCGAACTGAATCACGGCTGTAAAGGATGAGAATTCCAAATAGTATGAAATATGTCTTTAAAAAGTTATTCGATTGCTGTAACTTAAGTAAAATATAAAAATTTTCTTGTTTCCCACCAACAAATCATACATTCTCAACTCTTTGGATTATAAATGGCGACGTATTCAACGGCAACCAACAAACAATATAAACAACATTACCACCTATCTGCTGATCACCTGTTTCTGTGTGTTGACTGTATTCTGTGTGTCACCAAAACTAATGTTTTTTGCACCATGCCTCTCTCGAATGTGGTCGATGAATGAATAAACGAACATCTGATATAAACGAATATGGTTTGCGAATTCTTGCGATATACTTCACTTTATAATCTTGGATGTCTTCTAACTGCAACGTAAACAAACGAATCACACATCAGTGCTCGTAAGATCCTTGAGAATCGCGCCCTTGCCGATGAAGAACGCATGGACGCTCTTGAGAATCAATTGAAGGAAGCTCGTTTCCTTGCTGAGGAGGCTGACAAGAAATACGATGAGGTGCAAACAAAAACCAATTTCAATTCATTACATAATGCCGATGCTAGTTGTTCATCTTCTGCCACTACTACCACCAATGCAAACGTTTCTACTACTACTAACATTGAAGCTCTTAATAAAAACAAACCAACTCGTTCCGATTGTGTGCAACAAACCTGATTGACCAAGACTATTTCTCAACGCCTGTAAAGAAAACTCATCTCATCCTCTTTGCGTGATTTTAGAGTCAAATCACCTATGAAACTGTCCATTTCATTCTCTTAGAGCTCAGTGGTAATACTAGCATGTTTTACATTGCTGTTTAGATGAATAGCTCGTAGAGAACATAAGCTTGTAAAAATTCTTGTATCAATTTAAAATACACAACAATGTCGCGGTGTTGTAAAGAAGAGTTGGTTTGTTTTAACTAATGAAACCTATAAACGTATGATATATGAAAACTTGTGCTGCTTAACGTGAATATATTCGTATATATAAATATCTGTACGATATAAATATATCCTATTTGTGTATATAATTTACCGGATATACGTATGCTGAAATCATTTTCGGAGTTTGTGTAAAATGAAAAGAACGTAATTATGTACTACTGTTGCCTTCCGAATAAAAATAATTGTATATTGTAATGGTATGTCGATATGTGCATACTATAAAATTGTTTATATATTAACAATTATGGCAAGTCTTATCCAAGAAACATTTTATTTGCAAAGAAAAGATATTGAAAGTGCAAAGCACTATTTTACAGCGAAATGTATTTCTCTAAAATCTTTTCTTTTTTATGTAGTTTATTGTAATTTCTTTTCCGGTTAACAGTCTTAATTCTCTTATTTTTATCACTTCTACATATTTGTATATTTATTACTACTATTATTATTAATTGCATATTTACAAAAATCTTTTTTTTTTTTTTTGCTTTAATTGTAATTACAATTTATTTTATATAAAACAAAAATAAGTTTAATTATAAAAATAATAAAGATTTGATAATGATCTTCATTAAAAAGGCAAAAAAAAGAAAAACAAAATGATACTGTTATTATTTTCTATAGAGCATTACAAAGAGAGCGATAAGGAGAGCAAATAAATATTCTTGATAGAATGTAAGGGATTTATTTTGCGAGGATATTGGGAAGAAATTGGTTGATCCATTCTTAGGTATAAAGTATTTCAATATGTTGAAGCCAAATTTAGTATTTGGATGACAGAATTTGGGTTGACGCAACATTTTGCCCAGGAATAACAACACCGTATGTCCAAGTGCTAATGCATATGTACTATCTCTGCTCTTAGCCCAAATATTCTATACACATTGATTATACATCGATTTTGATGTTATATCCTCTTTTTGTCTATTCTTTTGATAATGGCACTCGAGTTCATTCATTTAGTGACAACATTACGCAACTAAATAGCTACGACATTTTTACCAAAATAGTTGTTTATTTCAATTTACGTGTTCAAGCATATTTAGATTTAATTAATGATTCATACATTCCACTCGATAAATTTTGCTTGATGGTGATAAAGCAACTTCAAGAAACCTGTTGAGACATTCCCATGTGGTTCGTGTTGTTATCAGCTGTGTAAGTAAAGCAAACAACACATCTGCCTTCCAAAAGTGTGTGGTATACTACCACGAATGAATAACCGAAACCACATATCCATTCTTCGTTGTTATTATCCGAAGACGTTTTGTTTATAAATATTGTATGAATAACGAAATTAATCAATTTCAATGTTGATGATTCACTCATTCGCACATGACTTTTTTTTTTGCAAGGGCGCGGTAGGCTTTGATTACCGTTAATTTACACAGATTTTGCAATGTTATCCTCACTATTTGGCGCGCACATTGAAGCCAAAACACCTCATAAATAAGGACAATCTATAATGGAAGTATCGTATCTACCGGTCAAAGATTATTTGAATTCGTGGCCAAAAGACGGATGTCTTAGTCACTCAAGATTTGAATTAAGCTGAATAGGGACGGATGCTTTGGTAAATTGGCGTCAATTGATAAAAGATTCCATTCAATTTAAATAGCAAATAAAGTTTTTTTCCGTGTCTGTTCTACAGCAAATTATATGCTGTCAACTTTCATTTATAAAAATTCGGTAGATTTCATGTGCGATAGTATCCATTTATGTGTTCCTAATACTTCCGTCGGGCAGCAGCGTATGTTATGAATTTAATTTTTCCCTACCATTAAATTTACTACCTCCAAGTGCTGAAAGTTATGTCCTTAATTCTTTAAAGGTTTTATACTTGGGTGTGTTTCTATGTGTTGCTAGGCAAAGATAATTTTACATATGTCGAAATGTAAATGATATAAGGGAGGTTTATGTACAACTCTATCAAGAATATTCAACATGTAAATCTTTTAAAGCTCTTAAATGTTTAATATTAACAAAGTATGAAGACGACTGAATTGCCACCATTGTTTCCATCACATATTGAAATAGAAAAAAGCGTGCACAAGTTTTCCAATTGTTACATATTTTTCCAATTGTTTGTCGTCGAAGCGCATAAAATACGCAGCCCCTACTAACGCTATTAATGAACTTACACAAACTGTGCGACAAAGCTATCGTCAAGTGCTCAGTGCCATCAATACAGCACTCGCGCCGCCGGATTCATGTCTTAAGTGTTTTGTATGATATTCTCATCGAAGACAATTGTAATCTTATATGTTTTTTTGTTTTGATCTTCCCCAATGTTGTATTGTGGAAATCGTTATGTTTTATTCTATAAATACACAACATAAAGGTTGCCCGTAAATTAGCCATGGTTGAAGCTGATTTGGAACGTGCCGAAGAACGTGCCGAGCAAGGAGAAAAGTATGTTTAAGATGTGTACAAACATAATGTTATAAATTCATTTTAAGCCTGATGTTATGTTATTTATCTACCTAACCAAACCTAACCTCAAGTGAAATATGTGCCAAATTACATTTAGCTAGCTAGTTTCATAAAACGAAGAATATGAAACAACTATTGTTTTAGAAAAATGTGAATAAGTACATGTAAAAAGCGTAGTTGCATGTTTAGCAAAATTCACGTGCTTCTTCAGTCACTTATTCATCATTCACATTTTTTTAACAAACAAAAGTTGTGACCAACTATGATGTTATATTTTTGATATTGACATTAATATATTTTTATTTTTTTGAATGTTCCACAATGTGATGCGCTGCTATTAAACTAATGCTAATTCCTCCTGCCTCAAACTCTAACCTCCCCAAAAAATAAAACATTTTTGTTCACATTTTTGGATGGAATGCTCATTTTTTATGCGTTCTTGTTGTTAACCAAACTATAAAAAGGTGGCCAGAAAACTAGTCCTCATGGAACAAGACTTGGAACGTTCTGAGGAGAAAGTTGAACTTGCCGAAAGGTTTGTTATTTGTTAATTTTTAAATGTATTTAACTAATATATTCAACTATTATCGTAAAAAATGCAAATCAAAAGCACTAATATATTTTTGTCATAATTTTGACAGCAAAATCGTTGAACTTGAAGAAGAGCTCCGCGTCGTTGGTAACAATTTGAAGTCCCTTGAAGTATCTGAAGAAAAGGTCAGTAATTGTAGCTTTGCTTCTTGTTGTAAATCTTTTAATCGCTATATGAATAAAATAGATGAAGAATAGTAATTAGCTTGAACAATTGAGCTAATTACGTTTTTTTACCTATTTAATGGACATATTAAATATAGTATATATTTTCTTTTTTATCTTTTCCTAAAAACATTACATTTCCTCCAATACTACATCACATTTTGTACTATATATTACAAAATACCCTAAAATAAAACACTCATTGGTATATCAATTGCAATTATGCCAATATTAATCAATGTAAACTTAACTACACAACATCGCTGTGAAACAACAACAATAAATAGGCCAACCAACGTGAGGAAGAATACAAGAACCAAATCAAGACCTTGAACACCCGTCTCAAGGAGGTACATACAGAGTATATTTGAAAAATGATGCAGTCAAAATCGATTTTCTTGCTTAAAGCAAAGAAAAAGTGATTTGCTAAATTGATAAAAAAAAAAAATAACTACACTTCCCAGAAAGATATTCTAGAAAAGGGACTCCAAGAAGTTTATTTCTTTCAGGACCATTTGAAAAATGCGAAATGCAAATGGTCTCAAAGTCTAGGGGTTTGGTTTAAATGTTCTAGCATTATACACAGTGTTTTATTGTTGTTGGCTAATCCGAGAGTCTGAGTTGATAATGAAGACAAACGCACAGGAGCGTTAAGTGTTTTTTCTTTATTATTTTTTGTTGCTCTCATTATCGTCGCGTTTACTAATTTGTACTTTATGCTCACTGTATACTTTTCGTTTTCAATTTTTGTTTTATTTTCTTTTTATTTTCATTGGTTGCTGCTTGTTGATGATAATCATATGTATTTAATACCGCCAATACTACAAATAAATTTGCGATCTACCTACCTGCTTGTAACACAAAATGCAATCTCAATTCCCTACATATTTGTTAATGCATGCCTAAAAAATAACATTAATAATAATTTGACGTGACTATATGATCGTGGTCGGCTTGCACTTGTTACAAATATAAACATTGAAAAACACTACACACTTGTGCTGCATTGCAATAATCTCTGGCCAAAGGCCACCCAAAAAGAGGAGACTTACGAAACACAAATCAGAGTTTTGGATCATCAATTGAAAGAGGTATTATTTAAAATACTCGGAGGAGTATTTGTTATTATAAGGTGATGGATAGATAGTATTGATAATTTTGAAAAAATAATTTATTATGAATAATATATGTAATACAATATTTCATATTGCTAACGTGTATAGCTTGATTGCATTAGTTTTATAGGATTTGTGAATCATGTAGTGATGGACTGCTTTGTAGTACTCACGTTTTCGCCAATCGATGCTGATCCATTTTCCCGCATCCTATAACTTGTGATCCTCTGCTTAAATATTGAATGGACCCTAATATGTTCGTTCAATGGTTGGAAAAGCTTATATGTTCCAATTCATCCCAACGGTCTCCTCCCTCTCCATTGAACCCAAAAAAGAAAATATTAAATTGCACAAATTGTTATTCTCAATTTTACTATTTGAAAATGTACATAGTAAATAATATGATAATGATGCTCTTGTAAGACAATCTAATCAAAACTTGGATTTGATATTTTCTTTTTTAATAATATTGGACCTAGAAACAAAAGAACATGTCAAAGAAACATGAGTATTTAATAAAATAAAGATGGCGTGAAACTAGTTTTAAATCGTACCTTCAGATTAACAAAATAAATATGTTACTACGTGGCGATTAACAATCAACATGTGTACACTTTTTGTATATAAAATTGAAAACAACCTTTTGTGCATTGATTGCAGAGACAAATTGATAATTACTGTTAGGTCAATCAAGAATATGGAGCGATTAAAGCGATTCTAGACATTTTTAATGAGAACGATAATGTAAAAGATGGTAAAATGTTTAAATACTCATGTTTTCTTCAGGCCCGTGAAGCTCAAAATCTTATAGAAAAGGAAATCGATAACCTTAAAAACAATTTAACTGCAGTAAGTTTTTGCATTCACATCTGTTCACACATCCTTTTCGTAGTTTTAGATACAGCAGTAGATTTGAGTATTCAATCCTAAATTAATAATAAATATATTTGTGTTGTAGGATTTTAAAATCTAAACTATCTACCTAATATGTATTGTCTACAGATAAAAACATATTTAAGAGATAACAGTAAATATATATAGAACTATGAACGTTACAGTGTTTTGAAACAATTTTTTGTGTTGTAGTTTTTGATTTACTTGTTGTTTGCATGATGTTACAATACTAAATTCGATTTGGAAGCATTCACTTTTTAAAACCATTTCTGCAAAATAACCGCTTGAGACGTGTTAATTATATAATAATAACTGATGATTGTCCCAAAGTGCAGAGTTCACCATTTAAAGTTAAACCCCAAGTTTTTTTAATTTAAATATACATACATTGTATATGTATATATATATATATATATTTATTTATATGATTAACCGATGGTTTTGGTAGTAAGTTTTTATTACATACTTTTGGGAAGCTTACGTTATTTTTTGTGAACATGATACCGAAAACAAAGACAATGGTCACCTAAAGGTTAGCCTTACCGAATTTAGTACATACTTAATAAAGTGAAATATTATCATTGTCCTTGTTTTACGTATCACGCTTAATATGAAAAAGTTTTCCAGATGTCATATCCTAATATTGCTAATTTTTTTTAAAACACAGGCTGAAGCTCGCGCTGAATTCGCCGAACGCTCCGTTCAAAAGTTGCAGAAGGAAGTCGACAGGCTCGAAGGTATGTTTGTTCAAGAATTTTGCAAACTTTTATTAGGAAATTGTAAAATAATAGGATTTTTGTATGAATTTGAAAAATATTTTTTTTTTCAAAATTTTTAATTTTTCAAATTTGGTTAACGAAGTAGAAAACAATTCTCCAGAATTTTCAATTATTAGCTTTTATGTTCCCTTCTCAAATTATTTTTATTTATTCCTTTTTAATTTTTTTTATTTATTTATTTTATTTTTTTTTTCACTTATAAACGCTTATTCGTTAACTTGCCTGCCTGCCAAATGTTCCGTTTTTGTTTACTAAAATAACGAAAAAAATCCAATTCGTCCCTCCCACTGATTGTGTACTGTGTCCGTTATTGTGCGCGCTGTGTTCATTTTGAAAATAATCGTGCCCGATCATCAATTATGAACATCGACCTAGATGACCTGATGAACGAGCGCGCCAAAAATAAACTGCTACAGGAAGAAATGGAAGCCACCCTGCATGATATTCAAAATATGTAAACATAAAAGTTATAATTTATAATTGCTATTATCATAACAAACAGCAAAAACACTACCATACTAGCCTACTAGGACTTGCGATTTGATACTCGAGTCGTGTTCAATATTGAGTAAATCAAATCAGTCGCGACAGAAGAAATATAATACCGTGTAAGAAAATGCAGCGTAATTAACGAAAGGAGAAATAATATGTCGGACAATTTTGTTCTTTAGATTCCAAAATCTCAAAGGGATTACTTATACAAAATGCTACTCAAGTTTTACATCGCCGTACTCTATTTAAGATCAATTTAAACCATTCCTTCATTTAAAATTATTGTAAAACCGAAAAAATATTAAAAGCATTCCACTCCGCACACAATTTCTCTTTATTGCCAGTATAAAAGATTTTTTTATCGTTTCGATAAATTGTTTTTATTTCAAAAATAAAAAGGTTTTCTTTCCAATCGATTTCGATTAAGATTTGTATGTATTTTCACTGTATTAATAATTTTAATGATATAAAAACTTTCTGTTTTTTATCTTCCAATGTGTAATATTTTTAAGTTTTCCTTAAAAGAAAATCAAAATTTTTTCCAAAAATCTTATAACAAGCAATTAATTACAAATGTTAGCATTTTTTAAGCAATCATTTCCAAGATTTGCTACAATAAAATAATAATATGGTGTACTTTTCTTTATTAATGTATTTGCTTATAAAATATGTTTATAAAGAATGAACATAGTAATTATTTTGCCCAAAATCCACAAAAAAGACAATATAGTATATTTTCTATATTTACAGTCCCTTTTTATAACTATTTATATTATACACTACTATTATATACAAAGTAAAATATTTAAAATAAATCCCGCTGCAATTTTGCGCAAAATAAATAACTTTTGATAAATCTAGACAAAATATTCAAACTAAAAGTTGAAACATGGAAATAAAAAGGTGGAACGAAGAAGGATCGTCAAACACATCTTCATACTCGATCCATGATATTGTGAGACGTTGTTCAGTTTTATTTATCGTTTATATCGCTTTCCTTAATCGTGTGCTACCTAATGTGTGTACGGTGTAATACCTTTGTATATAGTTTAAATTTACGCTTCCTTGTTGCCATTTCTGAAATTAATCGACATTTTATTTTCTTTTTATTTGAAACTTTTTAATTGTGCCTCTTCTATTTACCTTCGATACGCCACTAAAATACGCTAACTAATGCTAACAATTTTAAATAAAATATAAATACCGAATGTGCGCGCCCAACCCTTGAATAAAAACTGTTCTCACAACTCAACCACCACACCACCCTTTTTGTAAATGCCATTTAAACGTCGCATTCAATTTGTAATGTATATGCAAAAGATGAGATAATTATGGAAAAGGAACATTATGCTATCATTGGAGACAGCCTGGACCGAACATTCGTCGATTTGATGGGCATGCCCCCGGTATACAATGATCGTCATCCTAAGCCACCTACACCCAAATTACCAACACCAACGCCATCGCAAGTTGCCGCATCGGAAGCTGCCGCAATGTTGGCTTCAGCAGCTGCCGCGGAAGCAGAAGCCAAAGCGGCCGCAGGAGAAGCCGCTCCTGACGTAGAAGGCGGCGCACTGGACACTGGCGAAGGTGTTGCTCCTCCCGCCGAAGCTGTACCTATGAAAGAGCCAACTCCACCACCTCCACCACCACCGCCGCCGCCATTTGAATATGCCATCGATTTGCCCCCAGAGGGTGCAGAAGTGCCATATGTAAAGAATTACGAGCCTGGCCAAGAGCCACCAGCTCCAGCTGAAGGAGCTACAGCTGCAGAGGGTGAGCCGGTCTCTGCAGTGCCGCCAGCGGGAGAAGCTGCTCCAGCTGAAGGTGCAGCTCCAGCAGAGAGTACTGCTCCAGCTCCGGTGGAAGGCGCTTCAGCACCAGCCGAAGGGGCTGCATCGGCTCCTGCACCCGCCCAGGCAGAAGCAGTAGCGTCTGCACTGACAGAAGCTGCCGCACCGGCATCGGCTGAAGCAGTCCCCGCCGAGGCTCCACCAGCTTAAACATCTCATTTCTTCCTTCTGAAAGCTGTTAAAAAAGCTGTGATCAATATTTCAAAGTACATTAGAAAATATAGAAAAACAATGGAATTCAAAGCAAATCTGTTTCAAAATTTGTCACGATTGCATCGCAATTATTACGTTTTTTGTCTGCGACTAATTTCGTTACATTTTCATTGTAACACCCCGTTTCTCCATTCCTGATGTTTTCTTTCAAAGGTTTTCTGTCTCCATCATATCCACTAGTGTTAGTTTGTGTTATATCGACCCCCCTGTACTTGTATTTCTTGATAATTGATAAATCCTAAGCTTTTCTATCTCTCTACCCTTGTACTTTTTTTGATCGCTCTTTATTTCATTCTTTTTCTTTACTCCGCACATATTTTATTTTGCTTTTTGCTTCTGTTCTCCATCATCTTCTATCCATTTCAATTAAAAACTTGCACACAAAATAAAAAGATGATATAATTGTTGAAAAGGAACGTTATTGTTTGATTGGAGACAGTTTGGACCTGGCCTTCATGGATTTGATTCCTGGCTTAGAACCATTCTATACACCGCGCAATCCCAAGCCACCCACGCCGAAATTACCTACACCCACACCCGAGGAAATTGCGGCAAAGGAAGCCGCCAAAGCAGAAGCTGAAGCCGCGGCCGTAGCCGCTGCGGAAGCTGCCGCTGCTGCTGAGGCCGGAGCTGCAGAAGGTGGTTCGCCTAAAGCGGAAGGTGCTGAAGCTGCCACAGTACCAGCTGAAGCACCTGTCCCTGAACCACCAAAGGAGCCTACGCCACCACCACCACCGCCGCCGCCATTCGAATATGCAATTGATTTGCCTCCAGAAGGCGCAGAAGTACCATTCGTTAAGAATTATGAACCACCACCACCAGGCTCAGAACCAGCCCCTGCTACCGACGCAGGCGCACCACCAGCTGAAGGTGCTCCTGCGGCACCGCCAGTTGAAGGTGCAGCACCAGCCGAAGGTACTGCTCCGGCCGCACCACCAACTGAAGGTGCCGCTGCACCGCCACCAGCTGAAGGTGCTGCGCCTGCACAACCGCCAGCTGAGGGTGCAGCTCCTGCGCCACCGCCAGCTGATGTTGCTGCTCCTACGCCAACAACAGAGACTGCTGCTGCACCACCTGCTGAAAGTGCTGCCCCACCTCCACCGACAGAGGGAACTGCTCCTGCTCCGGTTACAGCGGCCGCACCACCAGCAGAAGCGGTTGCGGCACCAGCGGAAACTCCTGCTGCCCCAGCGGAAGCAGCTCCATCTGAGACACCCGCTTCTTAAACATAACATGAATTAGTAGTTTTCCAAGACGCAATCATCTCAAACATAATTCTGATAAATAAAATAAGCTGCGTTTAACATAATGCATGATTGAACAAAACGAACACTTTAATCATAAATCAACTCAAATCGATTTTAAGATTTTTTATTTTGGTTATAATCAATTGATCACAATTCTGACAAAGATGTTCCAATTGCGATTAACAAACGTAACGCTCCTGCCATTGCCACTGCCTCTGCTGCTTTTAATAAACCATTTAGAAATGAGGTAATTTTTATTTTGTTCATTTATGTTTTCCTTTCGACAATAATTGTTTTCGAAACCTGCAAAGTGGTGTACAAATGCCAGGATATCGGCATATATATTGTTCCATGTCTTATTTTCATTGTAATGCAATTTTATTAATATTCACTTTCGTTTTGGCTTACATAGACGACCTTGTTCTGGAAAAGGAAAGATACAAGGATATTGGAGACGATCTCGACACTGCCTTTGTCGAACTCATCCTCAAGGAATAAACTCAAAACCACCGATCGCGAAAGCCACAAATTGTGTAGAAATTTCGTGTTCTGTTTTATGGGCAGCAGTTTTAAGTTTAAGAGCGTTTGAAAACCAACGAACCACCTTCCCGTATTTAATTTAATATTTTTATTTGCACTTATGGATTTTTGTTGTTTGACTCATTTTTATTTATTTAGCTACATACAATGTACGTATGTTAATCGAAAATATAATAAATTCGGTTGTCAGCAAACTATATATATACAAATATCTTTTTTTTTTTGTGAATTTTGTTCTATTATTTTTTAATAAATATCTTTTATGAGAATTGAAGTAGACTTGAGTTTTATTGCCAATGACATTGCATAAATAATGAAAATATCTCATTCCAGAGGAGGTTAGCAAAAGCAAAGAGAAGTACAAAACTATTGCCCAAGAGTTAGAATACGCCGAACTAAACAATTACTAATCCATGCCGAAGGACCACGAACGGAGAGGAACTAACACAACTAATGCTGTTGGCCGTAGCTGCCCGTATCCACCCTAACATAGACATTAAATATAATTCGTATTTACAAAACGGAAATTATCTTCAAAATTATTCTATATTTAAATAACATTTTTACTAACACTAACGGTCTGATAACTTGAGTTTGAGAGGCGAAAAGAATAAAACCAGAGATAATCTACCATTTTAACTTTTCCACAATTCTGATAGTCATTTAAAACTGTGTGTATAATCAACAACCATATGTTAGACCCACCAATCATAGAGATTTATTTGTCACATATTTCAATGTACACCTCAAAGATTTTATGTTTGCAAATCATTCGAGTAATCACTACATTGCATTGTTTCGCTTAAAGTGATATTTGAGATGTGTCGTGAAGCATGTTAATTCGACTGCCTTTTTTAATCTGGAAATTAGTAGTTTTAGCTTATAATAAAACGAATAGAAATGCATTTAACTATTTTTATGGCGTGGTATTTAGTTTTTGTTTTTCACAATAAATATTTCTTAAAAAACATAAACTTTGTTTTTCTTATATATATATATTGGAACTACATTCGGAAGATAAGAAATTAAGCTCGTTTGGGGTTGTCGATTGATTAGTTGAGTTATTTAATAGGTGGAAAAAGTGTTTCATAAACATAGGTTTATATAATTGAAAATTTTAAGGAACAATCGGAGGAAAAATAACGATTTACTAAAGACAAATCAAATGGAAATATTGCTGCCCATTCTAACGATATTTCATCTAAATACTTTTCTCTTTCTTTACTTTTTGAGATATAATGTGATCAGTGGGTGCATTTCAAAAATGGTTTACGTTTATCAGATTTTTTGCTTGTGAATTTATTGTTATGCGTTAAAATTAGTTTCAATTTATATTTTTCAGTACAACTTGTTATTTACATTTTGCTACTTGCCCGAACGGTCTCAATTTTCTTTTCCTTCGTAGTCTTCTTTTTTTTTTGGAACGCAAACCACTATTTCGCGTCAATTCCTTTTTGTACCTGTTTATATTACTATATTTACTAATAAATTGTATAACTGTCGTGATACTAGTTCTGACGCCTCTATTCATATACTAATGCGGCCATCTATTTTTTTTTTTTTTTTTTTTTTGTTGATTAAACACAGTTTAGCTTTAGGCTTACAATATCGCTCCAGCATCACGGTGAGGGGGTGGATACTGTGGTTGGAAAAAAATTACGAAAATTAAAATATATCGGTAATCTGTCAGAATTACATATACATATATACGATATTTTATAAATTTTCCTTCTCAATTTTTGTATGTGACTAATGCGGAAGGCATAGCATACGCAATGTACTTTGCATCAATATGATAAATTAACATTAATTATCCCTTTACAGTTTTATCAACTTAGTCAGGGCTGATTTTTTAAACTGAGTTCAAACGTCTGACTCAACTTAGCACAATAATTCCTATACGCGACTTTTATAGTTAATTTAATTAATTTCTTTAATTTGGCTTGTAATTTAAGGCCTTCCGGCCAATTATAAGTAAATTACAATATGCAACAATTTATCTATTAGATTTAATCTGCTCAATAATATACATTTAAAAAAACACATAATAAAAATTAAATATACATTTTATAAAAATATAATATGATTTTAAAGAAGGGATGATTATTAAAGACAAAAAGAAAAGTTAAAAAGACTAAGTTAGGAGTTAATCGGTATGTAATCTGGAAATGTAAGATGATCGGTACGTAATAAAGACTGCTTACAATTTAATTAAAAACTAAATTTTACAGTAAAGTCTGAAAGGGTTGCTGAATAGAGTGGTAAATTGTATATTTGTGCTACTCTTACTACAAAAGCACGACCCATGAGTGTGGTTATTTTAGGATTAAAAAGCTGCTTATTACAAGTGGAATGGGAAAAATTAAACGAATTAAAAAGAAATTGAGGACTACACAGTCGAAGAACTCTATAAAATAACAACAAATATATAATTTTATGAACACGACGCCTCAGTGAATACATGAATCTCATAACTCTATTAAACGCCATCTGAATTTTCCTCATATTTTGTTTATTAGTGCCACTATATAGCTCTAGACAATATAGAATACTAGGCATAAACCAATTTCTCCTTAATCGATCTAGGCAACACTAACTCAGTGTTATAAAAACTTCGAAGTGAATAATTTAAACAGCAGACTACATTATCCACATGATCGTTAAAGCTTAGTTTGTTATCTAAAACTACTCTCAAACAATGTACACTGTGGACCACTTCAGTACGTATGCCACGATAAGATAAACTCAAGCTTAAATCATGATTAGAAAAAGCATAGCTTTTGTTTTTGGAATGTTGATTGAGAGTTTATTTTCCTCAGATCAAATTTAACGCATAATTAATATTACTTTGCAGGACATCAGCAAACTGATATTCTCCCTTAAAGAACAATTGTACATCTGCAAATGAATAAGGAATGTCATCAAGGATACTAAACAGGTCATTCATGTACAAAATAAAAAGTATTGGACCAAGCACCGAGTCTTGAGGAACACCGTTTTGGACAGTTGAAACAGAAGACAACGAATTATTGAAAACAACAGATTGACTCGTGCCTTATCGGTATGATGAAATCAACCGACAGGTATTAACGTCGAAACTAAAATTGGTGCATAACTTTTCCAACAAAACACCATAATCAACACGATCAAATGCCTTTTCTAAATCCAAGAACAATAACACACAAACCTTTGATCATACACTTCTTTCCTTATGGTATCAGTAAGAGCAATAAGTACTCCTATAATTTCGAAATCCACATTGGCAGTCATTCAGCATTGACTTTTAACAAAAAAAAAAAAGAAAAATATGTAAATTATGTGTCAGCAAATGTGATGCCTTTAGACCAATTATTAAACTATTTAAAAGTTCATAGAAGGTACATAAGTTTGCAATATAGTAACTGCAAAACACACTAAGAGAGCAAGTACGCTTTAAGTTTGAATTTATTAAAATAAAATGTATGGATATATTAATAATTCAAATTTCAGAATAGAAAGTCAGAAAGATTTGAATAGAAGACAACTTTAATTTTTCGAACTTTAAAAAATAATATTCTATGAAATTCCTTGTGATCGAAAACTTTTTACTAACAAATTACTATGTTAGTTATGAGTTAAAATTTAAATGAAATTTGACATGCAACTTTGAAGGACATTTTCGAATTATAATATAGCTACACGTGATTAGTAAGTAAGTAAGTACTCGTACATAATAACTTTTCGAATGGTATTACAATTTTATCAGTAATACATTGTATCCTATATGGACGAATGGATAATGGATGTCTCAAATATAGTGTGATTTTTTAAGATTTACGTTTTTTAGGTTGGCAACACTGGTTGGTAATGGCGCCCAAACGTCATCTGTCAAAATGAAAAGCGTACAGTATACTCTGCCATTTCTTAGTGGAATGACGAATGATCTGCCACAACGTCTAATTTTTGGTGAATGGGCCTTACAAAAGCTCAATGAAAATCCGCTGTTTTATCGAAAAATTGTGTTTAGCGATGAGGTCCATTTCTTGCTGAACGGATACGTACACAAGCAAAATTGTCGCATCTGGAGTGATGAACAGGCACAAGCCATACATGAATTACCGATGAATCCCGAAAAAACGACAGTGTGGTGTGGTTTATGGACTGGTGGCATCATCGGTCCATTTTTCTTCAAAGACGACCGCGATTTTTTTTTGCCTCAATTGGCTAAGTTGAACTTGGTTAAAATGTGGTTTCATCAGGGCGGTACAACATGCCACACTGCTTGTGAAACAATGGATTGTGGAGAGCAGCTTATCTCTCCCGGCCCTGTGAGTTGGCCCCCAAGATCTTGAGATTTAACGCATCTTGATTATCTCTTGTGGGGTTATATCAAGTCGTTAGTCTATGTGGACAAGCCGAACACTATTGAAGCCTTACAGGATAACATAACACGTGTTATTCGTGGAATACAGGCCGAAATGGTCGAAAAAGTGACGAAAAATATGACCTTCCGAATAGACATTTTGAGTCGGAGCCGCGGACAACATTTAAACGAAATTATCTTTAAAAATTAAATGACAAAGACCAATTTATCGATTCCAATAAAAAATTTTAATATATGATGCAAATTTGAGTGTTTTATTCGATTTAAAAAATAAAATAACTACGTAAAAACGCAAATAATTTGCAACTGAAGCGTTGATATTTGTTGCAGCAACAAGTAAGTTATCTCCAATTTTGAGAACGTGTCAAAATTTTAATTTTACCATTGCCCATTTAAATTATGTAAATTGACCTGCACATCTAATGCATGCAAGAGTGAAATGTGAAGTTACATGTGAGGATTATTACAGAAAATAGGTTAGTCTGCGTTTATACTGATTGATTTCGAGAAGTGGACTTCACAAAACAGCTATTTTTTAAGTGATAAATCTAGTGTACACTAAAACTTGCAAACTTCCTGGGTTAGAAAATATATTGTACAAAATTTGAAATCTTTAACAAAATCTTTTGTTTATATGACAACAGCGCAGATATTTAAAAATAAGAAAGAATTCCAGCATTTATGCGGAAAGGATCGCAAACAATTATTTAAAAAAAAATCGTCATTTGAGGTAAAATCGTCTATCGTCAAAATGTTAGCAAGTACTGTTTACAGCATAGACGTAAAATCTTTATATAGGGTGGCGCATAAGTAACGCTAAGATTTAATCAGTGGATACATTTTTTGTTTGTCTTTTTTTCGTCTCTTTGCAGAATTAACTAACTAATACTTGGGAAATTTATGATGAAAAGGCTCAGCACAGAACAAAGAATCGAAGTTGTTCAATTTTGCTTTGAAAGTCGAAATGCTCCTAGCGCACCAACAATTTACCGATTGGTTCAGCGTTTTGGACAACAAGGGGCTGTCTGTGATCTTCCGCGTGCTGGAAGACCTCGTGCAGTTCGAAATGAAGTGACCATTGCTCTAGTGCAAGTATTGGGAAAAACCCCGAAACTTCCACCAGGCGGTTCTCAGCAGTTAGAGATGTCTAGGCGGTCTTTGCAAAGAATTTTAAATCTAATGAATTATTAGAGGTTGTAAAGAGATTTGGTTCGTATTCGACTGGAAATATTTCGAAATAAAAAGAGTGCCGACTTTTTTAAAAATTACCTTATGGTGGCCAAAGTAACTGACCAATCGCCATAAAAATTTAACAATAATAATCACTATCAATCACAAAATTGTCATATGGCATTGACCACACAACTTGAAATTTTGAATAGTCATGTCATATACCCATTAAAGGTACAGAAAATGCGGTTTAATGACATGGCATATGCTACTGACATAGCAAGAATCATTCGCGAACAAAAAGTAGGCAGTAACCAACCGAAAGTCATAAAAATTGAACAGTAAGTAAATAATAAATTGTTCTTTGTTATATTAGGTGAAGAGGTGTCAAACTCTTAATTCGGATCTCTACTGTCAACAATTCGAACGCTTGAAGGAAATGATAGTCCAGAACCGGTCTGCTTTATTCCATAAAAAATGAATTGTGTTTGATTAGGTCAACGACAGATCACACACAGCGATAGTGATTTGCCAGAAACTCCGGGAGGTTCTTTTGCATCCATCTTACAGTTCAGACTTAACACCAACTGATTACCACCTGTTCCTGACTATGGCGAATGATTTTCCTGGTGAAAAATTCGCATCAATAGAAGCTTGTGTAAATTGGTCATTATGACTATTATATGCTAAACAAAACATTCAATGTCGTGCAAAAATAATGGATTAGATAGTCACGAGAGGAAGATGATACCTTCTCGCCGTTCCACACTATTTTTACAGAGCATAGTAATTTCATCAATAATGAATGAAAACGTTTAAAAAACAGTGAATTAATGAAGGTCCACATTTTGAAGGAGGGCGAGAGGGGACAAAATTACGCTCTGGATGAACGTTAGGACTAAGCAATGCTCACTCCAAAGTAATTTGCATTGTCCTCGTTATACATGCTTTTTCAATTATTAATTTTAATCAATATTTGAAACCTTTTAACATATTTTGCTTTTATATTTCTTAATTTATAACGGCTTCATTTTATTAAATACAATGATTTTTATGAGAACCTCAAAGTTGACTGTTTTTATGGGAAGTATTATATATTAACAATTTTGTAACGACTGATACAATCTTCAAATAGCATAGTCATTATACAGGGTGGCGCAATAGAACGTGCATGTTTAAAAAATAGATTAAAATAATAACTACAAAAGGTATGGTTAAAATAAATCTAAGGCACTGTGGAGTAATAAATGGAGTTTATTTTTTTAAAATAACATCATCTAAATGGTGACCCTCTCTACGACGGCACTCCTCTCCGCAAACGAAAATTATTAAAAACTTTCTTCAGTAATACTGGCGTAATGGCTGCCATTTCACCACGGATATTCTCCTTAAGCTGAACGATGTTTCTTGGATTATTACTGTAGACTTTGTGTTTGAGGTATCCTCACAAAAAAAGTCAAGAGGCGTCAAGTCTGGACTATGTGGGGGCCATGGGATATCACCTCTTTTCGAAATCAGTCTGCCAGGGAACATCTGCTTCACCACCGCCATGGAGTCATTTGATGTGTGACAGGTAGCTCCATCTTGTTGGAACCAAGTTCTGGAATTCACTATTCTTGAACTTTTAATTTCTGGAGCCAAAAATTTGTCCAACGTCTCAACATAGCGTTCCGTATTAACCGTGACGTTTTGGCCCCGCGCATTTTCGAAGAAAAAAGGATCAATTATTCCTCTGCCAGAGATTGCTGCCCATACTGTCACTTTAGGACTATGCAATGGTTTCTGGTGTTTGATTTTGGGATTTTCACTGTTCCAGTAACGACAATTTTGACGGTTTACGAACCCATTCATAAGGAAATGAGCCTCGTCAGAAAAAAGGATATTGTCAAAATTGGAAAATCGATTAAGCATTTCATTAGCAAATGCGAGCCTTGCTATGAAGTCAGACTCTTTCAATTCTTGTGTTAATTGCAGCTTATATGGTTGCAGTTTAAGATCCAATGTTAAAATTTGTTGCAAACTTCGTCGCGATAATTGTAAGACAGACGATCTCTTGCGAGTAGACATTTGTGGATTTCCTCGTACTGACTCCATAACTCTCTCAACATTGTCTTCGGTCCTAGATGTTCTTGGGCGACCATTTGCTTGTGGTTTAAATGTTGAACCGGTCTCTTCAAAACGCTTTACCCATATTTTAATTAAATTAGCACTCGGAGCTTCACTAATTCGCCGTAGTCCATATTCAGCACAATATAGTCGCCTAGTAGCAATATAAGAACGAGAGTTCTCGTAAAATGCGCGACGCTTCCCGTCGAAGTGATTCATAGCGACTAAAACTCCATGAGTCCGCCAACCCAACGATGTAGCCGCCCCCCCCCCGCCCGCGCCTTTTCTACACCGCAAAAAAAGATTATGCAATATGCACGTTCTATTGAGCCACCCTGTATTCGCGTCCATAGACGTGATGGTATATATCATTCGATACTATACATCCTTGGCAAGTTGAGATAAATCTCATTTTAGGTATAAAAGGGATATTTTTGTTATGAAGATGTGGTTCATAAAATTATACATTATTATGAATATGTTACATTATTATAACCAAGGTTCCAAATATTTCAAATCTTTGTTTTATGTAAACAGTAACACATAGAAATTTCGGCCAAAGGGACTAGGGCGAGGATATTTGTAAGTCAGTAGATCTGATTACCATTTCTGTACTAGTGTAATATATAAAATATACATAAAAATAACAAAATCAAACTTAATTTCAAAGGAAACATGACTTTTGGAGACTGTAGCTGCTTAGAACAGCTGAGACATTTCAGAATAACCTCAAAACGAACCAAAATTGTTAAATATGAGGTAGTAATTCCAAATGTTATTCTCCATCATGAATGCATCTCGAGAAACCTGACCGCAAAAATTTGCCTAGTTTCATTTCCCGTGAAATCAGATGAAATTAAACTTTTTACCAGTCAAACGTTTCTGGAATGATTAAACCACAACCTTCGTCCCTAGTAAACTTGTTAAAAGTAAACTCAGATTGTCCTGCCAATGTCCTTGTACAGTGTTCCTTTACTTCCAATTTAACTTCCTAATTATAGCGCAATTCTTGAAGTTTTTAACGACAAAATCCAGTAAAGAAGTTCTCAAAATTCAATTAAACTCCTTTGTAGCATATTAAAATTTCGCCAATTTAGCTACCGAGATTCAATTTAATTCTTTTGTAAAATTTTAAAGTGGTCTATCTGGGAATAGAAGTCAACAATTTTGGGAGCAAGCTGCCGCAACTGTCGGCTCTTTCTTCCAGCTAGAAGATACTAAATTGAGAACGTCAGTATGACATACATACATCCCATTGACGAAGGTGGGGACCATCTTGTCACCTCTGCTACTCTATGGGTCTGTAGCACCCGGTTGCAATGCAACCCCACGTTTGAGCACGAAGACACTACCAGCGATTTCTGTCTCAACCAGCAATCCGTGTGATGCTTCCAGTAGGAGTCCTTACGTAGTATACCGAATGGTCCTTTTTCCGATGAAAATCACACTTTTTACAATACAATTAAGACAAACTAAACAACATAAATGTTTATGAATCGGAATGATTCGTTCTCGTACTTATCAATTACCGCCGTATCTAAATTTTCATAATGGATAAATGGTAAACATTTTATCAGAATACCGAAAAGTAAGATATGTCTGAACTGGATTTAGTCCTTGTTTTTTCCACTCAAAAAACGACGTATGCCGTGAACGACGTATTTTTCAAATACCTCTCCCGGAATGAGGATGGTCCATTAAAAAAGTGTATGAATTGGGATTACCCATTCCACTATATAACAATTAATATCGAAGTTTGCTTCCCATTTAGGAGTAAATGGTAAAAATGCTAGGACAATACTGAAAAATACTAATTTTTCACAAGACTCAAGTTTAATCCTTGTAAGAGTTATTTTTCTCCTACAAAATTGATTTTGTTCAATTTCAAAATTTGCTTTCCATGACTATAAGATATCTTCACGTAAAATGGCAGCCCCCTGTTTCGAGCGGTTTGTGTTCCATCATGCTTTCAGCAGACTCACGGACATATTAAAATTAAAATACGGACATATTGAATTACTGAAAAGTGGCCATTTTGACACAATCACTTCGACACGGTCAAACGTTTGCCGTCCAAATAGCTATGCGCCTATCAAATTGTTTAATGTTGGATATTCAATCAATAGATATTCAACAAATAAGCGTTTAAAGTGTATTTTCGGACAGTTAATTTTATCAAGAATTTTCCTTTGATATGGAATCAAGATAGGATTTTGTACTAAAAATTTGATTTTCATATTTTGATTACATCTGCCTAATTTGAACAGAAATGTATGCACGATTTTTTGAATTAGAAAAGTTGTAACTAGAAATGTCTAGGAAGCTCTGTGTAATATAACTGCTCCCTCACATTTTTTCTTTTCAAAAGCGATTTTTTTTATCTGCCATATATTCTCTCTTAATTTATCCTCCACAAATTCCGGAAAAATTAATACAATCCTATAAATTGTCATTAAAGAACCGTGCTGGTGCTCCAATTAGGAAACACCCCCACACTATGCGATACGACAAACAGAGATCTATTCGTTCCATACATTTGAGAGCACACCAACACTGATGTAGTATATCAAATTTCGAATTTGTTATAAACAATATTTTAGAATGCCTCCGATATATGCGGCAATATTCAAATATTCTACCCAAACTAAAAACATCAACCAAAACTTAAAATGACCTAAATTTGTAACAGAATTTTGTTAACTAAGAGAATCATTGATACATCGAGAGTAATAATGGATATCCGTACGATTCCGGGGAACACTACATGGTGAAATACAGTTTTTTCAAGAAAAAGTTTGTTCCAAAAAAGTGTACGAAATAAGTACAATAAGGTGAAAGAATATTTGAAATACTAAATAAATTTCAAAAGATATATACACGATATTGATCTATTTATAAAACTATAGATACACAGAATATCAAGAGATCTCGAGAGTGTAAAGCAACGTAGAGCGAGATCACCAGTGATTGAAACTGTGAGGATAATGCAAATAAAATTGTATTGGCTTTGTATGTATGAGCGCATATACGTATATTATCTATACAGCTTCATACATACATGCGTACAATTCGCTCATTCTCTCTCAACAATGGAAAGGCACACGAATGTATGTACGTATAAACGCGTTTCCTTTGTATGTATGGTTATAAAATCAGCATGTGATGTGAACGATGACGCCGCACTGGTATTGGTGAGGTACCATGTGTGTGCCTACGAATGGCAGGAAAATGAGTAGGTGAATTGGGAAATTTTAATATGCCTTTATGGGATTTTCATATTAGAATCCGTCGCTCTTCACATGTGAGAAAAATTTAGGGGGAAATTTGTTTGGTATTTTTTTTTATTTCAAAATCGGAAAATTCAATACACACACTGACGATCGTTAGAAAGTTTGTGTGTACGTTAAGTTTCTGCGAATGGGGCTTTGTGTGGTCGAAAAGTTGGTCTGCATCAGTGTTCTCGGGGTTTCGACAGCGTATAGTGTGTTTGGAACGCTAAGGTTAGTCGCTGTTTTCTTACAAAAAAAATTAATAAGGATAATACAATATTATAAAAAGAAAAGAAAAAGTTTCAAAATCAAAAATTGGCCAAAAAGAAATGTAAAATAATAACAACAAAAATTAAGGAATTTAATTTGAAAAGAGCTGATCCGAAATTCGTTGCAAGTGTGTACAAATATGTGGGCATATATGTGAAAAGTTTAACAAAAATAAATTCTTTAAAGTTTAAAAAAGTTTAGCATTATTTATTTGAAGTATGTGCATGTATAGGTACATTATATGCGTTTAATGTGACATAATAAGCATCACCAATGATTGACCGCATAATCTCTGGATAATTAAAATTGATAAAAAGAAAAAATGTCGAAATGAAAAATAACTTCTTTATTCTTCCTACCTTTTACACAAATAAGGAATTTTGTAATTGAATCGCATTTTTCGAATTTGAATTTAAATACATGAACTGTCTACGAGGGTATTTGCTAAAATGCAAATGTAGCTACACGCAAATATATTAACGCACGTTCATACACAAACACCCATGTATATGCACACACACACTTGCACAACTGCACATTGATGAGTAAAATCGGAAAAAACAAAATCGCTTGACTTGTATCACCGTGTTGTGTTTGGGGGAAAGCTTTTTACGTTTCGGATAGCCTTGAGTTCATTTAAGCCCCACTCCTCTACCCACAACAAGTTGTGGCCCATAATTTAATAATAATTTATATCTAGAGTCAAATCTCTTAGTTCTGCGCAACAAAGAATTAATTATATATCCAAAATAACGACTTGTTACATCTGCAAAATTAATATCATAAAGGTAATACATTTTACAGTAAGCAGCGCCTCTTAATCTATTTTTCTAAATACGAAAATTATAATTGAGTTCTACAGGGACTTTACAACGGTACGTGACGTATAGATAAGAAACGGAAGACTTTCCAATTTTTCGTGGAACATAACGCCCACCCATCCACCTACCTAGAACCTACATTGACACAAATGATCGGTCCACAAAAGCTTACGTTTTTATCAAATACAAAAAATTCCAAATTTTGATTGTCCGTGAGAATAAAGCTATTTTTAAACAAAAAGCTTTTTATGAATGCTTTGCACATAATGATATATATATATGTATATATATATATATATATACATATACATACCCCATACATACGCATCTATGTATAAATGTGGTCCATACTTGTGTGGGCTTCGCGACATTCCCCGATCATACGGCAAGATGTATGGAAATGCCATCGGCCGAATGTTTACATTACCAATATTGAGATATTTTTACGAAACGAAAATATGTATAAGTGGTGTGAGGTGAAAATCAGAGCATTCTATTTATTAACGTTTGGATCAATGGGATTAGTATTTCAGACACACACCGTAAGGAGGCGGACAGTTACAGTGAAGTCCGCCAACTGTGTACGACACGGCTTATGATACATGGGGTGTTTTCAGCGTGGTATACATTACCTAAAACAACCGTATACTGTTGTGAGGTCTTACTGTAGCTAACCAAGCTATCAACTGCCGTAGTACAAAATATATACAATTTTTTCATATATAAAAACGGCAGACTTTTCCCTATTGTATTCGACACAAGCTAATCAGTTCATAATGAAATATAATAAAAAATAAAAATCTGAGTTTGATCGCGTATGGTATGGTTGATTTGGCAGTTTGAGTTTCTCGGATTCAATTCCAATTTCCGAGATATCGTGGAAGTAAATTCAGAAGAAGAGCTATTTTATATTTAGTACCCTCTTACCTTACCCTCTTTATCTAAATTTATCTCACCAATCTCCAGCAGGTCATTGCCTGGAAAAACTCAGTGTTACTATAAGCGCAATTTTTAAAAAGCGATTTGTTCCAATGAGCTGTCCTGAAGAAGGCAGAAATCATACTGCGGAAAAGTCAGAGGAAAGAAATTAATAAATTAGTTTAGTTTATTACATTTTAAAGTTATAGACCAAAAAGTCCATAATGAGACATAAAGACATTAGACCTGAGTTGGAATGTATAAATATATAAGAAAAAAAAAATCACCTGCAATTATAATTTCTGAGTTTTGTAATAAGAATAAAAATGATTTTCATTATTGACTTTCATATAGACTTTTATTTTAGATTTTTAAAATTTTATTTTTGATCTTTAAAGTAAAAATCTACATGAAAGTCAATAATAAAAACTATCTTTTTGAATTCTAATTTTTATTTTAGATTTTTAAAGTAAAAATTAATTGATTCTTACAACAAAAATCAGGATTGAAAAAAAATTATTTTTAATTATTATTTGTAATTTTTGTTATAAAGCTCGGAAATAATAATTATAAGTAATGTTTATAATAAAAACCAAAACTGACAGTTATTTTTTGATAAATATAATAAAAATCATAATAAATATCGCGAACATTACTTATATCCGTTACAATCTCTGCTTTTGGCTTCAACTAAATTCAGTTACAACTTCTTGTCGTTGTTTCCTTAGGTTTATTTAAATTAGACATAAGTTTAAAACGTTACTAATATAATAAATTTCTTTATTGTTCTTCGTTCCAGCGTATATCTTCTTATTTCTCCTTCCCGTTTTAGTAAATAACAAAAAAACACAAACATGGATGCCATCAAGAAGAAGATGCAAGCGATGAAGCTTGAGAAGGATAACGCCATTGACAAGGCCGATACCTGTGAAAACCAAGCCAAGGATGCCAATTCCCGCGCCGACAAACTGAATGAGGAAGTCCGTGACTTGGAGAAGAAATTGGTTCAAGTTGAAGCCGATTTGGTCACCTCTAAGGACATGTTGGAAAAGTCCAACCATGAATTGGAAGAAAAAGAGAAATTGTTGACCGCCACCGAATCTGAAGTAGCCACTTTGAATCGTAAGGTGCAACAGATTGAAGAAGACTTGGAAAAATCCGAAGAACGCTCAACCAGTGCTCAACAAAAGTTGTTGGAAGCCACCCAAGCTGCTGATGAAAACAACCGGTAAATGTTCTAAATCGATATTATATGGCTAATTCATTCCTCTCTTTGATTTTGTGCAGTATGTGCAAAGTATTGGAGAACCGTTCTCAACAAGATGAAGAACGTATGGATCAATTGACCAACCAATTGAAGGAAGCCCGTATGTTGGCTGAAGATGCTGATACCAAGTCTGATGAAGTATCTCGTAAGTTGGCCTTCGTTGAAGATGAATTGGAAGTCGCTGAAGATCGTGTCAGGTCTGGTGAAGCCAAGATCATGGAACTTGAGGAAGAATTGAAGGTAATATTCGGTTGTGATTAATTACATGATCAAAGTGCTGCCAACAATCGATGTGTTTTGGTATTGTTAAGGTCGTCGGTAACTCCTTGAAATCTTTGGAAGTATCCGAAGAAAAAGCCAACCAACGTGTCGAAGAATTCAAGCGCGAAATGAAGACTTTGACTGTCAAATTGAAGGAAGCCGAACAACGTGCGGAACATGCTGAAAAGCATGTCAAGCGTCTCCAGAAGGAAGTCGACAGGCTAGAAGGTAAGTTTCTTTGCCAGTTTGCCACTAGGTCCATTTGAACAGGAACCGCTTCGGGAATTTCACTAACCATAGGAATTTCTTTAATAATTTTTGTAAATATTTTTACGCTCTGCTTTTTAATATTATTAAAACAACAACAATAATGCTTCTTACAGACCGTCTCTTCCATGAAAAAGAGAAATACAAAGCAATCTGCGATGATTTGGACTCGACCTTCGCCGAACTTACCGGATATTAAACAAATACAAACACTCCAACATCGACACAGCTATACTCTAATACTATTACAGTTCCAAACAAATCATCCACTTATATTTCTCAGTTCCGCTCACACCTCTTTTGTGGGAACCATCTTTTTTTTAGAGATGTTGTAAAAAGTATTTCGTAACTTCTTTTGGAAGAATACATATTACACATTCTTCTTTTTGAATTTCAACATCCCGTTCCATATTTCCACTCCCCATGCTACAACGTGTTTTAAACCCCCGCCCACGAACCCACAATGACACACTTCAGATGTTCGCCTCTCTTTACACGTTTTTCTGCGAGTGTATTATATCTGAACACAGAACACTGAAAGGAACATACATACACTGTAAAAAGAAAGTCAAACAGCGTTTATTATAAGAAAATATCAACCTCCTGCCTACGTTTCTTGTAAATGTTTAAACTCTGTCAGCAACCAAATGAGGTGATTGAATTCGATTGCATCGAATTATACCAAATTATTGTAAGCCTTTTTAAGATTTTGAGTTACTTTATATTTTGTTTTTATGTGGCATGACTGATTCCAACACCGAACCTTCTTAATTTATGTCCTCAAAATGTCTGCACACAATTCGTGCACTTCCAAACACTTTCTTAGACAATGTTTCAATTCATTTAAGTGATCACCCAGTCACCAGAAATATCTGCGCGGAGACTGCGACTCAACGCTGTATGGACCACTAGCTAACTTCAAAGCAGCTGAACGCCCTCTCTATTTGCCCCATTTCCTTTCGACTTAATGTTTTATATTCACGCCTTCGTCATTATCCGATCCAGTCCCCAGTCCACTCCATTTCCATCCTGGTCACAGATATTTCCCCCCCACACTTTATTCACCATTTATTCCGTCTGTGTGGCGTTGCATTATTTTTGTATCTTCTCAAATACTTGTTGGGTTTTTATCGAATGCTTGCAATGCACCGAGAGAAATTTTACTTTTAATCACTAATTTATTAATTACACTACAAGCACTACCACAACATTTTTGTCACTGGTTTCTTTTTCGTGCAATTCCATCGACCTGCATTCTGACGACTAATCGGTGATTTGTTTTCTTTGTCTTCCACAATCCAGACGAATTGGGCATCAACAAGGACAGATACAAGTCTTTGGCCGACGAAATGGACTCCACATTCGCTGAATTGGCCGGTTATTAAATTGTTGGTCTCTCTGTAATATGTTTTCCATCCTGTAAAAAATTAATAAAAAAAAAAAATATATAAACGAAACATCCTAACACCACTACCACCCGCCATCGTCGTCATTAAGATACTACTGTGCACAGACACATACACGCAGGTCCTCTCTACTCGCTGTTTCTGTTGAAGGAATCAATTCGGAGGTAGGAGCGAGTACTTCCTCTTCAGTATGTTGTGCACAATCTGCAAATTTTACATATGCTTGACAAAATTTCAAAATGCCAAATATCGATAATAAACTCTTATTTTTTGGAAGAAATCATAATTTATATACAATATTTTAATAAAAATTCTACTTTAATTTAATTTTTTAATTAAAACGAAAGAAAAAAAAAAACAAACAAAAAAACTATAACAATATCCAAAGTTATTTCACAAAAGCTTATGAAACTGATGCACTGAAGGAAGTAACAACAAGTTTTTACTCCCAAATAGCCGATCACTAAAGTAAGTACGAAATGTAACTCTTATCAAATCATGAAAAACGATAAGCGAAATGTTACAATCGGACTTTACTGACTTTGAATTTTCCCTTGTAAGCTCTAATTTGTAGACTGCAGTAACTTACACATTTGTCAATTGAATTAAATAATAATACTTGGTAAAAAAGAGACAAAATTGACCGCATAACTCCACTAATTCTGATACCTCTCACAGAAAATTACCTAATTTAATTCACATATTTCCAAATACATACTCGTATATTTCACTCAAATGCATTACGTGGTGAAGGTATATGATTGAAATTTCTGCATTGGTTTCTTGATATATCATTCATGTATTATTTGGAAATGCTTTAATTTTTCTTTATCGTCTCATAAATGTAAATTTTAGAAGCGGCACTAATTTCATTATTGATATTTAATCACACCATTATTAGAAAAACGATGTAACAGTAAATCATGTAAATGGAACGACTACATATGTGCTAATTTACACAATTAAATATTAGTAGAATCAAAAAATACAAAACAACCTACAATGAAATTCTACTACAGGGTGACGCACGAATTGCGCTATTGTCAACTATCAACTGTCATTGGGGACCGTTATTTAAAGATTTTGAAAGAGATTTTTTTTATCTAGAACTGCGCCGAAGGCGTATCCGTTTCAACAGCATTTGGTTCCAGCAAGATTGAGCAACTGCACATATAGCCAGACCGGTTGTGTCGAAGCTCCAACGAAAATTCCCAAACAAATTAATATCCAGAAACTCCACTTTCCGCTGGTCCCAAAGGCCACCTGTCCTGACTGCAGCAGACTTTTTTTCTAAGGGGTTATGTCGAGCAAGAAGTGTACGAAACGAAACCAAGGAATTTGACAGAATTGAAGTCCATTAAAACAATAATTGAGGCGAAACCGCAATGAATAATTTTCTGATCAGATGTCGCATACGCGGGAATGAGCATAAAGGCCATTTACCGTCTATCATCTTCAAAACCAAATAGCTATATCAAATAAAATTGAGTTTTCTATATAATAAAAAAATAAATGATATACATTGATTAAAAAAAAGTTATTTGAATTTCTTATTGTATTGCAACTGGTGTGCCAACCTGTATATACCTATATAATTTCAGTAGCGCACCAACGACATATCAAAAATTGGTCACATCGTAGATTAGTTTCAAAATAAGAAAATAATTTCTTAACAATTGGTAGTGAAACATTCAGTCGAGTGTTCATTTAGTATGAGCAAATGGCAATTGTCGTTGAAAAAAAAAAACCTTTTCAGTCGACTTCCTAGCCGTACAATTAAAATATTAAAAACTGAGATATACTTAAAAACATATCTAATCATTCTTAAGAAATTTATAATACAATGAATGAACACAATTTTTATATTGTCTAATAGTCTGTTCTACTGGGAAAGTGTTCAATCAAAATATAAAACTGTTTTATTTCAATTACAGAAAGTTTCGTTTCTATTGAAGGCTTTGTTTCATTTGAAAGAAAATTAATCTGATTTGAGAAATGTTTCATTTCATTTAGAAGGACGTTATATTAAGCAGCAAATCATAGCTTTAACGTCCTGTCTATAGGGTTGAGTATAACGAAAAAGTGAATCATAATTACCAATTTTCAATCGATACTGCACGAGACCCAGCCGTCACATATGCATAAAGTTCAATAAAATTTTGTTACAGCCAATGCTTTGTGGAAGCTATAAGAACATACCACAGTGGAATTACGGCGTTGGTGTTGGTAATACATCGAAATATTAAAATGATTACAGATCGACTCAGAATTTCTGTTTGTGCCTATTTAATAATTTCCGTATAACCGATCATCAGTTTCATATGTGGCGGTATATTACATTATGTTGATTTGGTATCTTAACATATTTTTGAACCAAATTTTGATATTGCTTCCACATAGTTGCTGAAATCAAAATAAGATCCCGCGCTTAATTCTGAGGTCTAATGAAACAAATTATTACAAGGCAGAGATTTCAATAAAAGTTGCGATGCTAATTTTACATGCAGATCCATTTCGCTTATCAATGTTCTGTAAAAACATTGAATTTAGTACCTGTCTTAAAGGAAAAACGTTATAATTTTTTAGATAATTTCCCAGTCCAATCTCTTCGAATTTTCCGCATCTAGATTTCCAATAACCGAAGAGAATACCGTACCCTAGGGAAGTTCGATTAATCGGTTAAACTAACTTTGTAATCAATCCATATTTCGATAAATCAATTAACGGATTAATTGAAATTTATTCAGATTATATTATTCAAGTCTATGATTAATCAAATAATCTAAATTTCGATTAATCAAATTAAAATAATTTATTCAAAATTTAAATATTTGATATGTGGGAACAATAAGAAAGAAATATCAAAGGAGTAAAGGAGGAGTATTTAGATGCCAAAAATAAACTTTTATATGTGAACCTTTTGACTGCACACAAGCTTTGATTATTCAATTGTTCGAATTAACTAACCATGAGTTTTGAATAATCAAAATAATGATTAATCGGTTAATCGTAAATATGATTAATCCAAAATGTATGATTAATCAATTAATTGGCTAATCCGGTTTTATCAATTAATCGCACATCTCTGCTGTATACACAAAATATTCATTTGATTAGCAATAGAATGAAACTGATTGTCGCTTTGTAGAGATTTTATATAAATAATCATAGTTTTTACAATTCAAAGCTCCAATTTTAGCGCGAAGCGGATATGAGAATTAGTTCCCAGTTTGTTTCCGCAGATAGTTTCATTCAATGTTAAGGTTTCAGCCAAATCAACCCTCACACATTCGTTTGGAAAATGAACGTACTTTTCGCATTTTGTACGATTAAACTGTTTAGTAAATAACTAGATGTGTGTGATTTATTCGCGATTTTATAAATTTGAAGTACCGCAGCATGATAAACATTTAATTAATAACTGTTGACTTTTTTTAAGTCATCAAAGTTTACAGATGGCCTCGATTCCCATATAAATCTGCAAACATACATGGACACACAATTATGAGTATAAAAAATTATGGAGTAGCTCGAAATTCAATTAATGTTATAATTCCGTATTTTAGGACGGAAAACATATATAGTGAAAAATCCTAATAAGTGAAGTAGATCGTCATATTGTAAATCATATTTTTCTAGTATTAAGATAAATTAACTTTTTTATAATATTAGTATTGTAAAGTTGTATAATGCATTTGTTATTGAATTATAGCGAAGATACGTTGTAATATTGTAATTTAATCAAATCGGCCTTAAAGCTTAGAATTACAATCCTGAATAAATAAATTAAATTAAATTAAAAAACTTATAAGTATTTCAATAAATCTTGAACTAATTTTCCGATATTTCGTATTTCCGATTGATGGCTTTTTATATATCATTGAGAAAATCCAACACTTGAAAATATGCTGTTATTAAGTATTTACAACAATTATTATTATGTTTGTATGACTAATAACTAAATTCATTTTACCGCTGGGGAACGTATTACGAAACTCTATGTGACATACATCAAAACTAAATTTTTATACACAGGATGGAGGTATATATTAGTTTTGTCATTTCGTTTGCAACAATTAGAAGTTCTCATTTCAGACGCCATAAATTACATGTATATATAATGATTATAGGTACATTCCTGATTATCGTATAAATCTATGTGAATGAACATGAGCAAGGCTGTCCGTCTGCGTGTTAGTTGATACCGACATGGGGGTTGCACCGGTCTAGTATTCACAGCCAGACTAAGTTTCAAATCAGATAAAGTCTACCCAGTAGGAAAGAACCTTGACCGTACAATATTTAACTCACTTCTTGAAAAATTTACATTTTTCAGAATTTTCTAAAGAACTGGTACTGCATGTACGATCCCAATCTAACCGACCTAACAATACACTCACGATACACTTTTTCCAGCGATATTCAATAGTTTCTATACCCCATTTACAGTAAGAATTGTCAAACTCCTTAAAATAGCCATCAACCGCAAACTCCACCTCTTCATTGTTTGCAAATCTTTTACAACCGAACCATTTTTTGAAGTTTGAAAATTGAGAATAGATGGAGCCAAATCTGGCGAATAAGGCGCGCGATGAAGCAATTCGAACTTTAATTCATTAATTTTGGCCATCACAATAGTGGATGTGTGAACTGGAGTATTGTCTTGATAAAACAGCAGATTCTTTTTCGCCAAATATTTTTTTTTTCTTAATTTCATCAACTAAACGCTGCAATAAATTAGCACAATATTCGCTTTTGATTCTTTTTTCCTTTCTGAAGATAATCAATAACAATAATTCCATGTGCATCCCAAAAAACAGACGCCATGACCTTGCCTGCAGATGGAACCGTCTTCGCCTTCTTTGGACATGATTCTCATATTCCAAAACACTGCTTTGATTGTTCCTTTGTCCCAGTTGTGAAGTAGTGGACCCATATCTCATCCACGGCTATAAATCTACGCAAAAATTCGGTTTTATTGCGATCAAGCGTCGCCAAATGCTCTACTGAAACATCTTTACGACGCTGTTTTTGCTCTATTGAAAGCAAGTGCGGCACCATTCTTACGCACAGCTTTCTTATCAAATCTTCTTTCAATATATGATGTATAACACTTTTCGATCGTTTCAGCTAGCTCAAGCATCTTTAGTCGACGGTTATCCAAAACCATTTTATGGATTGTCTTAACCGTGTTTTTCGTGGAAACCTCACGACGATGGTGTTCGTTTTGGCAGCTCGTACAGTCGCGTTTCAACTCTGTTACCTAATATTTTACAGTCGTAAACGAAGGAGCAGGCTCCCTCAGAGTAGAATCTAGCTCGGTTTTTATATTATTGGTTGGTTGGTTGGTCAACAAACTGTTGGAGGTGATTATGAGGAAAGCTGCAGTTAACACGACTGGTACCATCTTTAATAAAAGCCATATGTCACTCGCATATGCAGATGATATAGATATTGTTCGGCGAAAACTGCGAGATGTTACTGCAGCTTTCTCAAGCATCGAGAAGGAAGCAGCGAAAATGGGGAAAACGAGGACAAAACAAAGTTATTGGTTTCAACGAACAAAGAGTCTACAAGTCTGGGACGCTGTTTGAACGTTGACAACTATAATTTTGAAGTGGTAGAAGAATTCATCTACCTCGCTTCCGCTGTAAACAAAACAAATGACATCAGCATGGAGATAAAGAGTAAACAGATGCTACTATGAGCTAAGCAAGCGATTCAAAGCGATTCCTCTCTCGACAAACAAAAATCCGACTGTACCAGACGTTGGTTCTACCCGTCTTGTTATATGGCGCAGAATCCTGGGTTATGACACAAGTGGATGAATCAGTACTGGCAGTTTTCGAGAGCAAAATACTCGCATGAACAATGAGCTGTATGAACTATATGCCGACATCGACGCATTAATATACAGCGATTGCGTTGGCTGGGTCATGTTGTGCGGATGAACCCAAATGCTCCGGCACGGAAAGTTTTCGACAACGAATTCGATGGACGGCGCAGAAGAGGGCGACCAAAGCTCCGTTGGAAGGACCAGGTTTTTGAAATATTATCAAAGCTTGGTGTGACGAATTGGAGGAGAAGCGCAGAAGATCGAAGCGCAGAAGATCGAAGCGCCTGGAATTATTTTCTACGTTCGACGTATAATAGATAATGCTATCTATTCCAGTCGCCACATAAGAAGAAGAAGAGGTTGGTTGGTTTTACATTGGTTGGATTACATAATTACATAACGGTGACCAATATTTTCCATATTTAGAAATTCACTGAGATCGTTTATTTTTGATGGTTCAAATAAAAATACTAAACAAAGCGCCTTGAAACTTAAAACATATGTTTTATAAAATTGCCACTTTTCACCAAAATAATTGTTTTCAAACTACTGGCACCATCCATACGTTAGGTCGCCATAAAATAATGGACTATCAGCGTTTTTCAATATTTATACCATTTATTCTTTAATTGAAAGATATTTATAATACGAGTATAGTCCATTTAGTCGTGTGTTCCAGCTCCGATATAAACAAAAACAAATTTATTTCAAACCATTTCGAGTAATCGAGTAATAAACAAGTTTGGTAAAAGTTTGCCAAACTGGCGACAAGAGACTCTGTTAAGCAGTGGTTCCCGCTCAGTGAATCTCAAAATAGAATGACTGTAAACTCAATGAAGATAGACCTTTCTCATATCCCTTTCGTTACAAACATTTGTATGGAACCGCTTATTTGCCGATGAGTCTGTACATTGTCCATGGCACTATGGACTCCAGTCCTTGATCTAATGACGCCTGTCCAGTGTATGGCCTGTCCTACGTTGCGCCAGTCCACTTGTCTTGCTTGGTGTCATGGACACGTTGATTGATTGTATGCAATTTGGCCATTGCAATTTTAAGAATAGTTTCTGTTTTCCTGCATCACCAGCGGTGTAAACCTCTTAATTATCCTTAAACACCTGATCTCGATTTTGTTGAGTTCAGAAGTAATATAATTTTTTTCAAATTTGTTTTAGCACATAAAATATAACGAGCAAAATAGCGGACAAGCGCAAGCTTGGACAAATTAGATGCGCACAACTATGCTAAATAAGTCCTTCAATGTCATACACAAATGACGGATTTCTTTTTACGTAAAAATTTGCGAAACAATTATAAATTATATTTAAGTATATTATTATTAGTTGAATGTATCTATCTGTACATTAAAGAAAAACAATATTAGATTTGATATTCATTATTTCTGGAATGATCAAAATATTTATATTTAACAGCTTTTAATTTATAACAAATTATATGATCAAAATATCTACACAGCGCTCTCTTTTACTTTCGAAATAATTCCGCCTCTCTAACTTTTTGAGTACAAATTTCGGCAGACAATATATTAGAGTTTAATCATTTCTTTGGAATATTTTTTTCATTTTTTACTATTTAGTATTCCCCCGTAAAAGTTTATATAGTACAGGGTGTCCGTCGGGAGGTATACTACTTTCTTCGTTTATAATTTTAATTTAAATTAATTTTAATTTAAAAATTAAATTTAATTTAAATTAAATGAAAGAGAATGGATCTTATATTGATAAATGTTTTATTTAATGTCGGCAATTATGTATGGAAAACAATATCAGATAAATTCCCACCTCTATTAGCTTCACAAATGCGAGCCCTTTGAGCACATTTTTCATTATATTTTCACACATTTCACGCGGTATTTCATTAATTTCACCACGAGTATTTTGTTTTAGTTGCTCAATCGTTTCTAGTTTGTTTGCATAAACTTTGCTTTTCAGATATCCTCACAAAAAGAAGTCCGTAGCAGTCAAATCAGGCGGCCGTGGAGGCCAATCAACATCACCATTTCTTGAAATAACTTGGTGCGGAAAGAGTAATTCCATTGTAATCCTGGCTGTATGCGATGTGGCACCGTCTTGTTGATACCACATGTTAATCAAGCCCAAAGCATACAGTTGTGGTGATAGTGCTTCCCATTGACAGTTACCGTTACGTCGTTTTCAGTTTCAAAGAAGTAAGGTCCAATGAATCCTCCTGACCAAATTGCACACCAGATTGTCACTTTTAATGGATGCAAAGGTGACTGATGAATAATTTGAGGGTTTCCATTGCCCATAAACGACTATTCTATTTATTCACATATCCATTCAAATGAAAATGTGCCTCGTCACTCATTATGATTTTTTTCATGAAAATCTGGATTGTACGGCTGCGTAAATGGTCTGTGGAAGAAGCGCTTGTGTCAACTGAATCTTAAATGAAATCAAATGCAAATACTTGTGCAAAATTGTGGCCAAAGTTGTTCTTTGAAGACCAAGCTCCTGAGCACGGCGTCGAATTGAGGTTGATGGATTGTCTTGAACCATTTCTTGAGCAGAAGTAATGTTTTCAGCCGATCTTGCAGTACGTTGTGGTCCATGTTTGGCCTTATCAGCTACAGACCCTCTTTCTTCGAAATCATTCACTACACGAAAAATAGTGCGTCTTGTTGGCATGTTGTTTCTTTCAAAAAATTCACGTAACTTTCTCATCGTCACAGTAATCGATGACTGATTTTGATAAAATGTTTTAGCTATTAAAACACGTTGGTTTATCGAATATAATAATAAATTTGGCAGCAATGATTGTAAGGTTGCAGAGTTTCCCTCAAATAAAAATATTTATCATCAAAGCCCTATCATCGCTGCAAACGAATTTTCGTTTGCGACAAAATTGTCATAATTTACTTTACAGAAAATTATGAAAATGTTTATAAAAGGTTGCCTTTTTTGGACAGATGCATTGGGAAGAATTTGTAATGATCGTATTATTTTTAGCATTTATGTATTTGGATATGAAAATGTTTGTCACATTCAGAAGGCTTACATGCTTTCTAGGTTTAAAATTTATTCAACGAGACCTACAGTTGTAACGATGATTCCGAAAGTCAGTTTGAGAAACAATTACTAGACTTGTCGGTTATTCGACACCTCGAAGTCTTGACCGAAATTTTGAAGAAACAAACCATTGAAGAGGTTATTTTGGCAAATACCCAAATAAGATTTCGTCATAAATATTTTTCGGTTATCGACAACATTTTGCAGGTTTAGGCTATCTAATAATTAGCTTGTTGCAGGCAAAACTCCAGCTTTTTTCGATTCTCATAAATTTTTTTAGAGTTTCCGTTTAATATATAACAGTTTACGATGAAACACATTTTTCGCGAAAGACTCTGTAATAAACGGAATATTTGGGCAGAATTCAAGTTTTCACAAATAAAATGACGGTAATGGTTAATCATTGCGCCGCCGCCTTGTTGGCATAAAGCAAACTAAACCGCTATATTAAACTTGAATTTGGTGAACAAGAGAACAAATTATCGACAAAGTTCACGTATGACCCGTGAGTGTGGCTCGTTTTAAATTTTTCCGTTGGTCATGTATGAAGGAAGCATCGATATGAAAAGACCGCAAAACCCTCTGTCTATGACCGTAGTTTGTTGAAAAATATGACTATTAAAAACACAAAACGCGTTTATATTTTGTTGCACACATTATAGACAAATAGCAAAGCGACAATGATAACTTCAGGTGGCAGCAGAAGAATTAAAATAATTGTGAATGAAATATTAGCTAAAAAACCAGTCCGATACACAATAGAGATTTATTAAACTTACAGACGAAAGCCTTCTCTAAACATGGCTTACCATGGCATCTGTAGAATACATTACGTTAGTGCGTAAGTAAAATTCCGAGGAGCAGGCCAAGAGCTTTGGTAGGCAAAAAATGATAACATGGCAAGACATTAACGTTGTGAATCACCGATGGAGAAAGTTTAGTTTTCGCATCAACACCACCGCCACCGCTGGCTATAGCCACGAAAATAACCGCTTGCTGGCCCATGCAGCGGTGCATGCGCGAACAGTTCACTCCGAGCAAGCAAGTAATAAATACAACAAACCAAAAACACGCATAAAGCATATTCGACACAAAATCGAATTGAATACATTTGAAATTCAATGGGTTCCAGCCGTTTCTCGTAGTGTGAAGTAATATTCGTTCGTACACAAGAGATTTAACGTAATTTATTTTTTTTTTTCGCTCGCGTCGCGTCTTTTTAATCCCAGACGGAAGATAAAATACTTGTAACTATTACTTAATTTAAATATCTAAGCGATCAGTAAAATGAAAATCAATGTATGTGAAAGAAACCAGATATTCTTAAAGCCTCTGCTACTTGAAGATAAAAATAACAGCAACAGCAGAACCCACAATGATGCGAGCCGTGTTGCATTGTGGTATTGTGTGGCGCTACTGCTGATCTTGGGCAATTCCGTTGTATTATGCAATAAGGCAAATATCGAAGACAGTGAAAATACTATGTCAACAACAACCGCAAGATACACGAATGAATCATCGCCGTCGTTATTGGAGGCACGCGAACTTTTCGAAGATTCAACTGGCTTGGTGTGGTCACAGTTTTTGGAGGATTACGTTTTAAGGTAAGAAAGACAAATAATGACAGCAGTGAAATTCGAATGTGTGTGCGAATATAGTATCTAAGTTGAAACCAATTTAAAAGCAAAAAAAAAAAAAAAAAAGCGCGGGCTGGCATTGGAGGCTAAAAAGACGTATTTTCCGAAATGTATCATGTTAGCATTGCTGCGGCGACAATAGTGATGCACGGTTTTCGGAGAAATACAAATCGAAAAGGTTTAAAACTAATTTTTTTATTTTTATTCTCTGCCAGATACATTGCGCATGAAATATATGTGTATATGTATAAGATGTATTTTAAGTATGTATCCAGATATTATTGAAACTGCTGGTGATTTTGTGTCTGATTCAGCTGTTGGCGTCCAATTGTCGAAGGTTTTCTCATTAACTCTGTCTTTATGCAAAATCTTGCGAGCAAGTTTCGATTAGACCAGAGTAGTTCATTATATATGCCCAAAATGTCATTATGGATATACCTGCATATACCCACACATTGAATTGTTTAACGAAATCTTTGGACTATTCAAAGCACGCACGCAGAAAATTTGACTAAATATGTATACAACGACACGAATATATTTTATATTTCTATATATTATATATTTCTATATATTATATATTTCTATATATTATATATTTTTTCTCTATCCCTTTCCTTAGCAAATACAGAAAAATCTGCTTTCTGTTTTTGAAAATGATCTACCGTTGCACAAGTCCATTTACTTCAACCAACATGCACAATATGTAGTATTACAAAAGTTATAACTTGTTTCGGAAATTCCTCTGCTGAAAGGTAAATAGAGCCAGTAAGAACTTCTAGTAGCACAATATCCGCTATTGAAACTGTAGGCATTTTTCTTTATGTCCGTGTGCATTTTAACTGCCGCCGTCAGACATTTTCTATCTTGATAATAAATTTCTTGGTTTTGACAACAAAACACCTGTTCTACACCCGCAGAACTAGCAAGAGCTACTTTTTACGGATCTTAGATGATTAAATAACTTAAGCCGTAGCAATTGTCAACTTTGTACAAAGCGATAGCATTCAGATTTAAAGGACCGGCAATCGGAAAGCATTGATCGTCAGCTTATATTTTAACTTCGTAATATATTTGCTAACTTGGCAACCAACTGACTTATTAATCAAAAAAATGTCTAAACACTGTCTCGATGGATTGTCTGAAACTATTTTAATCGAGTTTATTCCTTTCATTTTTATATTTACCCCAAAAAGTGTCAGAGCAGCAAACGCATTACCCTTGGCAAAGTGAAACTATAAAGATTTAGT